>WAAB01007952.1:33183-56962 GCA_013389865.1 Piaya cayana
TTAAAAAAAAAAAACCCTCCTCAATCTTTTGCTCACGCTGAAGTTTATGCACATCATGTCTGATGCAGTTTGTAGCTGTAAGTGCACCACATAGCCAACAGCAAGGTTGGAGAATGCCCACTTTAATTAGAATTATATATATCAGTTTTGCTAGGAAGTTAAGGCTTTGGAGAACTACAGTGAGAGACTCAAAACNCTGAGTATCAGGTTGGTATTCATGTGATTTCACCCCATGGCTGCAGTATACCCAGATACCCTGCTACTTCAGCACCCTTTTAATCTAATAGATTTACCTCCACGGTATTTACTTATCTGGGTGCCAACTCAGCAAATCTCTCAGAATAACAGGGCAGTTACTGTCACTGTCCTGTTTGTGCTGTAGAATTATTATAAATACTGCTTTATGCCCTTTCCGTGCTTTGGCTGATGCCTGCATTTATAGGGACAGAATGACATTTAGCAATATATCTTGCACCCTGGCACTTTTAATTAGTATGTCAAACTTGTGCTTGCTCTTCTGTTTCCAAAGTAGAAGCACTTTGCTCATAGTTTGGTGTCAGAATGCATGAAACCTCCTTGGCATAATGTGAATTAGAACCAGCAGTAAAATGAATGAATGATTAGCGTTGGGCATGGATCCAGTGTTTGACATTCCACTCATTAGAAAGTCTACTCTAATTAACGTAATTGGAATCTACTGGGTGTGCCATTGATGGATTTGCCTGTTACCATGATTTTGTTTTATGTTCCATCAAACTCATTGGTGAAAACATGATGTATGCTGAGATTACTTTGTAAAGACCCAGTTCTTCAGAGGGATCTGAAAATTACAGCCTCTTGCGCTCACACAGGGACTTGATGAAGTCAATGGGAGGCAAGGTGCACGCTAGCGAACCCCTTTGCATGATAATTATTTTCTCATAGTCCATCTGAGTTTTGCATAACAGACATATCTAGCACCTGGGGATTTCAAATGATCTCCTAAACACTGACGAATCAATTGAGACACTTCTCCTAATGCTAATAACACCTTTTCTTACAAGAGGTCACTGTGAGTGCTCGATAAACTCGTGGGGGCTACTCAATACATTGTCAGGATCTGTCTGTAATTAAGTAAGCCTTGTAAAACCAATGTTATAAATAAAGCGATATGCATTGTCTGATTGTTATATAGGGAACCTGATACTATCATAATCATACAGCAAATGAATAACAAAACCAGAACAAGACCAAGGACTCTGTTGAATGAAAACTGGCTCTGCAAGTTGCCACTTGAATCACTGGAACTACCAACTTACTTGAAGGATTTTATCCTTTTATCTATTATCCTGGTACTATCTCAACTGTCTCAGCTGCAGCCAGACATTTCACAAAGGACTTTTGCTTTTTCAGCTTGAAGGTGTACACCTGCGCTGACTTTCTATCTTCATATTTCATTAGATCAGACCTCTCATAATGATGGACAAATAATCTATTCTTGGTCCAGAATAGGATTGATGTTAAATGTAAATTGGAAGTTTGATTTCCATCACACTTTCCTGGTCTAAGGCATAGAAATATATAAACAGAATGAAAGAAGACATACTTCATGATTGGAAAGAATGAAATGGTTAAGTGGATACCAGTGGAAGGAAAAATTTACATGACGGGGAAGATATATAGACAAAGCTAAATCCCTTTTATTAAAATAAAATCTCTGGTCATACTTGGAATGAAACACGTATCCCCAGAGAAGTTTAAAGAATACATGCAGTAAGAGAAATACCACTGTTACCTCATGAATAATGAGCTTCAACAGATATCATGACAATAAGTGTATTTTAGGAAACAGTATTGTTTACAGTTGTCTGCTGAAAGATTAAAAGGATTTAACATTTCGTTTGCATTGTCTATTTTTTCTTGTTGCTTTCTAAAAACAGATCGGTGGAATGTGTCGCGTTTTAACAGAAATTTCATGAGAACAGAAATACCCTTGTCGTCAGTTGTTGTGGTTATTAATACGGGACTGTGAAAAATCTCCTCTTACCTAAACGGAGTTCTGTGAAACTAATTTACATTCATTGAAAATCTAGTGAAGACTTACAGATGTTGTGATGAGTGAGAGATGTTAGAGTGATACCCCAAAACACTACTAGAAAGTAAAGCAGGAGGTTCTGCTGACCTCCGTGATTTATAAGCTGCTGTTTGAGAATGTCAGAATCCAAAATAAGACGACTGGTAACAATCATTGCAAAACAAACATGGTCTCTTATAATCTTGGTCCTAATATATTTCAAAGAAATTTGTGGAAGTATTTATATAGTCCAAAAATTAAACCCATCACNCTACAGTCTTTATGCTCTGCTAAAGATACAGTGAATAGGTCAGAATGGCCAAATTGATAAGGAAATGAGTTATACTCTCGTGACTAGTGTAATTTTGAGAACTTTTCAGGTTGGTGGTTTGATGTCTCAATTAAAAGTTGGCATCTTCTTGATAACTTCCATCGATCAAAGTTCAGCTTTTGAAGCTTCACAGAAAGTGAAGGTGACTGAGCTTAAGTTTTCATATGCATCTTACTTCTTCCAGTGATGGTTCCCAAAACGGTTCACTGGGTGTCTATGACATAGTACATTATTTTTTATCATTGCAAAACTAGGCAAAAAAAAAATAAATATATATACACACAACCCATACATTGCCCTGGAAATGCAAACATGGAAAGTGTAGTAAATATAAAAGCCCTGTGTTCTAGAAAGTCATTTTCCAAGTCTATACTAGAAGACTAAATAAATCATAAAAAAAAGGAAACTAGTTGATTTTATAAAAAATAACAGGAGCCAATTAAGATAATTACCCAAGAAAGTACTTTTATTTTGCAAATCTCTATCTGCATGTCTCTCTGGAAGTCTGCATCTTCTGAACTTAAATGTGTTTTGCAATCTGCTTGTATGTTTTTTACTTGGAGCATATTTGTAAAGAGCACAAAGTTGCTTTTCTTATTTATTTCTTTTCTTATTTTCTTTTTTTTTTTTTCCTTCTTGTTATAGACAATGTTTCTGAATAATGTGTGAATTACAAAGGAATCCTAGGTCTGGAGCAACTAAACGTCCATCACAGTGGTTTGCTTCATGATCTTTTGAGAGGCTCATCTGGCAATTTATATAAGGTCTAGATATACGCTTCATATATATCTTAACCTGCCAGCTCATATAATATATATATGTGTGTATTTATATATATATGTATAAATTCTTTTGGTAGTTTAGTTTTATGAAACACATCATGTTCCTTTAAAATTCCCTCTGGAAGTCTATCATTCCTACATTGCGATACATAAACAGTGATTCAAGATTACCCATAAAGAAAATTTCTTTTAAAATTAACCTTCCATTAACTAGTGAAATTATAGCGATTAAAATATAATTAATATTTTGTAACCACGACTCCTTAAACTCATGCTTGTAATCCAGTTGCAGAGTCTAGTCTCTCTTGCTCATCACGAAGATGTGCTGCGTAAAATTTAGCTTGATATTTTATAGATGTATAAATAGCAATAAGTGTATGTGACAGTCTTTTTTTTTACATCATTTCACAACCTCTTTCTTTTCTCCTCTTCTTATGTGAAAAAAGAAATAAACCCAAACCAAAAAAACAAAAAGATTTTTTTTACAGATTCATAGAAAACAGATACATGGCTCTAAATTCAGAAATTAGCCTTGAGAAGGGACAGGAGTTTAAATCAGTTGTTATATTGCATCACTGAAAAATGCCTCTGCGCAGTACCAACACCTCATTCCAATCTCATAAATTCTGGCTTCAAACACTTTAATACTTGATCTATACTAGACCCCTAAGATCTACTGCGCTCTGAATCCACATCCTTTTAAGCCTATCTTAACCAAACTGCACACAAATGGAGTCATTGCTTTTTCCAGGTATCATAAATCCAATTTCTGCTGCTTTCGACAGACTATTTTTCTAAGAACATGACTAGTAACCATTTTTTATATTTTTTTTCAATCTTTGCTTAATATGTTTTAAGTTAATTTGCTGCAATTTAATTTACTTCTGATAATAAAATCGGTAATAATACATTTATAATGTGTTATATTTTACATGTTGAATCACAACTTAATAGACTTAACCTCTTAGTTAAAATAGATACTGTACAGTAGCGAATCTTTTTGTGCCGTTGACCGGGAGACTTCTTGGATGGCTGAATGGGGAATGATAGGCAATTGTTGGATGAGGCAACAGGAGAAACGGAGGCATCTTGGAGTGACCTCACACAGGTCTGGTCTCCCAAGTGACAGGGGACAGGATGAGGGGGAATGGCATCAAGCTCTGCCAGGGGACATTTAGGCTAGAGATTAGGAGGAAGTTTTTTACGGAAAGGGTCATTGGGCACTGGAATATGCTGCCCAGGGAGGTGGTTGATTCACCTTCCCTGGAGGTGTTTAAGGCACAAGTAGATGAGGTCCTGAGGGACATGGTTTAGTGTTTGATGGGAATGGTTGGACTCGATGATCCGATGGGTCTCTTCCAACCTGGTGATTCTGTGATTCTGTGATTCTCCTTCTTCACCATTTTCAGAAGAAGGTAGAGCAAATGTTGCTCGTCTATGATAAGTAACTTAAAGAGTATGAGAGCAACACTACACTGATTTGTGGTTTCTAACAAGTGAAACCAGCCCCTAATTTCTCAATATCTCCAGTCAGCGTACACTATGCAGACCAAAAGCTGAAGAAAGGGCAGACAATAAGTAAAATTATACTTGTAGGATTAGACCCAAAACTAGTGTTAGCTATTTTTCTTCCAAAGTACTCTATAAGGCAATTTCTGCCAGGTTCAAACAGCTGAATAAATAGCTCCTGGCTTGTGGATATATAAGGGAAAAAAAGTGCTCTAATTTATCACAGTTTATCACGTGCATTTCTCCTTACATCTTTTTGCCAGGGTGAGTATATAAGATCGTGCATGGAGAATTTGTGCCCGTTGGTATGAAAATTGGATGAAGAACTGGGTCAAAGTGTTATTTTTAACTACAGATGAAATGCTACTGACTGGCTGAAAAACTATTCCCTTCTATATGTCTTTGCCCATCAGATTTTGAACTTTGGTCCTGAACGGTTTAATGCAAATTGCTCTCATTAAAACAACACTTCTTATTAAAACTTTCTGTTGCGAGCACCACTTGTACAGTAGAAGTCGCATTATGTGCAGCATATAAAGAATTCTTGTGGAAAGGTCTGTTTATCTCATCAGCATGAAACTATATCTGTGTAGACATAATATATAATAGATATAGATACATATATATATATATACACAGTATCATATTGCATGTTATAATGCACTTTACAAATTGTCCAGAATTTTAAAAATAATTTTCATTAGGACATACTGCCAACAAAAACATGACACTATAGCTTAAGACTTGGTATTATTTTGTTATTTCAATTTTTTTCTTCTCTTAATAATGAGAAAAACAATATTGATTTTGGATGTAACCATGAAAGAATGATGATTAAGAATTACAGAAATCTTTTTGTCCCTGCAAGGTCCTCATAGCTCTCATGAAATTTTGAACCGGGTTACTTTGTTACCTCACAAATCATTAATAAAGGCCAGCAGTAAATTGCGGGCTGGCACGCTGCCCAGCATAGCACCAAGATCAAGCCTCCGCTTTCTAGTAAATTAGAACCCAGCTTTTTATATCAGAGGTACACACATTTATGGAGGCATTAGATGTGAAACAATCTTTCATTTGTCGTTTACTTCTCTACATGGCTATCTTGAAACTAGGTCATGTAAAGGAAGTTTTTTAGAATCATAGAACAACCAGGTTGGAAGAGACCCACCGGATCATCAAGTCCAACCATTCCTATCAAATTTGTGGAATTGGGAAAGACTACGCTGAACAGACCTGTGAGATACAGTCAATACCAAGGAGGATTTGCTGAGATGCATGTGAACCAACATCTGAAAATGACCTTAACTCTTAATTGGGTGATTGTAACGTATGTAGGCTCAAAGGACGATGCATTTCATGTGCAGGATTACAGATCACACAACAGAACCGAATCCAGCTGAAGGACTCTCCCTCTTGATAGCACAACATATTAATGAAATTAAGCATTGCAGTGAAACAGGGAAAAATCGCACCTTTTAAAATTGTTTGAAATGCTTTAATCCATTACTTGCTGTATTGTGATTACCAGCAATTTCTTAATCGCAGTTTGTGTAATTACTTGCCATTTTCTTGTATTTAAAAGAATTAGCTCAGATTGTTTCTAGCAAGTCATCAATATTATTTTTTTAAAAAAAGAAAAAGTAGTTAGACAGACTTACAGAGCTGTTGATAGATTGTCTTTCATGATCAGTAGATGTGAAGATATTTCATAGCAGCCTGTTCACTTCAGGTAGTTATGCCACAGAGAGCAATGATTTCACAAACTCTTTCTTTTGCTTTGCACTCTGCTGTATTTTAGTGGCCTTTTGGATCTTGCTTTGCCTTCATTTTAACNAGCCATCTCTGTACCCTTCCTCTTTAATTAGTCATGTACTTAAGCCTGTCCTTTTTTGTAGGCACAGACAATTAACCCGCAGAGAGAATTCATAGAATCATAGAATAACCAGGTTGGAAGAGACCCACCAGATCAGTGAGTCCAACCAATTCCCTAAGAAACATCTTGATTCTCAATGAGAAAGTAGTTTTTGATACCTGGGATGCTTAAACCTTCCTGTTACTTCTACTTCACTCTCGCTTTGTAAAAGGAGTATGTAACAGGAGTAATGACTGATAATTAACCACTGAACAAAAGTTCTAATTAGTAGTGAAAATCTCTTTCCCAATGTGACCTCTCTACAACTACCTGAAAGGAGGTTGTGGAGAGGAGGGAGCTGTCCTCTTCTCCCAAGGGACAGGGGACAGGACAAGAGGGAATGGTCTCAAGCTCCACCAGGGGAGGTTTAGGCTAGAGATTAGGAGGAAGTTTTTCCCNTATACGTAAGGTACTTTGGAATTCCTGGAACCACAGAGGGAAGACCACGGGACAGCGTTCACAGACTTTATGCTTCAGTTCCTCCGGGCTACGGCATTTAACAATGCTTCATTTTCAGAAAAGACCAAACAGGCTCCCATTTTGGTGCCAGTCTTACTAATCCTTGAACTTATATGTAAGAAGCCCACAAGTGGTTAAGTGGATGCAAATAAAGTCAATGGAACTACACCTGCTTATACCACCTTTGAGTTTCACAGAGCTTAATTACTCCAAATATTATTGTAAAATCACCCTTTCATGTCTATACCAGAAGACGGATGTAACTAGACATGGGCTTTCTGGGTGGCTGATAGAAAGGGCTCACTTTAAGTGCTACACACACATTTCATATACAAATATTTTCTACGGTTTCCCTCCTCAGACTGAATAATATTGCCGCAGCCAACATAAACATGTGAACTCACCAATATAGGTGGGAAATGGAGACTGGGAAAAAAAAAAAACCCTAAAAATTTTGACTCCAAGAATGAAATACTGAGATTTTTGCCTTAGATAAGTCAAACAAACAGTTCCAAAACCTGCCTTTTGCACATAAAATCTAGGAAGACTGAACTTTTTACTGAGTTCTAGAAAGGTTTTTGTGCCACCTCATAACCATTATGAGGCAAAAAACGCAGACAGGGAGTCTGCAGCTACAGGTGGCACAACAAAGTTTAGAGTTCAGGTTGCTTCTCAGAGCTTTATTTCCCCACACGTCTGAAGCCTGAGCTTCTTTTCTTTGCAGGCTATTTACGAGTCTTCAGGACCAAAAAAACATACAGGGTAGTGGCAGCAGTGTCTGTGGGAATGGAGAGCCTTTAGACAGTTTTTCACCCTTTTATTATCCTTTATCTATTCCTCTTTTGCCACAGCTCTGGCTATGTCAAGCTGCAGCTTGTTATCCAAATATTCTCCATGTACTTCATCTTCACAAGAGAACAGTAAACTATCTGCTTGTTTCAGCTAGACACTTCAGGTGTGAATCACTCTTGCTAGATAAGAAGGGAATCAACGGGAATATTTGATAAATCAAGATGCCAGTAGTTTAATTTTAATGCAGATGATTTGGTCCAGCACACTTGCAGACCACTAATGCTTTATTACTCTTGTTTGGTTTGAATTCAAGGCTACTCATCAGAAATGCCTTTTAATTGATCAAAAAAATGTAGGTGATTAAATATAGGGGTTATAATTAGGAATGCCCTGTATACATAAATTGAAACTTTCAAAATTACCCAAGTGGAGCCAAATTCTGCATTTTCATACATTCACACGTAATCTCAGTGCGGTAAAACATCTTTAAAATGGAGCAAACAGAAAATGGTGATTGGACAAGGACAACACATTGGTGTCATCTTCTCAAGTGTGGATTTACATCTGTTTCAGTGAATTTGGGATCTGATAGCACTTCAACTAGTGAAATTGTAAGCAAAGAAATGAGAGGTCAGGAGAAATGGATTATTAAAAGAAACGATAGAATAAAATGTAAGTTTATTTTATGTATTATGTTGGTGAAAGTGAATTCAAAACTCTCAGCAAGGAATATGTGAAATGTGAAGCTACAAAAGGACAAAGTGGGTGCAGCGAACTTTTAGAAGATTTTTGGAGACAGTGAGGTAAAATTTACATATTTACACAAGATTGGAATATATGAATTTGTCTGATTTTCTTGTGACCATGACTAAAGATATACTTCTGGTTATACCAAATGCGTAAGTCCATGACTTCTGAAAATCCACTCATAATAGAAAAAAATCAGAATTAGGCAATGGTTTTTGAAGGAATTTACCATTATGTTGAATGATAAATGACAGTCTGCAATCAAAAAACTGTTTATTCCTTGCTCTATACTAGTATTCAAGATGTTAAAAAGCAACCAGAATATGTAGAGTGAATAATCTCTAAAGGGTTGATTGAAATAAATTTTGCAGAAGAAAAAATAATTATCATTTTGAGACAATGTCAGTTCATTTGAAAGAGAGGAAAGGTGACAAGGGTGTTCCAAGTGCTTAGAGGAAGAACTGGGCAATTCAGAGTGGAATTGTTCAAGCTAATAAAAATATTAAGAAGTAAGACTGCAGAAGAGTTTAGCAAAGTAGAACGTATCGGTTCTACTGTTTGTCAGGAATATTAGTATTCAGCAGCGCTGGGCTGTATGAGATAGTGATAAATCAGGCAAGATTTGCAAAGTCTCTGAAATCTCTCTGTGAATCTCTGAGAATATAAAGCAGTGCTGGTTCTGCAATGAGGGACAAATTCTGAGAGGGAGGGTGTACGTGAGGAAAAGACATATGTTGAACAAAAACTCTTAGAAACCTCGTTTTAAATGTTTTATTTAAAGCAAACGAAATAGTTTTCAGACAGCTGATCATATACAAAAGAAGGCATGAGAAAGTTTCCACTTAATCATTCGTAGATGATTGAGAGACAGGGGAAATAAAGCCAGGTCCATAGAAGAACTGTTATCTGCAGTCAGCCTTTGTAATGCAGCAGGCTTACATTGTCTGGTAAAGCCTGCACCAGCTCATGAGGGTCAGGAAATTTTCTTGGTTTTATCTCACTTCCCCTTAATACACAGTAGGTGGTCTACAAGAGACTGTAATTCTGTATTGGGCTATATAATGTCACTAAAAATTGGCTCAGGTTTGCATCCCCAACAGCAATATCCTCAGGCAGTCACATCTGCCTGCTTCCCAGCAACCTGTCATCAGCTGAAGAAGAGAAGGGGTTTCCTTGATGCCAGACCGAGTTTTACCTGAGCCCTTGAGGCTACAGGAGAAGCTGAGGACCTCGCCTGCTGTACTTGAACTGTTTTCTCCACTTGTGTCGAGGCTGTAGGCTGATTTACTAGTGATGCAGCCAAACTGCGTAGATTGAGAAGGGTTAATCTCAAGCCACAAGTCTCAATACCTTTGATGTTTCCTATATATGCTATTGGTAATGTGTTAGACACCAAATTAAATTTCTGATTAAGGATCAAGTTTCAAAGAGGCGGAATGAACCATATTACTATAATTTTTGAGATGGAGGAGAAAATTTGGAGAGGATAGACTGCTTCTCTAGTGAGAATAACTACAAGCACTGCAATTAAGAAAATCTTCATATCATTATGCAGCGTAATTGAATATCAGAATTGTATCTAATACGAACATCTCTGCATTACTTTTTATTGTGGCAGAGAAATAAGTCTATTTTTCCCCTCTCTCCTTTATTATCCAGTCAGTAAAATTCTGGTAACGAACTATGGGGCAGAAAATGGTCAGATACTGGTTTCAAATAGTCTCATTACACACCAATGATACCTTGAAATATATTTTCAAGACGGGGCAGATTTGAGAAAAAGTATTGAACCCAAACAGAAATATTTCCTCTGCCTGCGTCTGTGAATGAGACCATCCCAGTTATAGGATGTCAGTGAGACATTAGTGATAAAAGTGCATAGTAATGAGCATGATGAAAAGAAAGAGAATCTATTAGCTCTCTTTTTTTTTTTAAGTTGTGGAAAGACAAATAGAACTTTGCATCAAATGAACAGTTTCATTAATCAGTAGTATAATTTCATAAATTTTATCTAACAGCCTATGTCTGATTTAAAAGGTATTTTGCTTCACATCACCTATTCAAGCAAACAAAAAACTCCCTGAATGCCATGACAAGCACACTGTATTTCCATGAGAAGAGAGCAAAATATGCACATTTAATTCAATATTGAGAAGCTTGACTCACGGAACCTACTGTGCCAGGGATGTAAAGTGATGGTTACTTGAGATTAAAGAAGAGACAAAACATGAGAAACAAAAGTAAAATCTTCAGGAGAAAACAGAATATTTATGTGTTTCCCTGTTTAAGGTTTCCTAAGGAAGCAAGCTGTCATTAAATAGTGAAGACCAAGAGACAATATGTATTTTCATAGTTGTTGTCTAACCAGGAACAAAGAGAGATAGAAAAGAATATAGAATTAGTTAAAAAAAAAAATCAACCTTACTTTCTAGCACAGAAAGTGTTCTGCACCTAGGGTAGGAACTATTTCTGCTTGGACCAGCCAAATGCAACATGCTGTATTACCAACGAAGTGACAATGTATATTAGGAATAGTTCGGTTAAAATAAGAAGTGATGCGAGCCTTTGGCCATCCTTCAAACCAAATTGAACTCAAACCTTTGACATTTCAGTTGCATTGTCTCCTGCCTCGTCCTGCATTTCTCGTGGTATAGTGGCAAGCTGAAACGCCCAGAGGTCTGATATTCAAAAAGGGCAGCGGTAGGCACCTTGCTGCTTCCCGCTGGACTACGGATTTGTCAGAGAAAGAAAGTTAGAACTGTAGGGAGGGGGCACTTTCTCCTCCAAGGCAAATATTGTTGGTATGAAGAGGGCAGACCCTTTCTCTGTGGTGCATGATAACCTCCAAGGAGAACATTGATGATGAATGACTGCCAGATTTCCCTGAATCTATGTTGCTGTGCCCTACAGGAAGAACGATACCCCTCTCACCCCGAATTCACACACAGTTCACTTAATTTGGAGAAAATAAATCTAATAAAGACCCTGCTAATAGAAATACAAATCTATTGTCTATATTAGATCTATTAGGCAGAAAGTCAATGAAATATTACACAATCATTTACCCCTAGATCTAGAAAATTCAATTGTTAACTTTTCTTTCCTAAATAAACCCAAGACATTTTCGGTTGGATCTAACGAAGCTGAATCTGATCTGTAGCATGCAGTAATGTATTTTTTTAAGCTCCTGAGAAGCATTAACAGGAAGAATATCAAATATTCTGTGAATAAATGTGTATTAATCATTTACTGAAGATTATTGAATGATTCAAGATGAATTGTCTGTTTATATCGTTGATGCCAGGATGATTAATCCAAATCTCCTGCTAGGTTTAAGAAGGCAGAATTAGAGATAAAACTACAAGAACCCTCTTGATCCACAGTTAGTATGTCAATAGATGTTGCATCTTTTAGCTAAATGAGTGGGGAAATGTTGTACGGAAAATTAATGTACTTGAGTAATTTCTAGGTTCTTTTCCCCCCCAATAGTGGAGTTTATATAAATTGTTAAAGATGTGGTGGATGGGAAGGCTGTAATGTTTGTTACACACACACACGCACACACAGAGAACATTTTTCTAAGTAGAAAGATTCTCCATACTGACCCTGAAATACTGCAGGATCCCAAAATCATTAGGATGCTTGTGTCTGGAAACCAAATTCTTCATCTGTATGAGTAAGAGCTTCATACTTAGACACTAACAGCCAGAAGCTGCTCTTAAAGCTAAGAGAAAGTCAGCACCACAAAGCATCAGCTAGAAACTAGAGGTGTATCCAGGAGAAGCATCTTTACATATGAGTTAAGGTCAGATACAAAGGTTCTTTTTTTTTTTTTTGACACTTCCCATATTAAACTTTGAGAATGGACTAGCAGCTGAAGCATGCGACAAGAAGTCGCAAAATCTGAATCACGCTTTGATCTGTCATCAGTCGTCTTGTGCAACTTAAAGCAAGTGGTTTAGCAATTACTGACTCTTTTCTGCAACCTCTAACAGAAAGACTGTAAAATGCTAGGAGCATGAAAGGTAAAGTGCTGGTAATTGTAAAAGGCTTGGAAACTTGACAGAAAGGGTCATTAGGCAGTGGAACAGGCTGCCCAGGGAGGTGGTTGACTCACCTTCGCTGGAGCTGTGTAAGGTGTGGGTGGATGAGGTGCTGAGGGGCATGGGTTAGAGATTGGTGGGAATGGTTGGACTCAATGATCTGGTGGGTCTCTTCCAACCTGGTTATTCTATGATTCTATGATTCTAAGTACATAGTGTTGGTGAGAAAGTGAGAAGAGGGTCATTTCGAGCAAACTGGCAAAACTGGTGATGATTAAACACTTGGCAGTTTTGGGTTTGTTTTTTTTTAATGGAGTTTAGATCCATTAGGAGCATAAATGAAGTTTTGTATGAAAAACAGCTTATACTCACAAACTTTATATATTGCATAAATTAGAATGTCTTTGTGCAGAAAGCTCAACATTCTTACAGAAGTACAAAGTCAAATGGGAGGTTCTTATTAGACATCAAGAAGAATTTCTTCACCAAAAGGGTTATCAAACACTGGAAAGGATGTTCAGGGAGGTGGCGGAGTCACCACCCCTGGAGGGATTTAAAAGACTGGTGGATGGGGTCCTCAGGGATATGGTTTAGTAGTGGACAGGTATGGTTGGACTCAATGATCTCAAAGGTCTTTTCAAACCAAACAATTTTATGATTCTAAGAAAATCAAATCAAGCACACCACTGACTCTTCAAAGTTTTGTCCTATATATTGTGTTGCTGTCACTTCTTCTTCACATTCTCGAGGTTTGCGTTTGTATATAATTCCTTTTCCAAATCTAGTTATGAATAATTTTCATATATTGTCAAAATGAGTATTGATTCAGTTCTGAAATGTATTTCATTCTACGTTACTGCTAGCATCAAACAAGATAACAGGATGCTATTGGCATTGCTGAAAGCCAAATGTAGGATTATGCCTACTTATTGTCTTGAGCAGCCATGCAAGCTAAGCTTCAATGAGTCCTACACAGGGAGCAATATTCACATATTAAATCTGACATGCAGTCCAGATACTGCAGGAAAAAAGTTGTTTTATCCCGATTTCCCAAAGAACAGTGTTTTATGTGATGATACTGTCTTTCTGCTCGTACTTTTCTACCTTCCAATGAAAAATTTTGACCCATTTGACCTATTAGCAAAGTTATTCAGTATCAGGTGACCATGACAAAATGAATGTACCTTATGACTGCCCACTCTGAGACCCTTGCTGACATAAACTCACCTGTTGAAGAGAGGGTGATGGCTTCTAGAGTCTGTGTTTTGCCTCCGTATTCAAACTGTCATCATCATCATCATCAGAAACAGTTCTGCATGAAGGAGGTTTTGCTTTCCTCTAATAGTCTCTGAGAGCAAAGAAGCATTTTTGCATTATGTGTTGTAAAACGTAATATAAGTGAATTAATTTTCTCTGTGGAACCATAACCCAAGAAATCTACTTAGTATAAACTTAGGATCAATATTTTGAAACAAAAGCAAATTGATTCCTAGGGCATGTTCAATATTGTAAAGATTGTAAAGTAAGAGATAAATAACAGGGTTGTTTCAAGTTGTTTATTTCTATGTGTTCCAGTTTCAGAGGAAATCCTTTCTTCTACCATTCATTGCTGATACAAAACCTGTAGAGCAATGAACAGTGGAGAAAGTTACCTTAAACAAGCCAAAAAATAGCACACATGATAAATATTCTGTATTTCAACCATGGGTTTGAGAGGGATGAAGCTTTCTCAGGCTAAGCCCTGAATTTGAACTCAAAGCAACAATTCCTGTTACTATGCACCACTCTGATATTATTTCTGTTCTGCTAATACTCTTCTGCAGCATTTTATAGCGACAGGAACGTATCACAGGGGTCAGCACTGTGGTTATCTTGAGCTCATTCAACTGGCTCCTGGGTACATGTTTATTAGAACTGAGCTTTGCAAAAGGTTCTTTTGAAATTCATTGTTAAAGGGACATAATTTTACTGTTTCATCATATTAAACCCAGGAAAATGTCACATAGCATTTACTGCTATCAATATGTGCAGTAAATCTTGCATTCTCACTTAATCATTTGTATATTTTAGGAAATTAATTTAATCAAATGTTCATTAGCAGCAATAATTAATTATAGCAAAGTTCATCAGACAACATATATGTGTTGCCAAATGATCACCATGATGTTCTTTTGACAGGGTTGTTACAGCACAAATGTTCGCACGTTTTTATGCAGACATCTCCCTAGCACATGACATACTGGCTATAAATCTGCGTTTACAGTTCTAGAAATTATGGATGTACTAAATATTATTGAAATAAATTTTACTTCCTTTAATTGTGTAGTTTGGATTGCCTATTCAAACACTGTATGGGTTATGCCTGCACTGAAAAATTATTGTTAATGCTAGTTATTTCTGAAAATATCCTACACTCTGTCCATGGGAATCAGGTGTTTACTAATCTATTGGTAAATTGAAAATCATTCCTTTTCAGAAAGTCTGCATATTTTATCAGGAGTGGCATGACTTGAAACTCTTGCTGTCTGGAGAGGAAGGATAGCTTTGTAGTTAGGGCATATGGCTTGGGGGAAGAATATTCAGACAATTTGCCAAAGGTTTCCTACGAGTTTGGGTAACTCGTCTGTCTATGGTTCATTCCTTTATTTATAAAATAATGATAAGAGCTTCCTTTCTGAAATGCTGTTTGCTCTATCCTTTTATATTTGGGGTAGGGAGGATGGAACATAATTATATTTTTCTCCAAGGCTTAAGAAAATGAGGCCATATTCTTATTCGAGGCTTTTAGATACTGCCATGCTATATAGTATTAATATAATTATTATTGCTCTGGCAAAACCATTAATTTAATTGCTTTTTCTGATTCTTGAATGCATTGCTGGCTCCTGCACATTCCATGCTCCAAGCAGGAGGATGAAAACAGGACGGAAAGTTCAGAATAAATCCTGGGTAAAACTGCAAGGAGTTTTTCTTGCTTCAGTTTCCTTAATATCTTTCCATATGTTTCTGGGTGAAAAAGTTTCACATGTGCAGGAAGAGCCTTGGTTTTCCCTGAGCCATTCAAGAGCATTTCTTGATGTTGCATTAAAATTTGTCAATCACCTTGGAGGGTAGTGGCAGTGTGCAATTAATGCAGCTGCCAAGAATGTGTATGAGCAATTAGGGGCAGCCGATAACCCGGGAGACAGCAGAACTATTTTGTTGGATCTTTTTCAAAAGTTAATGAAAGATGAGCACCCCTGAGCCGTCATAAAAACATTCCAGAAAGACAGGTAAGTCCCCTTCAGGTTGTCCGTATCAAAACTTAGCAGTAGACTGGGAGAGCTGGACGTACACACGGGCTCACAACCCAAGCGATTTTCCTTAATTGAGCTGATCTGCTTTTTTTCCAAGCTCGGTGTGGACTTGGAGCTGGGAAACCCCATGCAGCAAATTTGCCTGCAGTATTCATTGAAACTCAGCCAAAGAAAGCCAAGTCTATTTGGCTTAAACCTGTACTGCTCCTTCACAGTATAGTGACAGGTTCATCTGCACTCAAATTCTGGCACTGCTAGGACTGGAAACTTAATATACGAGTTCCCCTTAGCTCACCCCAGAGAGGCAAAGATCTGTACATCAGGGCTCTTCAGCGAACATTTCGCTGTATTAGAAAACCTTGCAATACCCAGACACGATATGGAAAAATCAGACTAGGGAGAGTTCTTTGGCTCTACATTATCTTGCTTTTGTTCGTATGAGTCAGAACCGTTAATTGAGTGTAGTTTTCTTTTTGAGATGTTTTACAGTCCTGCAATGTTATTTTTCATCGTGGAGCCAGTGTACTGGAGCGCCAGCCAAGAATAACAATTAGCTACTTAGCCTGTCCAGTTCTTACTCAAACTGGAGTGTTAGATCAGCTTTTCAAACAATGGTGACAACATCTCTATTAAAGCTGGGACCTGGTTCAGTAAAAAGGGTCACAGGCATCTGCGTTAAGTCATCTCGCTAAGTCTTTCCCTTTTTATTACACTTCTCATTTCATCCCACTGTCAACATGGAGCAAACTGGCAGATTTCAGGTGTGTTCTTGGGCATCCTGCCCACTTTTTTTTCACCAGAGCAACAGCAGATGAGGATGAATCTGTTCGGTATTTTTTTTTTTAAATGCCCAAATGAAAATTCACGACCAGGGTTTTATAAAAAAGCCAAACATTCCTTTAAAATTAACTCAGAGAGAAAAAAACCTACAGTTTCAGAGCTCTCAAAAGAATGGATTATGCTTACAAATTGGATGGTGCTTTTCTCAGGTTATCTGACAGAAGTCTCCTCTTTCACTCTGGCAAAGGAATTCAACATTGGTAATTCTTGTTAATTGCTATCATCTTTCATTAGGATTTTTTTTTTTTGTCACATGTTGTGCAGCAACTGCGCAGACCAACTGTGTTTCTAGTTTGAAAGAGTAAAAATACACAAATGCAAAAATACAAAAGGATTTCAGTTAATTACTTACAAGTTTGGTAGGAGGGGGAAAATGAATGACCAGGTAGGAAAACAAAATGATTAGACCTGCGGTTTCCTAAGTGACATCATCAGGGACGTATGTTTGCATAATGCAGAGCCCAAATCCTCCTTTTCAAGTTATTCTGCAGAATCAGATAAGCAAATACATTGTGAAATAGTCGAGATCCAACTATCGGAGCTGCAGACTGAGCCTTGTTAATTCCGCTTTAAAAAAGAGTATCCCTGCAAGGCTAAAAAGCAAAATGATCCCTCGGTTTATTGGGTCTTGTCATGCCTGACGTGTAAAAGTTCATAAATTTTGCAGAGTGAAAACAGAGTTAAATGTGGTTGTATATCACTTTCTTCTGACTGAAGACGACCTCCCCTACTCCCCCTGAGCAGGGAGCCCCGTGTTACTGAGTAATTCTTTTGATGTATTTCAGGAGCATCTGGTTGCCGGTTACTGGCTGGAGATAGTGATCGGTTACTTTTTCACCTGTTCCTCTTACACATCCCTGAAGTTTGTAGTTTTTCCAATCAGGAGTCTTTGCCCCGTCACCCTTAGGCAGAGGATAAAGAAACAGCCTTTCCCCTGGGGAATTAACACTTCAGTCACAAGTCACCAGGCTGCATCGTGCCTGAAAGCGGGTTACTAAAAAGGAGAATTTCCTTCCACCTGTGCTTTGATTGTAGAAATCTCCTGTTTGATCACCAAGGATCCTAGTGGGAAAATCTTGTGGTCTTATATAAGAGCTCAGGGAAAGAAAAATAGAGAGAGATAATGAAATTTAAAAATACTGTAGAAGAAGGGACTAATCAACTACTAATCATAACTGTCCTTCAAATCTGTAATAAAATATATCTATTCTCAACATTTCCTCCTGGGGTTGCTCCTTTTTTAAAGGTTCTTTCACATGTTTTTGAAGGTAAAGGCAAGTTCTTTTTATAGAACACCGTGATTTGTGGAAAGACACAATAAGAAGTACAGGTGAGAAAAAATGCAAAGTTCAAGGTGCTGTTACACTGCCAGCCTATTTACAAACTGAACTGAGAACTTCTGGCACAGTCTTCTTTCACTAGAATTGAGCGTATCATGATAAAATTAAGTATTCCAAACCATGTTTTCACGTGTGACATAAGGAGTATTGATGTCAGTAGGTATTAAGCACTATTTCTGCTAGTGACACAGAAACTTTAGGTGCCTGATATCTTTTGGAAACCATCCTTTCCCCCATCAGTGGTCTCTTCAAGGGATGTCGCCCCGCTAGAAACCATGGGTTATATGTTACCCATGTTCCTGGAAGTATCTCACATCTATCTGTGAGCTGCAGCTTTTTGAGCATAATTCCGTGCTATTTGTTTTGTACAGGGACAGAACTTGTAAAGAGCTTTCTGCTTCTAATAAATGACTTAAATGCTTAATGAGTATTGCAGTAATGAGTACGTAGAGAAGGACGTATCTTACCTACGTTGTTAGAAAAGTAAGAGCATCATCAATACCGCAGTTAGGTAAGGTACGTAAAACCTATAATTCTTCTCATCAATCACTTCCATGTGATAGCAGATATATAAAGCATAGAGAAAGCCTCATATGCCCTGGAGACATGCCTCACAAAGGCAGGTGCTGATAATGAAGTTATACCAAGATTACATTTCATGGCAAGCAAAATATGAATTTCTGTGAGAAAACAAGTTTTATGGGGGGATTAGGAGGTGATAAAAGGTGGTTGCAGGGAGAACATGAATCGGTTCATTGTAGCCTCAAGAAGGGGCGTTAGAGAATGTAATGAAGAATGCAGTAATCAACAGGAATGAAGGAGGAATAAAAAAAAATCCAGAAATTAAACTGCTTTATTGTGTGATCTATAATGAAGTTTTGTGGGACTTCAAACAGGAAATAATCTTGAATTTGATGCTGTTGAAACAATTAAAAGGAAGTGGATAAAAAGACTCAAGGAGTGTTTTGATATGACTGAGGCAGAATAGCTGGAAATAACTTTGTCAGTGGTGTTTTCTAAGCACACTCCCAGGAACAAGGAGATGGGAGAACAGAGCAAGCTGATGAGAGAACACAGGATGACCAACCTGAATTTTTTAGCAGCTGCCATTCTTGGGTGGGGATGAGGATTGTTGATGCTGGACAAGACAAAATGCTAAAACTACTTCAGCTAAATATATTGCAGTTTCCACAAAAAATGGAATGTGATGAGGGTTTGGGTTTTTTTTATTTCACTATTTCATCTGAGGAAGAGAGTTCATTAAATGCATTCACCAATATCTGCACAGGTAATGAAAATGGTGTGTTTCTTAGAAAGGCTTTGTAGGAATGTACATAGCATTGGATCATTCCTTCCCTGGAGAAGGGAGGATTTAGTGAATAGCACAGAGGCAAATCTTGTATAGCAGGCTTAATCTCCCATCTTTTCTTTCTTTCTTTCTTTTACTCTTGAGTTGGGGAATTTTTTTGTTTTGTTTTCTTTTTTTTTTTTTCGCCTTCCTTCTAGGGAGTAGGAAAGAAAATAAACAGACCCTCACTTTAGTCAGGAACATCAGATTTTGAGCCAAGTTCTTTCTGACCTTCATATTCCTTTGAGCTACTTATACCCTCAAGGAGACTGTATATAATTGTCACGGATTCAGCAAAGGGAGAACTTCATACCACGTTATTTTATAATGCATATTTCATTTCATAATCACAGCGAAATATAGGAAATAAAAAGTTTGAGCTAGGTATTATGAGTCATAACCGCAGCGTAGAGCAGCCTACACATGTGCAGGACTTGTAGTTTTAGAAGTTATGAGTTCACTTCTAATTTTTAGGTCGTATAGATGATTTTTCCCTTTTCTTTGTTGGAACGATGCACTTGGGTAACGCAGAGGCATATCTCTAGTGCTTATGAACAGAACCAGAACAACAGTTCACTGGTTAAAAATAGGTCAGTTCTGTGCAGAAGGAGGAACAATTTGGGAAGAAGGAAACTAATAAAAGCCTCCCCTGCCCTCTCAGTACGATCTGGTAGAAGGTGGATCTTATCTAATGCCTCCAGGACAAGCTGTAGAAGTCAGAAGGAAATTTCCAGGGCCATTTCTGACCTCCCTTCTGGGGCTGTAAGTGTGGTGGCACCAGACAATAGTTGCAGTGGACCTCGTACTCTGGACCCCTGCGCTGCAGCCTGCAAAACTTACCAGCTTGCAGCACTTTCAGTAAAAACCACAATGCATGATTATTTTTCTGAGGTATTCAACATTGTTTTCACTGAATTCTTAAAAGGAAAGGTGAGCAGGGAGAAAACTGCAAGGACGTGCAAGGAACCAAAACATTTTTGCTACCTTCTCTTTCCCCAGTAACTTTTTTTTTTCTTAATGCCAAACATGGTGACATTATGTTCACATCAAATGTGCTTGAAAATTGCACTTGTCAAGCATTTCGTTTGGCAGAAATGCAGAGGAGGAGATGGTGAGCCAAGAAATGTTTCTTCCTTTTCTCATAAAATGGAGAGCTCAAGAATAAGTGGGAGGCTGTTCATTCTGTTATGATAGTGCGTGAGGGACTGTCAATTTTTTTCCAGTACATACCTTCATTTTCAGATGGTTTTAAGTTGGCAGTGGACATTTGATAGGGGCTGAAATCAAGCATTAAGGAGGGACACTGAATATACCATACAGCTTCTAATAGCACGTTGTTTTATGAAGCAAATCAGTGTCTTCCTGGTATGTTGACTAGTGTCAGACTGCAAGTTTTTGGGAGCAAAATTCCATTAAAGCACACAAGCCATCCTAATCCACCAGCAGGACCAAAAAGACACTGCAGCAAGGGAACAATAAAGTAAGAAAGTCATATAACCATGTAACACATCACTTGTGCCATGAAATATTTACATGTATCAGGGATGCCTCCTTTCCTCTACCACTATTTGCAAACATGCAAGCAAAATTTTATACCTCTGTGTGACTGGAAGAGTGTTCCAACCAATGGTAGTTTCTCTGTAAAAAAAGAGATAGAATGTGAACATGTCTTAACACACGTCTGGAGAGGATAAGGAGAGCAGTGACCAGATTACCTCACATTCCTTCAGTAAAAGGCATTGTAACTGCCTCCAGGGGACTTTCGGCAGGGTTTCCCATGGTCTTTCAGATATTTCCAACATGTTGCAGTCTAAGGAACATCCTGACTGGACAAATCAGCCAAACCTGAGACTGGAAAATACCTGAGGAGTTCATACAAGTCTTATGAGGAGCGACTGAGAGAGCTGGGAAGGTTTAGCCTGGAGAAGAGGAGGCTGTGGGGAGTCCTCATTGTCTCTATACCTGAAGGGAGGTTGTGGAGAGGAGGGAGCTGGACTCATCTCCCAAGTGACAGGGGAAAGGACGAGAGGGAATAGCCTCAAGCTCTGCCAGGGACGGTTCAGGCTTGACATAAGGAACAATTCTTCATTGAAAGGGTCACTGGGCACTGGAACAGGCTGCCCAGGGAGGGGTTGACTACTATTATTGTTACAAACAGAGAAAATTTATTCTGTGGAGCATTAGCTTGAAACTACCCTGAAGAAGAACCTTTTAACTTAGCATAACTGCAGGAAGCTACAGTTTTGAGAGCTACATCAAATGGGGTGGTTTGGTGATCCAGAGAAGTCTAACTTGCCAACACTTGAGTACCTGGGGGTAAATAAGACAGGAAGAGATAGTTAATAAAACTGCCAGGCAGTGGGGAGCAGACCCCTGGAGGCAGTGGAGGAGGTGTTGACAGCAGACAAGGGCAAAACAAGGCATGTTCACAGTATTCCAAAACTATAATATGGTTACATTTTTCTTCTGAGTCTTGTCTACGTGAAAATCTTGCACCGTTTCATTACATCGATGCAAATGCCTTTTTTGGACACATATCAGTTGAAGTGCATTGTATATTGATTTAACTCAAATCCATTTCTTACCACTTAAGTTGAAACAGTAGAAAGCACTCTTCAGCAAAATAACATCTGTCCTCCCACAGATTTAGCATTAATTTAACAGTATCAGTTTTTGAACTGGTTTAATTAAACTGCAACTTCCTTCCACAGGCTGGGACTGGTTGCTGTAGAAGCACCTTATTGTCTTTCCTGTCTTTTCTTGAACTTGTANTTATTCTCACACAAGCAGAAAATGCTGATAAATAATTCCAGAGCATGCCTAAACATCTCCCCTCACAGCTAGCTTCTAATTTGATCTCAGGAGACCCTTCTTGGTAGCTGAATAAAATATTTTCATTTATTCCAGGAGAGCCCACATCACCATACATTTCTAATCTCATGTTGCTTGGTAATGCTGCTAGATGAGGTCCTCAGCAAATCATTAAACTTGTTCAATAACAACGTTACAAAACACAAGAGGTTTACCCTTAGTGAAACAAAGAAGTTTTTCAAACACATGGTAAAAAAACCCAACAACCTACCCAACTTTAATAAGCTAACTGGAGTTTCTAGGGCAGTTTCAGAGATTATTCAACATTTTTAACTTCCTGATGTGCACAGTGCAAGAACTCGGAGACTTCAATGCAGTGTCAGAGTGATTTGAAAAAGCCATACGTTCACGTTACAGAAAACACAAGTGATATTGCTTTCCTGATAGGATCAGATGTTTTGTCTTGGTCAGCTCACTGTGCCCATTACATGTTCCCTGCATTTGAAAAGAATACGGTCTTTTGAAATCTGAGGATGTCGCCACCCAGTCTCATCTTTCTAACAACTAACTATATTTCCTGATGATGTGATAATGTAAATGACTTTGCTATGGAATTCATGAATCATCAAGATATGATTTGAAGAGAGGAAATTAAACACTTGATTCAATTAATCTTTCGTATTAGGCCAGAAATTCATGATTTGCACTCCTAATAAATATGATGTAAGATTGCATATGCATTAATCACATGAGATTAATACCCATTATTATTCTTTATATTAAATAACACTGGGTTCAAGTGACCCAGACACCAGTTCCCTAATCACGAAGGGATGGGGAGTACTGTGCAAGTTGTACACTCTCCCAGAGGAGAAAAGACTCTCATTGCTTGACAGGCCATCCATCTTCTTTCTTGGCTTTATTGTATTTCTTACATATTGATGGAATGGCTTTCTCCCTGGGAAAAGTGTGTTGGGTCAAGTGCTGAAAATCAAACCTACGTGTTCCCTCATGCAACAGTAGGGAATAAAAGTGCAGTGGAGAGAAGAAGTAGAGCCAGGAGGTTAGATTAATCGAGGTCATCCAATCACCTGAGATCATGGAGACTTTAAGGCTAGAAATGTCTTTATTATTATTTTCACTACATCTGTAGATTACATTTAAGGTTTTTCTTAATGGATGAAACCAGATGAAATTTAGTCCATTTCTTCTATTTTTTCCCCCTTAAAAAGGCAATCCATAGAATCATAGAATGGTTTGGGTTGGAAGGAACCTTAAAAACCTCCCATTGGATCAGGCTGCTCTAGGACACAGTTCAATATTGATTTGCTTATGAACAGAAATGTACATTATTTCCTATCTACCATCTCCTGATGAATTCACCTGCTCACCTATCCACCCATCCATCCATTCTGCTGGCCACTTCTTCATACATGACATAAAAATAGAAATTGTATGGTCAGTTTTTCCCCGTCCCTGAACAATGAAATCAGTAGAACAGAAGTCTACAGTATGT
>WAAB01007953.1:0-51967 GCA_013389865.1 Piaya cayana
GTTGTTCTGTGATTCTGTGGATTTCCCACCTGCACACAGGTGTCCTTTGGCTGGTGAGAAGTCCCAATGAGCACAGGTGGGGGAGCTGCTCCCCGCCCTCTCCCCTCAGGCGGCCCCGCCCTCTCCCCTGAGGCCTCAGCCCTCACGCGGGTCTGAACGAGGCTCCTCTGCCCTCCTGCTCTTGCAGCAGAGGGGTTTTCTCCTCAGGAAGGTCGCCTCAGCTCCCAGCCGCTACTGCTCGGTTTCTGTGGAAGCTTTTCCTTATTCATCAGTCTGAAGTCTTCCCATGGAGTGCCCTTCTCTGGATTAAGACTGGAGTGGTTTCTCTCCCTCGCAGCAGCTCACCGTGACCAGCAGCCTCTCTCACATGCAGCTGCCCCCAAAGCCTCTTTAAGCCCCAAGGACCTTGGGGCTGGAGCTACAAATGGAGCTGGGAGGTGCAGGCGGCCTCCGAAGAGCCTGGAGACTGTGGAACCTGCTGGGTAAGAACCTCTGGAAAAGACGCCTTAAGGCTGATTCCAAGGGTCCCTCCTCACAGGTGAAGGAGTCGGGGGTGGGTGCCCCCATTTCCCTCCCGCTGGGCTGGTGTCAGAGCAGTGGAGCCCAAGTGTTTATGACAAGGGGCCGTGGCCAAGCCCTGGTTCTTCTCCCATGTGGTGTCCCAGCTCTGGGGTGGGCCAAGACCCGAGGGTATCAGCCACCTTCTCTCCAGGACCATCCGTGGGCATCTGGGAAGGCCCAGCCCTGCTCCAGGAGCCTTGGCCTGCCCTCCCCTGCCCTCCGCCACCTTACAGCTTTGGCTTCTCTGAAAAAGAGCTTTCAGCCCTATCTCTTATTGCCCTCGGGTGGCCCCTCCATGGGGTATGGAGCTGTACCTGGGAAAAGAGGTTTTGGGAAGCAGTGAACTGACACTGATCCATGCATGGCGTGTCCTGCTGCTGGGCAGGGTGCGCGGCTCTTTGGCTGCAGTAAAAAGGCACCAGATGTTTAATGCTTGTCTGTTCTGTGGGAATGCCAGGAGGCTCTTCATTGCTCAGGGCTTTATAGTATTTCCCTTATGGTTGCCTTGTGTCTTTTGTTCTTCCTTTGCAAACTCAGTGTGGAAGGAACTCGTGAATTAATAGAGGAGGAGGTGTCAAAATTTAAGTGATTTTTTGGCTAGTGTTTACTCTATTTGCAACACTTGTCACTGAGGGAAGCAGTATAGTTACTCATAAAAGAGAACACTGAATAAAGAGGGAATCATTGGCAGGGCAAGGAAAATAATTTATGAAGATTATTTCCTAGTCCTTCAGTCTAACCACTAAACCCTGTTGTCATTAAGTTCTCACAAATGAAGTATATTGTTATTTTTAGTGTCTTTATTCAAAGTTTACATTCAATATTATAATGTAATATGGAAGATATTGACAAAGCACAATTTCTAGAAGGGCTGGCGATGTATCGTGCGGAGCCTGCTTTATTTACAGTGTCTGTGACTCTGGACTGATGACACTGTCACTCCCTGGAAGTTAAAAGTGGAAAGGTTGCAAATACACCAAGTCTCTAGATTCCCAGACATACATGCGGAAAATGCTATCTGGTATCAGGAAGTTATATAATTACATAAGCACATCATTTTTTACACAGCCCTGGAAGATTTTTTGCCCTCTGTTGTCAGTTTTGTATACCTGTTTCTTTACAGGGGGACCTGAAATGTGCATCAGAGATAGGTAAACATATATATGCTTGGTCCGTAAATTTCTATAGGGTAGAGGATATCTATAAAGTTATTGAAATAGAAATCTAAATACTTGGAGAAGTCTGACCCCCTCTTTCATCATGAGGGGTTTTGGACAACTTCTGTCTTTGAAAAAGGAATACAGAATCCCCGTGAATGTGAAGTGAATGGAAAAACGATCTGTCTTCGGACTATGAGGAGTTACTTAATGAGTTCTCAAAAACCGTCAGACAACAGAACTCTCTGGTGTCTGCAGTAAAATGGCCCAGAACATCTTTCATAGCTTGTTATTTTCTGGTGATCTGCAGCATAATAGCTGTGGAGCAAGAAGATCCTATGTGGTTCAGGTTCCTGGTGTATATTAATAGTGGTGATATTAAAAAAACCCAACACCACTCCAAGACAAACACACACACAAACAAGAACCTTGCATTCCTCTGCCAATTAGTGTGCGGCATACTGCAAACCAGCAAAACAACTGTGGCTGGTTTAGTTCAGAAAAAAAGAGTGGTAAGCATACAGAAAAGTCAGATAGGAGATAACCCTCACGGAAAAATAAATACTGCATTTAAAACAGATATCATGAATACGATATATTAGTCCCTGTTGCTTCTAGATGTAGGAGGATAATTCATCCATTATGATTCCAGGAGCAGAGGCATTCACAGGCCGTATTTTCTCATTGAGGATTGATGGGATGTATTTGTACACATTGGTTGCAAGTGTTTTGGATCATTATAGCTGTGTCTCTTATGAAGTGTAGGAGTTTGCATTCCTGACTTTTACAGAGCTGTGAGGGCTTGGAAAAAACAGTCTCTGCGCTAGGTTGTGTTAAATGTGTGCGTCTGGCTTTCGTTAGCAGAAGCAGGAATCTTCGCCAAGCTCTTGGGTAACGAATGAGCTTGGTCAAAGCAGAGTGTGTAAAAGGTAAATAGAAGAATGAATGTACATCAGTGCATGTTTGTTGAAGGTTAGATATAGGGAAGTTGAGTGATTGAAGATGAATCATTAAGTTCTGTGCCTATTGTGGACAATTACTGGGGATGTCGCTGCTACCTTTGAAACGCTGTCTTCTCTCCTCCTTCAGAATAACCCAGGACTGTTTGTTTTCTTCATTCTCCCGTGTGAGGATAAAGCTTTTGGCCTTCCTATAAAAATCATGGAAATGGTAGTTTTTCCCTCAGATTTTCCTTCCTTGCTGCCAAATTAGAGACAGTGGGTGACTCCTCTGTAGAATACACAACTCCACACCTTATTTCCACACTTTTGATACATTGAAAATCTACTTTTCTGTTTCTCTGGGAGCTTGGGAAGGTTTCTTAGTGTTTCAAAATGAAGCATCTTTTTCTTTTCCTCATGAGAGGACCCAGCTTGATCTTTTGGCTGCAGTGGGAGGGAGGAGAGCAGCGCTGTAAAACATTCAGGGCAGGTGTCATAGCCTCTTGATGGATGTTTCCCAAGTTGTTGTGTCACAGTATTTGGGATCATTGCCCAGACCCCAGGTTTGTGTCATTTCATACCTTCAGTGTGACTTTCAAAATCAGTTATAGAGTTACCTAGAAGGAACATAAAAAAGGACATAAACAAAAGCAGATCTACTGTCCTTTGTTACTGTCAGGAAAAAAAAGGTATAAGTAGAGCACNGCTAATACTGATTTAATTCTGACACATGGTAATGGATAACTTGTTCTGATAGATTATTTGATCACAAAGCTGCAGAACAGAAATATATACTATTTATTATGAAAGTAGTTCAGGTCTTTATGGGGCTGTTTGTTTTTTGTGGTTTTTTTTGGTTTTTTTAAACCATGTGTACATGCTTCTGAATTTTAAGTCCCCTAAACTATGAGCTGTACAGGGTAGCAGGTTTGCCATCAGCTCTGTTTGTTTTCAACAGTAAATAGCAAACTAATTAATAAACTGTAGATGGCAAACAAAAATTGTAAAGAGAGAATATGAGATGTAAGCTCTGGCTTCTGGGGAGGTGGGAAGAAAAAACAAGAAAATAAAATATACAGATTTCCCAAATGTACATTTAATCCCATTTAGTCCCCTGCTTGTCTGTTTGAAAGTGTTGTAGAATGTAAATCTCTATTACCTCATATTCCTTTGACTTTCAAGCTGCCTTGCGTTTCATGACACATGCTGGATTCAAATTAAGAATAAGCTTTGTGATTCCTCTCATCTTTTATTTCATATTTGCATATAAATAGGAAACATACACGCCACTCCCCCTGGAATGTAAATATTGCATCTATGGACTAATTAATATTAAGACATTGAAGAAAAAGGGAAATGGATTTACGGTTTGCTATGAAACATTGTATTAAACCAGCTATTTATCATTACCAGAGAATGTCTTGAGTTGTAAGGGACCCAGAAGGATCAATGAATCCAACTCCTGGCCTTGGATTATAGATACTAATTCAAAGTTTTAGTCAACTGAGTGGTGATTTTGGGGATTGCATGCTAGGGATGAAAAGAAACCTTTCTTCTGTCATAAGCTTTCCTTATGACAAAAATGGACTGTCTTGCTTTGTACTGTAGCCTACTAAGGTATCAAATCAGATTTGCTTATTTGTGTAGCAGTTATGCTGTAAAAGGTTTTCATCCATTTCATGCACCCATTAGTAACAATGAAATATTGATATGTTTAGTATGACAAGGCAGACTGTCTCAGAATTCCTCCTGTCCTCAGAATGGTGTAGAGTCAAGGAGACTCTTGATGTGCTATTAACATTATTTCCATATTCTTTAAATGCTGTGAAAGTTGTGTCTGTCTTGGGCTTTCTTGGTTTTTAAAAATATCCTCAAGAAACTTCATGTTCCTTTACAAATTCCTTTCAAGATGAAGTGACAAAAATTAGGTGTCTCCCTCAAGGAATTTCCTTTCAGTGTAAAAATATTCTTACAAGAACTGCTTTTTGATAGGCTTTTACCCAGGGCTTGTTAGCTGTGTGGAAATCTGAGCAGGTCCGGTTATCCTGTGAGGATTGTGTTTCATGTCCTAGACTTTCCAAACTGCTCACAGCCTGTGATAGACCTTTTGGACTTTGTGTCTTATAACTTTTTTGGGTGAAATGCACTGGGAAAATATTCCTGCAAAATACATTTCCTTTGTGCAGCTTCAGTACACACTGACGAGTGTGCTAAGTTCATGTGGTTGTGTAGATCTACTGCCTGTTCATAATGAAACCCTGCAGTGTGTAAGAGGGACAAAAATACTGTTCATCACTGGTGTTCCCATTCCTTGGGAGCCCTGTTGTTGATCCTTACACCAGCAGCAGTAGAGATGCACAGAGGATCTTGTTAGATGACTACGCAGAGCATCCCTGTAGTCTTTGTTTTCCATTTGTGCCATTGGGATCTTGTCTCTCATGGCAACTGTATTAAAATTTGAATAGGAGGATCTCGTGCTGCGCTGTATTGTTCTTGCGTTTTTAAGTATCAGCATGCAGTCCCCCTCTGCTACATGAATTTGTATGAGGGAAATGTCTTCACTGCTCATTGGATCTCTAACTGCTGCATATTTCTGGAAAGCATCTTTGACACGTAGCAGAGTTTACCTGTAACAGCTCTGCCAGCTCTGCCTCTGCCAGGGCAGTGAGACAATCATTCGGTTCTGGTCTTTGCGTTACCTGCAGATTGATCGTCAACCTTTTTTCTCCTTTGAGGTGGAAAGGGACCATGTGCATCCATTAATTTGATAACAAGTTTTGACTGTTGCAGATGGGGTGAATGGGGTTTGACCTGGGAACATATGTGTGGAGAGTGATCCAGTCCACTGCCTGTTCTCTGGGCAAACTGCATTACCAGATGATGAATATTCAGCCAGTCACTCTTGATAAATGTTGCTGCAAGTGACCTAGAACTTTTTATTTTTGTTGTTTCTGTTCCTTTTATGATCAGGCAGGCAAAAACATTTGCTTTGATCAATCATCTTTCTATTTTCTTCTTCCTTTACCCCCAGGTACTAGCTTTTATCATTTCCCACAGCTCCGTGCATACAAACACTATAAACAAGTAGTAAAGTGTCTGAGTCATCAGATAGAGTTCCTCAGGGAGTCCTGCAGAAGGGAACTAGATCCTGGTTTTTGCTGCTGTTGCTGTGCTTATGTTAAGAATCCCATGACACTGATCTGGTGCTCATTTATAGGAAACAAATTCATAACCAGATGAAGAACTTCAGGAAAATCAGAATATTTGTAATCTTCTGGTGGGTCTTACATGCCTGCTGAACAACAGAGACATATATAGCAGTAACTCCCATTGGGTTTTAAAGCAAAAGTGGGAAATAACTGCTGTCATTAACAGCTGCTAAATTTGCGTATTTATTATATTTATGCCAATGAAGAACAAGACTGTGAATAAGCTAATGTTATAACTGACAAGGGATGTATTCTGGCTGGTGCCTTATATGGAATCTTATTGCGGTGACAGTTGCTGGGTTGATGCTTTCCCAAATGCTTTGGGGATGCTGAAGCAGCCCCCAAGAGCTCTCTCAGAGTTGTCAGATCCTGCCATAATGCACATTGTGGGGTTTGACTCCGTTTCTATGAAGTGTAGGAAACAGTTTCCAAAGTAATACATGGGTAAAGTATGGAAACATTAAATGGAAGGTCTATTAGATGTGTATAGAATAAACTTCTTCCTATCTGTTATTTGCTAGGATAACCTTGCATATTTGTGGTGCATGTGTATTCCAGATGTTGTTAATTATTTCTATTGTTGAAAGATAATTATTTAGGAGTATAAAATAAAGTCAGCATCAACCCAAAATAACCTTAAAAAAATATTACTTCTTAGTTCTAGGAAACACGAAGACAGATAAACCACACTGATAGCTGAATCATATGGCCATCAGAATCTGGTGTAGTGTGAATTATTAAACTTAATCCTGACAGTTGTCCCCTGTAGCTTGTGGTCTTAAGAAAGTGATAAGAGTCTTTAAACAGACAGAAGTGCTTGGCTTGTAATAATTCTGTAATGGCACTGGACTTGCATTGCCCTTGGCAAGGGCATCAGCTTCACAAAATCTAGTGAAACCCAGGACAGAGAGAAAAAGTTAAAAATATGTCATAACAGGGATTTTTCTGCTCTGAGTTGAAATTTCCATGTGGCAAATGGAACAAGGACTGCAATGGTAGATTGGCTACTGAAGGCCTAGAAGAGATATTTGTGTTGCTGGGACAACATAAAAGGACTTTGATGCTTTGGTTGCACATTTGTAGTGAAGTAATTCTCAGAGGGAACGTGACATCCCCTTCTCCACCCTGCTACACACCAGATTATCGTGTTATCCATGTGGTGTGGGAAAATGTAAGGGCAACTCTTTTCAAGCCTCCTGTTTTGAGAAACCACTCAATAAGTTCTTGCTTATAACTGGGGGAAAAAATTAAAATAATGGAATTGTGATATATGTGATGTTCCGATAAAATTCAAAACTCTTCCTTCTTGTTTACGGAAAGTTTTTTAACTTTGAGAAATGTATTTATTCTGCATCAAATATAAAAATACTTCTATTATGTGAAATATGCAGCATTCACTGTGGTTAATAAGTGCCACAAAGCAAACAAAGAGCCTAACAGCTAGACAGGGGCCTTTGCCAGAGCAGAGTGCAATCTCTGGAGGCTGCTGTCTGATTTCATATTGCAAACCCATGCAAATAGACACTAGGAAGCCTTGTTGAACTGTACTAATGACTATATGGATCATAGCTTTCTGTTTACAACCTGAGGTGAGAGTTTATCTGGGAGGGCATTCAGGAATATACGACCTTATAATAAGGCTTATTGATTGTTACAAGAGTTTAATGAGGATAGTGGAAGGAAGACTGGAAGGATATATATTGAGATTAAGCTCTTAAGCTTTCCAGTTTTCTCTATTTGAATTCCTGGTAGTAAAAAGAACTGACTTTAGGATCATTGCTAATGGAACAGGGTAAAGTGGGAAAGACAGGGATCTAAAAGTAACAGTCTCAAACATTTTATTAGACCATGTTTTATCTTTAATGGGATGATAAATTAAAGCTTTTGAAGTTTAGTGCTATGAAATAATGCGTTTGTGTTATAGCTCAGTTTGGAATTCTGTGCATGTTAGTACTTGTACGTACAGTCAGTCATGCTGTCAGTGCTACAGCTTTTGTATTTTTTAACTCTGTGCTTGCACAGCAACTCTTTTTTGTTGAGGTAGTGTTCCTATATTAATTATACTTCATTTCAACAAATATTTCAAGCTTCCTGAGTTCTGAGAGCACAGCTTCCAAGAACAGATGGAGCACAAGGACTGCTACTATTAGAAATAGGTTAAGTTTGAAATTTAAACAGAAATTTTTAAAAAAGAAATTAAAAAAATATATGGATAACACTGCATTTTAACTAGGAATGTGTTCCTCTCAGTAAAGGTCTCAAGAAACTAAGTGTGATTAGGCAGAAGAAACCAATACTCAGTTTATACTTATTTTCCAAGAGAAACCTTTTGGTACTGTGAGACCGTGTTGAAAATGTCTCTGGAGTTAAGAGTGGAGTAAAACAGCTACGGAGTGTTTATCCATCATGCTCGATTTCAGAAATAGAAAGTGGGAGGAAGTCCAAGAATACAGTTAGTAGTATCTAAAGAGAGCAAGTGTGTGATATGCCTTGACAGCAAATCCAGCAGGTGAGAAATGTTTATTGAACTAGAAAATTATTGAGCATGAGAATATCCTTCCTGCTTCTATTAAATTTGACATGATGTGCCTGAGTGTTTGCAAGCAAATTATTTGACGTTGCCAAACCCAAACATGTAAAAATGAGTCACGGCCCCAAAATCACGATCAACTCAACATTTTAGAGAATGTTCTTGGTGTTTTTTCTTTTGTTTTTGGGGGATATGAGCTAATGTGCTGCAGGCAGATGATCTTTCAGGAACAGGAGTTGAACTCAGTGATCATTGTGGGTCCCTCCCAGCTCAGGACATTCTGTGATGCTAATTTTCTATGATTTTCAGACAATACAGAGATCATAAACTTTAAGAAATAAAAGCCTTTTTTGTATTGCTTTGCACCTCTGGGAGAGAAAATTACCCTGGGGTGTGTGTGTCAAGGAGCTTGGAATCTCAGCAATAACTTTGGGTTGATATGAGGCAGTTCTAGTGTCCCCTCCATGTGGGCTATAGTAGAATAATGCCATTTTCCTGGGGGTTCCTTCTCTCTGATTTTGTAGATCATGCGAAACAACCAAACAAATAAATAAGGAAAAACACAGAGCTCTTTCATTTCTCTTTTGGCATGGGTATGTTTTGTTTCTGACAAATTTATTAGAGAAGAAAGCAGGACAGAATTTCTTAAGGTTTCTTGAGGTTTATGGTCAGTGGAATCTGGTTCTAGCTGCAGTAACTTAATAGATAGGAATGTATGTCTACAATATTAGGCTTCTAGGAGATGAAATAAATCTCAGCAATTCTTTTCTTAATGCACGGATTCTTGTATTACAGAAGTTTAAAAAACACAGATATATAAAAGCTATTCAAGAGGCCAGACTGGCTTTTTTAAAAAAACCCAAACCCCAAAGATTTTAATGATATGAATAAAAATAACTTAATAACAAGCAGAGTCTTACAAACTAACCTTGTCCCCATTTGTTCCAAAGGACTTAAATTTCTCCTTTCAGTTGTAATAGAATTTTCAGAGTAAAATTCCAGGTTGTTGTAGATGTTGGGACTTCTGTTCTTCTGTTGTTTGTGTGATGTTTTGATTCACTTTGCCAACTTAAAGATACATACGAAAATGGCTGCAGAACAAGTTGGCTACCCAGGGTGTGAAACCAGTTTGCTGAAGCCTTTAAATATCATTGTATTTTCTTTAACAAAATGGGGCGGTAAGTGGAACTGTACTCAGAGTGCCAAAATAAGATTTGATTTTTCATGAATATTTTATGCCAGTTGTCAAGAGAAGAGGAGGTTATGTGCGTATTTCAGCTTGGGTAGGGTTTGAGCATGGTTTAGATACACGACAGCCCGAGGTCCCTTTCAAAGTAAAATTTTCTCTGTTTTGATGCTTGTTATATCAACAAAGCATGTCTGTATATATGAAATGAAGTTAAATGGTTCTGATACATTTGCAGGCAACAATATGCACAAGTAGGAATATTGTGGGAATATCAGGGCATGTTCTGCTACCTATTGTTCCAATAGCAATGCAAGGACAGCATAACCAGTTGCTACTTGGCATAGTTCTCTAGTTGGTATGTAAATATGAAATTGTGTCAATGCACTAAGGTTACTTCTTCTTCTCTGCCACATCAATAAACAGCAGTATTACATGTGCTTAGAGCTCTTATGTGATTATGTCTCCACAGGACACCGGGATTTACTGTCTTGCATAGGAAGTTTGACATAAAGTATGTGCTTGTCATGGGAATTTTAAAAGTTGTGGTACATATATTTGGAAAATCTCTTTTTTTCCTGAGGAAGCATATTCTTCCATGGGTCTTCCCAAAATCATCCACGATGTAACCGATGTAGTGGACTAAAGGTGAGGGTGGTATGTTTGTGTGTTTGATAAATACTCCAACAGACACAGAACTAGAAAAAATCTGTGCAAACGTTCTAGACCATCCAAATGTTTCAGCTACCCTTTCTAAAACCACATATACACGCTGTCCTGTAGAACTGCTGCAGACTTTATCTCATTCTTACATCCACAATTGTGGTCAAGAAATAGGAACAAAGCTTGCACAATTCGTATGATTGGGATGTGCTCAGCAACAGAACTGTTCACGCTTCCTGCTGCTTTTAAAATCTGCATCTCGTTTTGTCCGTGGGTTTCTGTCTTTTGAGCAAATGCTTTTGTTCCAGAACTCAGTCATCCAGATTTCTTTAGTTGGTTATTATGCCACCTGGAATGGAAAGAAAAGGCAATATTTGCTGAAAATTGCTGTCTGCTAGAGGTGAATTGCCAGATCTATTTTCCATGAGACAAATGCTGAAAAGAGCTTCATAAAGATTTTTACAGTTTGTAGCTCATTGACAAATTTAATCAATACTCGTGCGGAGGCTTTTGGCTGCACCTCTGCAAAGATCATTCAAAGTGCGATAGCTGGTAGAGTTCTCTGGTGTGCGTTGTGCTAGATGACAGTGCTGAAGAGGCTCTCAGCATCATGAAGCCACACTGGTATGTTAAAAAAAAAAGCGTGTTGATTATAAGTATGAGAAGGACTTTTTTCATGCTTTCTTCCTCCATGTGCATGTATTTTCAAAGGAAACCTCCACTGCTCTTAGGACGGGGTGCTGTGTTGGGTGGCAGTAACAGAGAGGAACCGTGATCTGTCTCTCACTTACCCAACAGGGGGATCAACACGCTCTATCAACTGACTTGGGCTGTGGAGCCCCTGGAGGGGTAGAGACGTAGGTCTTTCAGAAGAGGCACTGTTAGATTTGAACCAAGCTGATCGTCTGCTCTAGCATAAGCAGGAGGTGCTGTGATGAACTGTAAGGTGTTCAGCATCTCAAAGCAGTATTTTGCCTTCTTGCTCTCAATTTCTCTTTAACAATATCATCCAGCAAAAAGTCAAAAACACGCTGTTGAGAGTGAAGTCAAAAGCATACGATGAGTGCAGCTCTACAATCTGAAGCACATGGCACTGGGTGTCTCTGTTAACACACAGTGTAATTCATGTGTAAAGATGAGGGGGAGTTCTAATTATGCATTTAGTGACTATGACATGTTATAAAATCATTGACAGCTAATTAGAAACTTCCAAGCTCCTTCAGCATTCAAAGACCTTTTTGTAATCAAATATAAATTTCAAATATACGCCTTTGTATCTAACCTTTTGTAGATTCTGTCTTCAGTGACCTTTAACAAAAAACACACCATAAATTTAGAGGATTCAAAATGTTGACTAGATTCCTCTTGCACTTATTCCTTTAGAAGTTGTTCAACAGTTTAATTCACAACCAGACATATTGTCTTGTCAAACAAATGATCTTGTAAGATTTTGGCTAATGGTCACACCCAGTGACATAACTGAAGGGTGAAGGAAGCAGCCACGGGGTTTGACCTGTTCTAGGTGAAAATGCTCGAATGAATTAGCTGGCGCTGCAGAATTCCCAGTATGACTATTTGAAGAATTTGTTGCCCTCGTTTTGAAGTGACAGCGTTACTCTGAGTGTAAGACACTACAAATACCTGATTCAGCAATTTGTCCAAAGCGTGTTGTGAATTGTGTTCAATAAAATATTCGTGTAGCATTTGATTGGCCTTAGTTCAGAGTAGTAAGATTCTAATTTACAAGCAGGCTAAGGAAATAGAATCACTTTGACATGCTTTGGTTGATGCTAAGTATGAGATGTTACATTTTCTGATACCTTTGCTGCTTTTAAACTGTGCTTAGTGAAATTTAATGTCCAGAAGCAGAGATGCTGACAGGCTGAGGTTTCTGAATGTGGCCCTTCCAAGCAGTTTGATGCCAGGTCAAGTAATCAAATTGGGATATTTTGGAGGATTATGAAGATTTTAATTTCCTTCCCCTTTGATATCACTTAGAAAGTGGCTAAGAATTCCAGCACATCAAAATGTCTTTGAATAATGTTTCTGGAGGCTTTTAGAGCCTCAGTTTGAGTGAAACTTGGTTCTACTTTGCAAAGACTAAGACTACTCAAACTCATAAGGCTTTTTTACTAAAAAGCTGTCTTTGATAAGTGGTTATTTTTATCAAGACTTCCAAGTGCATTAAAATGCATTTAGTCTCATGTCTTGCTCAGAACTCATCACTGAAATATTAGCTGCGCGGGGCTCAGGTGATAAAAAGGTGCGATGCACTTGAATACTCGGTCGTACGTTACTTGCTGTCGTGGTACCAGTTTTTAGGGCGAGTTCAGCCGAAGGACGTTCAGGCTGTGAAAAAAACCCCTACCAGTCTGTCCTTTCTTCTTTATCAGCCACTGGACGTGAAGAGCTGGCTGGACAATCTCCAGGCAGGAAGAGATTTAGTTCCCTTAAAAGGCATTAAATTAAAGATGAACTAAAATTAAAAATTGATCATATTTGACAAATAATTCCCTTTATTGTTTATTATTTTGTAATAAGCAGCAATATTAACAATCTGTCGTATTAGAAATGTGTCATGACTGTGCACTGACATTATGGACATGAGTGAGCTGTGACGTCTCATTTTTAATATGATGCTGCAAATTTTTGAGTGGTGCCATCAAGCATCAGTTTGATCGATGTCATTCATTCAGGGTTAATGAGAGGAATAATTAAATATCCTTGGTGTAGCAATAGGTGAAATGGTAAGAAGCCACTAGCGAGCTGTGGGCTGTGTAGCTGATAGGTGACAACTGGCACTGAATGTGCACTTGCAGCTCAGTTTTTGCTGATCTTTGAGGCAGAAAGCAGAGAACGAGACACATTATCAGTAGCAATGCAAAGGATTCTCTTTCCATTGGAAACAGACTGTTTTACTCCAAATAAATACTCAACTTGAACAGTCAATGGCACCAACTAAATAAAATATTGGCTAGTAACTGCTTAAAACAACGAGGTCAACCTCTGTTCTCCATACTGCGGCCATGGTTACCTGAGATGTGGCAGCAGAGCTGGAGTCTGAACCTCAGTGAGATCTCCAGGCCTGTCCTGACTACATTGTCTGCTTTACTGCCAACTGCAGTTTGTCTAAGGCTCCGTCAGGCTATGTCCTAGTTTCAGAACAAAATCTTCACTGTGTTTCAGTCCCTAAGGGCAGCATCTACAGTGGATTTAATTAAAACTGGGAATGCTAATCAGCAGGTTTTCTTGTAACTGTGAGATTTCTAAGACCTCGACTGCAGTCACTGTCCCAAAGTTATGTGGCTTTTGCCTTCTAATGTTGTGGGAAACATTGAATTAGTGACCCTGGGTCCCAGATCCCTGAGTCTGCAAACCTTGTGGTCCCTGCACCTGAAACTTCTGAATTTGGGGGGTAGTTTAACTTTGAGCCCCTCAGTGTAAGGTTGTTTAATGAATTCCAGCACGTCTCTGTTGTCCTTATGGCCTGTGCAATGGGGTTTTCTTCTGGAGCGTTAGAGGACAGGGGGAAGCAGGTAAATGTCCTGAAGCCAAGCGGCTGCAGGTGCTTTGCTGCTTTAAACAAAGGAGAGTGAAGTAGAAGGAAGCAAGTGGAAACCGTAAACAATAAATGTAAATGCTTGAATTTGCATCTCTATAACGTTGTTTAAGAGGACAGAAATTTCATGGACTGTATTTTACTTCCACAGGAAGTTTTGTGTTTATATTTCATTTCTAGGAACCCAAGGGCAAAGCAAAGCAATTAAAATGTGGAAGACTTAAAAATAAACTTCAGAAGCTTCAAGTAAAATACCTTTAGCTGATTAGTGGTACAATGCAACTTTAATGAGAAATAAATTAGGATTGCATTATTTCTTAGGAGGATAAGGAGAGGCATTAGATATCTGCAGTGATAGTGGAGGGCTTAGAAATAATCTAAGACTATGAGCTGCTTTTCTGGAGGAAAATAGGAAACTTCTATATGGCCTAATGCACAGATAAGAAAAGCAGTGAAACAAATTAGTGAAAGTCCTTTCACTAAAAAGCTTATTGTGAGGTGAATTTTAACATAGTCCCATCACTCTTTTGATCTGTCTAGACTCGTTCCTTTGATATGTATCCATGTTTTTCTCTATTTTTGTAAAATCATTAGTTTGTCTTGAAGTCTGACTTTAATGCAAAATAATTTATATAAAAAGTGCAGGCTGTAAAATTCAGAATTAATTTTGACTGACCCACATACAAAATACTACAAAATTATGTAAAAACTACTGCTCAGGAATATGCTTTATAAAATCTCTCTTCTCTTATACTGTTGTGGCAGCGCACGAAGCCAAAGAAATAAGAAAAGTGCTTTGATTGGGAAGACTGGCAGGCAGCATTTATGGGTTTGAATCAAGTGAATTTTAAATATGCATTTATTGCCTGGGTTAAATTGCTACAGAAAAGGAATGCTGCTCTCTAAACAATAATTGGTCTATTTTAGCTCTCAAATTGGGTCACAGTAACAGAGAGCGTTCTCCCTTCTTTCTCTGTCTCCCCTCGCTTTCTTGCAAAAGTGATGGAAGCTCTGATCTTGAAGGGGGGTGGTGGCAGAGAAAAGAGAGTATGGAACTTCATCAGCTCCTGTCCTGCTCTTGCTGTGGGGGAGCTGGAATGAGACCTGGTGGAGATGGTGACTCCTTCCTGCAGCTTGGAACAAATGAAACAGAAAGAGGCAAAGGGAGCAGCAGAGTAGGGAAGTTTTCCTCTCTCACCTTTATTTCATTCTCCCTGTTCAAGGAGCAGACACTGTTTAGATTCTGATGTTATCAAAGATTCCATGCTCTGTAACATGGTCCATTGGATTCCGATCCTCCTCATCTCTTATGGCAGCCCAAGGCTTGTAATTAATAGAAAGGTGAGGCTTAAGTTCAGCTCAGGCTTTGTAAAAAAACCAAACAAACAGAAGATTCATTTATTTGTGCTCTGTGCCCTGTTAACACCTTGTTTGCCTCAGTGCTTGCAGCTGAGGAACCAGGTCTTTGTCTTTGTCTCAGGTGTATCCCGACACAAGTCACGGGGCTCCTGGCAGTTGTGCTGCTGATACGGTACCGAGGGAACTTCTAGACAGGCCGGTTGCTGCTGGATTTGGTTCAGAATGCAGCGTGATGCCTGCCTGTGTTGCTGTGCATCGGGATTTGGAAGTGGGTGAGAAAGTTTTCAGTAATCTCCGATCACACCATCACCAGCGCACTCAAAAGGCCACGTTGCATTTTTCAGCACCTTTCTAAACATTGTTCAAGACAGACAGGGATCTATTTAGACGATGGATGTTCTAGTTGCTGGCTACCCAAAAGTAACATAACAGCACTATAACTCTAAATAGGAAGAGGCTTTAATGGGTCTCCTAGAGGAAAAAAAAAAAGGTGCTTATTAGTAGAAATGTACTAAACTACCTGCCTTTGACAAAGTGCTAATGGAGGAAACTACTTCTAGAGAAACAAATGAAAATGTCAATTAAAAAAAGTAATGGCTCTCTGAATAGGTTGGTTGTGGGGGTTTTGCTTTTGTTTGTTTTCTTCTTAAGAGTTGGGTATGCTGTGTTGTTAAAAAGCTTCTGGTTTGTCTGTTGCCTTCGTTTTGCAGTTTGGTGTTTTCCTTTGGCCCTTGTTCCTGCTCCCCCTTCTGTAGCTGCTGCATCAGAGTTGGATTTATTATACTGGAGGCTGATTAATAGTCTTGTCTAATGGTTTTTATCTGTTCTATTTTTTCCATCTTCCAGTGAAAATGTATATCCCAGAGCACAGAACCTGCGTGTTTCAGCTTTGAATTGCCCAACCTTTAGATGACTGACTAACAATTAATAAACCATGTTTTGTTGGGAAGAACGGGATCAGAATGGGTGAAAACTATACAAGAGACTTTGCTCCCTAATAAGAGGAAATATTTTTTTGCTAAAAGACAGGCAGCCTGAGAAACTTTCCCAAAAAAACCCTGCCAATCTTTCTTGGTTTAAGAGCTCCTTGTTTTAAGTCTGCTTGCGGCCGCGTGGCTGCCTCCTTGCTGGGTGAGTGGAGCTGTAGCAATAGATCCACATCTTTGGCCTTTCTTGCCAGACCATGATGTTTTCTTCTCTTAAGCTCACTTTTTAGTAGATGTCTCGTATTTGCTTAAGAAATTTGCCCCTCTGCTGGGTGTTGTGGTGCTTGGCAGCTGAGATGGGGCTACTGGCAGCTTAAACCACCTGGCTTTGCATTTCCCTCACCTGCCAGCAATGCGACGTTGTCTACGTCAGCATAAGAGTTGGAAGATCCCAGTAGCTACAATATTAGTGAAATGGAAATTCCTTTAGAGATTTCTAGTGCAAACTGGTATTTCTACATGGTGAATATTTATCATGAAGCAGTAGGTGATGTTGGGGTTTGCTTGGCAGGTGGGGGTTCTGGGAACTATTGTGTGTGTAAATGTTTCCCTGGCTTTAAAGGATATTGCTGTGTTCAAATAGCAGTTGGAAGAAAGCTTAATGACAGCATTAAAAACCTTATTAGCCAATACAATGACTTGTTAGCCTGCAGTGGCTTGTGCGACGTACAGAGAGAGAGGAACTGAGCATTTTTAAGCAGCAAAATGTGTAGTTTTCAATTCTTTGTATATTTGTTTGTTAGCTGTGTCTGTTTTTCTCATAGCAGAATGAAAAGCAGCTACTTGAAGATAATGTCTGGAAAAACAGGCACTAGAGAAAAAGCTGCTGTGCCTGAGGTAAGAGGCAGCGGGCGAAACAGAGTGAACACGGGCATTCAGGACAGGGAGGCTGGAAAAGGCTTCACTGCCGCCTCTGCCCCTCCCCAGCACAAAATGTCATCAAGTTTGAACAAGACACCAGGCAGGTATTATTTTCTGTCTAATCCTATCAAACACTGCAGTCCTGTCAAATTATTGCCTCTATTAAAACTTGCAAGAGTTGCTGTTGGAACTCAGTAGCCTAAAGGCAAGCTGTACGCAGTGTGTGTGAGTCCTAACGAGCTTTTTTTAAAGATTCAGGAATGTGTTCTTAGTGGCAAACCAACATTGATTACAAAGATATTTTTTAAGTAATCTGCCTCCCGTTCCTAGGTCTCCACCTGAGATTGCACTCAATTATGAGGTATTTCCTTATTTTCACAGGCTGCTCTGGTGGTCTAATATGAATTTGCCACATTTAATAAGTCATGAAGGGTTTTCTCAGCCTTTCAGCTGCTTGCAGGAAACCAAAATGAATTGTGGTTACTTGATTATCTTTTCCTCTGCCCGACTCATTGAGCCCACAGATAGGACAGAGGACTCGGTTGTTGTTTCACTGGAAGTTTGAACTCCTAGCACCAGCTGCCTTTGGTCAGTCGTACGCTGACAGAGTTACAATTATCAGCCCTGCTGGAGATATAAAAACAATGTCTTTGACATCAAAAGATGCTTTCTTAGATGATAATTAGTGTCTCTATGGGTGGATTGTTTCATAATTTAACATTAAATGAAATATTTTTCTTTACATAAACAAGACTCTCTGACCACAAGGATCTCTGCCAGTTCAAATTAGTTAAAGCATCAGTATTCATTCTAAATTAGCTAATTATGCTAAGAAAAGTGATCAAAAGAAATTTGTCATTTATACTGGTAAAAAAGAGCACACTATGTTATTCTTTTAACACTCTGCTTCATACAGTAATTTCCAGTAATGTGATGATTAAAAATCCTTCCCATGATTGTATTATATAAATGGGTTATATGAGCCTTGTACCTGAAGGATATTTTCATGACAAAATGCCAGGGAATATCATATGGTGAAATTATACTTGAAAAAAAAATTAAAATTATGCTTATATAAACATTTCTTTTGTATATTAGTACACTGTAACTCAAAAAAAAAAAATTAGAACACTATATAGCATTTTCATAGTCTCCCAAAGTTATACTTTTATATCCCAGGCTTCATATATTTAGTTAGAATTATATCCTTTAATAAAGAGGTTCATTTAAAAAGCGCTGTAACTTTTCCTCCATTCAGCTTTACAATATTGTGCTGCAGCAGAGATTTTTCCACACTTGGATTCTCTCAGGTCCCTCTGCTGAACTTCTTCAGCCCTGTAATGTGAACTGACTTAAATGCTTGAAGCCAGAGAGTGACTCTTCTTCCCTCTGCAAAACATGAACTAGCATCATCTCATTCTTGAAATTGTTAATTAGCTCTGATTACTAAATAGCTCCCAGCTATGTAAGACCAAATTTTAAAAGCAGTAGCTTAGAAGATATCCAAGTACAGAGATTTCTCAAACTAGTATCTGGTCTAACGGGTGCTGAACTTCCACTCAAAGTGCCATTTGGCTGCCTGGGTACCTAACCCATTTTCAGTGTCATCTGGCCTTGGATTTTGGTTCATTTCCCAGATGCTCCCTTGAAAATGAGATGGTGAAAATGTTCACCTGAGTGAAACCAGGCAGAGAATAAAAGTAGAATAATTTTCTTCCCAAATCAAGCGTTACGTGTGCTTGGATCAGGAGGGTCGTCCACACCTGATCCTGCCCCCTGTCCACGTGCAGGTACGGGTGGTTCTCTGGAGCGAGGAAATGCTACAAAGGTAATTCTAGAATCTCACGAGTCCCACAAATCAAGCTTGAAGAATCCCTCTAGATAAACTGCTTGAACTAAAATGTAATGGAACTGGCTCTTCAGCACAGCGTTTCATCTCTCTCACTGTATTTGAATATCTGTAATATCCTCTAGGGAATGATGTTTTATGCAAATATATATAAAACCAGATAGAATAAATTACTTTTTCAGCCGCTATTATGTTCTTACCTTTTCAGGTGCTGAAGCTGCATTACCTGTTATTTCTAGACAACCTGTGGCATGGAATATGAGTTCAACTAAATACTTAAAAAACAAAACCAGGTAGGTGTTAATGACATGAAGACTTTTATTTAACAGTAAACAAATCCAGAGTCTTGCTATAAAAATAAAGGTTCATTGCAGCACATAAATGTCTTTTTATATCTGTAAAGACTTGTTCCAGTGAAGGAAATACACTTTCCAGGCTTTTAAACATTCAGTGTGGTAGAACATGCCAGTAAGGCCCTCTTAAATTGCATTTGGAAATCAAACCTGTCCCCTTGCCTAGGAATCAGCAGAATGACTTCTGATAACAGCCCCAGTAAAGAATATTCTCCCCATGCAATTACTCCAAATTCTGAAGCTACAGCAAGAATATATGCTGATTGAATGGTAGTTAAATTTCAAAAGGAAAATACTTGTTCCATATTTAATTTCTGTTAGTGATCTCTCTGTTACTTTCATTTATAGATTTCAATATATACAATTAGGATATAACAGAAACCCAAGCTGTGATGGCAAAACAGAGGTTCTGCTGGCTCTGAAGAGCTAATAAAGCAGGGGAAAGAGGAGAAAATACAACCTGTTTGACGAGATCTGATCCAAAGTTTGGTAGAAGTGGGAGCCTGTTGACTTCAGAGTTTGAGAGATTTTGTACAGAGTAAAAAAATGCCCCATTTGTATTGTCCAGAGTGCAACAGAAATTACTATTTAAAATGCCTCCTCAAATATAAAATAGACTTGAGTTAAAGGGTTATCAAGAAGCTGCAACTCTCACTGTTGGATACAATTTCTCTGTGGTAAGAAAATCTTATCTAGAAGTAAAATAACATTTCTTGGAACAGTTCTTTTCAACAACAGGTTCCTGAGTTAGTTCTGCTATTACTCCAGATTCCCCAAAGTCTCCTTTTCAAAAGGAGAAACATGTCAACAACTTTCTTGTTATTTAGGATAACTGAGAGCTGTTCTGGGGGTGGGGCAAAACCAGAAATCTGTCTTCAGCTTGGAGAAACCTGAAACTGTTTCTATTTGTTTAATATGGAAAAACCCCACATCATTTGACATAACCTAATTTTGCTTCACAAGCAGATCTAGCAGCTCTTTCTCTATGCCTTGGCTGCTCAGTTCATTTAGGCTGTAGTATCTATGAACAATCTTTTCATCCGTGACAACAACCACTCGGAGGCCGTGTGCATCCTCTCCCAGCTGGCAGCCTATTGCTGATGAAACCACCATTTCCAGTCCCTTGTAGGACCCTCCAGCATTCCTGTGGTAATGGCCAGAAAATACAGCTTTAACGCCTGTTTAAAAAAGAGAGAGAAAGGAGAAGGGTATGGATCTTGTTACCAGATGCAGTTTATGTATGAGGTGCTGAGGCTCACACGGCTGCTGGGGCTGGAGAGAAGGTTCCACAGCAAGTACCACTGCAGGTGTCACACTTACCTTCAGTCTTGCACAGAATCAAAAGTAAACCATTTACCTCAACTTGCATTTTAAGCAAATAATTAGTTAGCAGCAATAAATAATTGTAATAGTAATAATGAATTAGTAAAAACTTTATTCTGCTCCACTAGCTTTGTACAGGGCTGCTGGACTCCAACTTCTTTATGTGCTGTAAGGCGTGTTTGTCATCTTGCTCCTCCTTTGTCTGGAAAAGGAAAACCCTAGAAGCAGCTGACTGGAATTAGGAAAAAATTCAGTAACAGGTAACAGTAACAGGTAAAGATACAGAGGTGGACACTGTGATGACAACACCGAACTGCGTTATGTCTCGTGTATTGCAGAAATCTGCCATCCCCTGCTCAACACGAAAGGTAACGGGGTTTGATCCTGTTCAAGCTGGGTAATTTCTGAGGTACCACAACCTTAAATGACATTTCAAAGCCAGCAACTACTGATTTTGTCTTCAGACAGCAGAAATGCTGCAAGAGTACAGGCATTTAAAAGGCAGAGAGCTGTGACTGCGAACACACTATAACTTCACAAGAAAAATATTTTGCTGCACAGAAAAACCTTCTCCCCATTCTCCTGCAGTAATTTAGAAAGTCTTTCCCAGTGACAAAATTAAAAGGGTGAAACTGTCTTAAAGACAGTTGGCTACAGCAATTCTTTGCGTTTGTGGGAATGAGTGATTTGAAGACTGATACAAAATATATAAACTAGGCTCAAAGTATAGTTAAAAATTAAGCAGCTTGGAAAGCAAAATATAAATTATTCTGCTGTGTGCCCAGTAAAAACTAGACGGTTTTCATATTTTAAGATCCAAACCCTTCTGAAACAGCCAATGACTCAATGTGGACAACAGAGAAGGGTGTTACCTGTACACTGAACAGTGCCATTCAGCCACTGCCAGCTAGAACCTGTCCCTTACCTGTACTTGTTCTCTTTGATCAGTGGAACCCGCTCATCTATCTGGTGTGTGGTTACACGTGTAAGTCAGCATAAGAACGGTGAGAGCTTGTTCTGACTCAGCTGCAGGAACCAAGGACAACAGGTATGTGGGATATATTTTTTTTTCCAACACTTTAGAGTAACCTGATCAGAATCCCTCAAAAGCTGATGGCGAGACATCAAAGCCCTGCAGCGCAATGGGCTCTTTGCAGAGATTCAGTGCTTTTTAGATATTATTTGGGTCCTTAAAATCATAATATAAAGAGGCTTTACAACTGATGCTACAGTCAGGTGGAGAGGGAGCTGCCATTCTTCCAGCCCTGTTGTGTTGCAGCTCATCACCGCAACTGTCTGAATGTAACTTTCCTAAGAAGCAGTTCAGCCAGCAGAGCTCAGGAGATCTTCTTTCTCATGACATGCACAACTCTTCCCCTTGTCTGAGAATTCATACCAGGTACAAAGTTTGGCCCACGGATCATGCACCTTTTCTTTTTCTTAGGAAAAAACTCCAACTTTTCCACAATTGGTACATGTTTACATGTAAAGTCTGCTAACGGCCTATGCTCAAGAAGGTAATTCATTATGGAACAGAATCATAGAATCACAGAATGGTTTGGGCTGGAACGGACCTTAAAGCCCACCCAGTTCAGCCCCCGGCCCTGGGCAGGGACACCTGGGCTGCCCAAGGCCCCCGTACACCAGCAATAACATGATTAATAACCTCCTTTGACTCCTGTTTGCTAGGGGAGCCAGATTCAGTCTGAACAAACTGGTGTCTATGGACACTATTCAAATTCCCCGTTTTAGCGTACGTGTGTCGCTCAGATCCTAATTGCCTGAGCTGGGTGTTCTGTGCCCAAATGCCCTTGTGGATACGGCTGCTCAGTGTCTGCTGGAATTTAGTATCTGCTTCGGGTACTTCCCAGTGGAAATTCTGCCTAAGTCCAATTTTCAGGTACTTTTTATTTCCAGTGCTAGTATAATTCCTGCTGCTGTTGTGCTATACCTTGAACAAAGAACCAAAGAGGTCACTGCTGTGTATTAATAGAAGTCTAACTGATGTTGTTTTTCGTCAATAGCCCTTTTTTGTTCACTCAACTGTGTTCCACTCACTTTTGTTCGTTAGCTTAAGAAGGAAATGTGAACCAGTCAACGCAATAATACTAAGATGACAAGCACGCAATTTACTTTGCTCTTGCTTTTGATCTGAAACATAAAAAGAATCTTAGAGATGTATGCACTCAAATTTAATTTATTCATTTCAGATCTTTTTTCTGAAGTAAGACTGCCAAGTTGTTAGCAGCCCCCCTGTTCACTTTTATAAACTCTGTGAGAAAATAACAGGTCTCATTTTTATAGCCTGCTCTCAGGTATCCTCAGGTCAGTTAAATGCATCCAGATGCATACAAAAAAGCACAGTCCCTCCCCACTTAAAAAAAGAAATAGAAGGCAGAGCAGTGATTTGGTTTTAATCCCTGGATTCTGAAATAGCAGCTGGGAAAAGCCTTGATGTAAAAGCTGTATGAAATGCTAAAAAATTACAGTGTAAATAAATGTCCAAAGATGGCACCTTCACAAGCATTCATTATTTCATTTTTTATGACCTACAAAGTGATTTGAATTTAAATGCGACTGGAGGTTTCACAGTATCCATTAACCAAAAAAAAGCAGGATCCATTACTGCAAGACACTATTCATACCTAATGGATTATTCATTAAAAGAAAAAAAAAAGGATTTAAATCAGAATAAAGTAAAAAAACCCTGTGCAGATAGTTACTGTTAAGAAAAATAAAACAAACTACACCCACTGCCTCTGTTATGACACCCATCTAACAATGCAACAGTTGCTGTTTGCTAGGGAAGAACGAACTGCCAGATCCATTTCTGATCAGAACAGGAGCGAAGCCCGACACGGAGGAGGGACTCCAGCCAGTGTTTGACACCAGGTCTGTACTTGGATCATGAAAACACCTAAAACCAAAGAACTTCATGCCTGCACATTAAACATCAGGTTTTCCAAATCAATCAATCTGCAAAAAAATAAAGCATTCCTACTGAAGAATGAAATACCTGTTACAGTACAAATTCTGAGAGCCCAAAGCAGCCTATTTAGCTTAAATAATTCACGACATCTAACATGGGTTGTTCAAGAGCCATAGGAAGAGATGCAATACTTACTTAATCACATAAGCTGATAAGCCTAAAGACTCTTCATTAGTTTGACCATGAAACAAGTGGATCACTACTTTGGTGTTATTTCACCCACTGCCTTATGTCACTTCGGGCTGTCAGGCTACATGGTGGCTTTGGCAAGGGACACGATGAGGAAAGTAATTAACAGCTCACGTAATTTAGCTTAATAACTTTGATGCTATCTGTATGTTCACTAACAAGCAGAATCTTTCTCAGAAACTTTCTCAGTTTTACAGCCCAAGAAAGATGGACAATTTTTATTAGGATTTTCAATTTTCTCTTGGATCTTTCTTCAAGTGTTATGAACAAAACCAGCGCATTGTATTAAAAAGGGCCCTTCTGACAGAGACGGTGCAATGGGATCTGTTAAACTGACTCACTGGCTAACAGGGTAAGAGATCTGAACCAGTCTCTGGGATTTGCCTTGGGTGCCCAATGGGAGAGATGGTTTAGAAAGGGATGACTGGGCCAAGCAGCCTCAGGAGCAACTGCACATCTACAACCATCATGTCCTCACAGATTACAGCAGCTCTGATTTAAAGAGATTATTCTTTGTAATGATGATCATTGAGAAGGAGTCCCCAAACAACCCAAAGCAGAACAATGTTCTGAAAGAACCCCAGTCTTGTATGAAATATTCACGTTTATTTCAGGCCTGGTAATACTGCAAAAAAAGAAAACTAGTAACCCCCCCATGTTGTTAGCAGCTGTTGGTTTTACTTCTGTCAAGAATCAGATGAGCAAACAGCTCAGCACATGAATCTGCACCCTGAACACCAACCAAAAGGCACTTGGTTAGCAGGAGAAGCTAGGGATACTTTACAGAATTCTAAGAGTGCAGCATCTTCTTTGCAGAAATTATAGCTTAGCACTCAGAGAAATCCTTCTAAACAACAGTTCTGCGGCACAAGGGAAAAGGGTCAAGATGATTTTGACATAATTGCACTGCAAGAAAACAAAGGCAGTAGCTGTGTCTCACAGATAATTCCTTGGAGTGATTACATCCCAGTCTCAGCTTGCTGTGCAGTTGCAGTCCCTTAATTCCCAGACTCTTTTCCCTTGCTCGGTATATAGCAGCTCCACTGCTGTTACACTCTGGCACAACAACAATGCGAGGATGCAGAAGATGAGCATGTTTTCAGTTCCCTTTGGGGCAGGAAAGAAGGGACTGTGGCCGCCTTCTCCACATGGACCAACAGCTCATCACCTTGTTTTTAATCAGTGTTTAACCTGGCTGTCTGTTTAAGGAGTAGCTGAATTATTATGAAATGTCTCTATTTTAAACCCAAAATGTTATCCTAGTCATCTTTTTGCTTTATTAGCAGCAGTAAGATTTTGTGAAATACACTGAACTACAGACTGAACCCCAGTCTCAAAGGAAACTAGTTGCGATGATCACAGAAATCCAAATACACTAAAACAGGACAGAAAATAAAGCACCCACATCTATCTTGAAATACTAAAAATAATCTAATTAAGAAACATGCACCTAGAAAACACTTTTCCTCATACAATCAGCTGATATTAGGCTGGAATCCAGATGAACTAGTTAAAATTCCAGGGGTGTCTGACTCCAATTTCTATAATTACACTCACTTCCATGGTTTGCTTCCAAAACCCCCTGAATTCAGAAGCTGTTTTCCAACTCTGGTTCCTAACATACCAAACTCATTTTGAGGCAGGTTTGCTGTGTCCAAAATGTGGCTGGCCCAGCCTCAGATGGAAATCAAACCGCTCAACCCAGCACTACGAGGAGTGTAAAAATATTGGAAGAAAATTACAAATACAAAAATAAACCAAAGAAAAGCAAGCAGATTTTCCAAATTAGGAAGAGAATGCCTGGAATAATCAGCACAGGCAATCAGCAGCATGCTTTATTTAGACTGAGCCTTCAATTAAATAAATGCTTTTCTCAGCAAAAGCCAAATGAGACTGTAAGAGAACGAGAAGGCTAAATTAGTGCAATATGAATGACATAATAAATATGTAATGGGTACAGTGCAGACCTTGCTTCTCCTCCCATGCTCTCTGCAGAGAATTTTGGGAAAAAAGTGGTTCTGACTGAGCAATGAAATTTATCACAGTCCAGATTATCACCCTTAAGTGCTGATTAATGAACTGTTTTTCGCAGTAGCTGCAGACATGAATCAGTGTTCTCTGCATTTCATTTACAGATTTATGGCTCTCTATACAGACTACAGGTGAAGTTCAAAGCAAACAAAAGGCATTTCTTCACACAGCTGTGAAACATGAACCTCCCTCCTACCGACCACTGTGAGAGCTGAGAGTTTTCAAAAATCAGCTGAAAAAATCTATGGAAGAATCACTGAACTGCATTACATTGATAACATTAACACAATAGTGTAAGAGCCCAACAGAAAAACTCTTGGGAGACAGGAAGGGTAATTGGAAGAAATACCATTACGTACTTTGCTCTCTCGTGCTTTTCCCAAGGGTTTGGCTGTGGAAGAAGGAACAGACTGGCCTATCAGGATCATCATTCTGGTCTAGTTACTTTGCTTTTATGTTAGCTGTTCAAGTTTAATGAGAAAATCAGCTTTAAAATAGAATTATGCTTATCTAAAAATCACTGCTTCACTGGACAAACCTCTTGCTCAATCAAGGACTGAAGAAAGAGAACACAGCAGTGAAAGCTGATCCTACCCGTTTGTCCCCAGAACTGCAGGAGCTACAGAGAAGCAGCAGAAGAGCCAAAATGGAAGCAAGCAGGCATAGAAGCGGTATTGTGAAGAAATTAAATAATGCTGAGTGGAAAAATGAATGCTATCAACACTCTAGTAGCCTGTCAAACTTTCATAGGCAAAACCAAATAAATAGTATCCAGGCGCAGGGAGCTCTACTGAGAGAGACATGTATGTGTGTGTATATATACACACACATATATACATATCTATCTATGTATGTATGTATTTTAAAAATCAATGTTTCTAGCAGATACAGCCATTTAAGTCACAGGATAAACTGATCTGGAGCACTTTCCCAAAGTATCCAGCACAAACTGTCTTTTCTTTCTTCCTTTCACTCGCAGCATACAGCTGCTTTCTCAAGTGCTGAACAGCGTGCTCGGTTCAGCAGTAATACCTGTTCTCAGAACAATTTTGCACTCCAAACTGATGTTCTTTCAGCTTCCCTGCAAGAGCACACATTAACCAAAGGCATTTTCTGCTGTGCCTTTTTTCTCCCCTGGGCATGTGGTGTACATCATTTTTTCAAGACTCCAGTGCTACAAAGCGAATGATAATATTTAGTCTTTGCAAACAAAGTCTCTTGTGTGGAATAGAATTGATTTTATCTCATTGCAATCTGAGATTGCAACATCACCCATCTGCCAAGCAGGTGCTAGAGGAGCAAACAAAGATGTGAAAGCATCAGTCACTGCGCTGTTACCACGACTGCTCTGTGCTCAGCGCAGCGTCAGACCCTCCTCTCCAAAAAAACCCCAAATCGTTTCCACCGAGCTCCAGGAGAAGGAAAGTGCCCCACACCTGTAAGTGTCACAACAAAGAAAATAATGAAACAGCAGATGTTGTCTGGTCAATTTTAGACACAGCAGCTTTCAGCAGTCAATGCTTTAATTTTTGCGCTCAAACATAACTGCGGATGTTCAAAAAGCTTCTTCCTTTCACAGTGTTCTCCTGTCATAACATGTAGGTATTGTGCTCTTTTAATCAGTAAAGGTGTTAGAAGTTACGGCACCTACAACCGCAAATATATCATTTAATAAAGTCAGCCTGTTGGTTTTCCCCATGTGTACAAATTAAGCACTTTTAACTACATCTGAAAAATCACTTTGAAGACGTTTAGATGAACTTAAAACTTGTTAATTAGAAAAAGCTGGAGACGGCAGGGAATTTCCTGCTATATTTGAGTGCTACCTCGAGAGCTTCTTGTGGGTGCAAAAACCTCTCACCTGGACAGACCATCTATATTCTTCCTCTTGCTCTGAACCAACATGTCTTGGCTCAACTTTCTTGGTGAAAAAAACAGCTATTAATATGGGTTTTATTCAAGAGAACTCTTAAACAAGCTCAGACATTTGCTTAAATGTTCTAGCTCACTGGAGCCATGGAGAAACATATGTTACTATTTAATGTTAAGTAATAATTTCAGTGTGTCGGTGACAGTTTTAGGGACAAAAAAGTCTTTGAAAGAACGTCTATGGTTCAACAAAAATACCCTTATTTTAAGGTCACAGAAAAAAAACCTTCAAGATCTGAAGGAAATTATGCTGGAATAAGGTATCTAAGAAAAAGCATGTTTTCCACCACATAAACACCTTAATTTACAAAGTAATTAATTACTTTATCAGAGACACATGACATGCAGAACAGATTTTTGGCCAGACCACTACTATTTCTTTATTTTCCCTACAAAGCTATGAGCAACCCTATTTATACCAGGGCTAGAGAATTCTTAAAAGCTGAACATGCATTTTGTGCAGCAGAGAGTCAAGTGACTCCTGCAGACCTCTCAGACGAGAACGTCAGCTCAGCTCGTTCACAGTTCCTGCACACAGGTTTGTGCTTTGCAGAGCAGACACAGCTTTGACACCTGAGGCTGGGCTTGCAGACTATACGAATATGCTTTTGGAAAGATCTTTTTCACCTGATTTTCATCGTCACTGAAACCACCTTTTCAAGGACAGTACTTGTTATCATGCATTTAAGGTACAAAAGGGCCAGGAGGGTCTCCTAGGCATGCAGCTTACAAGTACGCTCTAACTGCAGAGTAATAACACGTATTTACAAGTGCCAGATTTTCAAATTATAAATATTTATCATAAAGACATGATTTTATCTTTAATTAGCCCAACTGTTAAGGACACTTCTAATGTGAGAAATGTAATTTAGTATTTCATACCAGATGTAGTCTCCACAGTTAAGCTTTTAACTCTGCTTGTAATGAGCGGATACTAAAACCAAAACCATTCTGGAATACATAAGTAATTAGAAGAGAATAACTATAGAAGATCTGGATTCCAAATTTAAAACAATTTTCTGCAGTTGGATACCTTACCTTGAAGCACCTCTGTAACATCACCATGCCTTAAGTACCCGATTTCCTATTCATTTCCATGTGAAGTTCTTTGTTCATGGAAAGACCTGAATTACTCTATTGTCCTTTCTTTCCTGTCAGGTGAGTTGTGGCTCCATGTTTGATACTTTTACAAACTATAAACGTGAAAGCTGATATAGTTTTAGGTCTGATTCTGGGTGATTAACAACTGAAGCAACATCACACTACCAAATACTGGATTTTTTTCATAATTAATCCTTTGGAGTGGTTGGAAACACTGAACTGCCAGAATTCAAGTGTTGAGGTGGCACAGGAGAGCAGAATGAAGGAATAATTGGTGATAGGTTAGGGGAAGAATGGCAGCAGCCTGGAGGACTCATTTAAAAGGCAAAATTACTTTCTTTTTCTGGAATAAATAGTCCCTACCAAATTTCTAAATGAAGTGCTCTAAGGGGCCACCCTTTTTAAACTGCAGGTCATAATTAAAAGACAAAACAAACAACAAATGCTGAAGTACTGGGACTGCATTATCAATATTCTGTGGTTTAATCTTCTAAGAATGTATGAAGTGAACTGGGGGAAAACCAATTTCATGTCTAATGATACGCTGAGATCGATTCTTTGGCAAAGCAGAGAGAGCCAGAAACACCTGGTGTCCTTGTGTATCTGTGCATCTATCCTGCCATGATAACTGCCTGCTTGCAACCCACTGATAACATTTTGTGGTCGTACAAAGACCATTCTGCAACTGAATAATAAAATGGAAACAGTGCACCCGTTACTAAGGAAACGCTGAGCCAACTTTTGATTCAGCCAGTTCTTCTCGGCAGTCTGAGTTACACTGAACTGCTTTGCTCTCTGGATTCATTACCAAAATGTTTGATTACTGGATTACGAATGCTACATATTGACTCATTTACTTATTGTATAAAATGGCAAGCAAAGGATGAATATTTCAGTGTTTTCATGAACTGCTTTGGTTTCCACATTAATACTTATGGCGATGTCCTTCTGCTGAAAAGCTCTCTGGGAACTGGTGCAGGGCTAGGCCAGCAGTGCTCGAGCAGCCATTCTGCTCCCAACTCTCTAGCAGCAACACTCCCCACTAATTAGCACTGGTTCAGAACTTGAAAAAGATACTATGGTGTAGCCTCAGCGTACCTCCTTATGGGGAAAAAACCCTACATATATCTAAAAATCTTGAATCTGCAAATATGTCCACTCCCTGGAGAGCCTTCAGATACCTGTGAATTTTGATCCCACTGACTGGAAATAGGAGATTCAGAGCTTGCAAACTGCGCTGGCTCTGGATGAGTCTAGGCTTAAAATTCTGCTTTGTTCAGTAATCCAGATAACACGGTGTCTTATAGACAGAGCAAAAATAATGCTCTGATGCACCGATGGCAGAGGGGCAGGAAATTTTGAGGGCCTAGTACACTCCAGGAACACAAAGGCAATTAATAGGAAACAATGGGGATGGCACAGAGGAACAGCTGCACACTGCGTCTGTCTCCCTGGTATTCAAATTTCATTAAACAAGGCTGAGGGATTTGGTGCAATATACTTGTTTAGCACATGTTCCACCTAGCCTTCATCTCAGAAATATCCCCTATATGGATATGCAAAGGATTGATCTTAGCAGAGCAAGACTCTCTTTAACACTGAATAAATCTGGAATACATTACCCTGTTGCTGCAAAATTGTCTCAGTGTGGGAGAAAACAACTTCCAAGGTAATCCTGAAATCTGTTTCCACGTTTTATGTAAAACTAATTATGTATTTTTCTTCTATTGCAATATCTGATCTTCCACTCCTTAATCATGAAATAACTCAAGTAGTCTTACATCTATCAGTTCTTGCAAAACTGAATCCTTGCTATTTATTTTAAGGAGTTTTTCACTTTTAGATTTTTACTTTTCACTCAGTTTTAAATTTTGTTTTGTACTTTTTACAGGTGACTGGATTCAGCTCATAATTCTGACCTCTGGGGAGCAATGAGGCTTACAAGCAGTATCTAAAACTCCTTTCAACAGCACTGTTTAAGTTAAATGTAGTTTGTCCAGCAGCACAGACATTAACAATTTGAGAAAAAAATAGGAAAATCTGAGAAAATACCTGCTTTATGGAACTTTTCCATTATCTCTTGACGGACTGAATCTTCCAGGTTGAAATAATCATGGTCTTCATCAGGCTTTTGCAGAAACAGAGGGATGTGCTGAAATACTATTATGTGCTTGCATTTATGTTTTTCAGCGACAGCCAGTTGCTCATTGAGCCACACGTCCTGGGCTTGCTTTAACTCAGGGCATTTGGAAGAATCAAAGTATAACTGAGAATTTAGCACAAGAAAGAAAACTCCTCCAACCCGAAAGCTGAAGTAGTCATCTCCCCAGCTCTCACAATAACTTTCTATGGTTTCTCTTGTTGGAGTGTTGCCAATATCATGATTTCCACTGACAAACACCAGCGGGATGTCCCGGTCAGTGTTCTTCAGGACATTCTTCAAATCTTGCTCTTGGTCCTTTCTCCATCGAGTTCCTATATAAAAAAAAGTCAAACCGCCACATTTTAGTGTTTATGCTTCCTTTTCCTACCCTCATTATTACCTTTTGTTTATAGAGATGGGCATAGTAAGAAAATATTCTGTATCATCAGATGTGATCATGATAATATGCAGGGATCTACAATTCATCTTCACTTTAGTATTTTATGTCCACTCAATCCTTTCCCTTCCACGTTTTTCTCCCATTATCAAGCACTCAGCCATTTTCAGTAACTCTCCTGCAGAAAAACTTTATTCTAATGATGATTAGTTTTCTTGAGCTGAGAAAGCTGCTTTTCCTGCCACTCCCCACCTTCCTATGCAAAAAGCAGGAAATTTCAGACTGCAAATAGGAAAAAAAATGAGGTAGGGGGAGGCATGGGGGATGCCTCAGTTAAGATACATATAAACACATTATCTCATGTTAATCTCTAAGCTCAATTTCCCAAAGTGATAGCAAACAGTTTCAGAGTATAAAGATATTTATGCATAAGTTACAGCAATAATTTGTAGAATTATGTATACCTCTTCCCAGTGGTGAAATTCAAGCTCTGGAGACTAACTCTTAGATTAGATTTGTTGACAGCACAGCACTGGTTCCCTCGTTTAATGAAATATTATTTCTATAGCAACAGACACACATATTCTGTGTTTTACTGCAGAAAAACAGATTGCTCAAAATGGAAAACAAGGTCTCTGTCCAAAGAGTCTAGAAAATCATACTAAGTGGAGATTACTTCAGGACAATTTTATCTTGGTTTGGCTGTTTCCTCAAAAGAAGAACCCCCTGGTGATAAAGGTGGAGGAGTGGAGGATTGACTCTCCCCCCATTGGGGGCAGCACTGGGGAGAAGGGACTCGACAAACACACTAACCACGAGCCGTCCTACAGCAGCACCTGCCATTAGTGCCATGATGACCCCCACGACTGCACAGTGCCCCCCCCAGGCACCTCCCTCTAGATTTACAACTAGATTTAATTATTTGAACTATTATGAACATTTTTAATTGATGACATATATTTCTTTAGCCTAGACAGAGATTTGTTGTAGGTGAACAGGAGAAGCATATAACAGCAAGAAGCAAGGTAAACAATAATTTGGGAATGTCAGGATAGAAGTAATTCCAGTTCTGTTTATGCTGGCATCACAAGCAGTGACATTTTTAAATCCCAGGCTACAATACCGTGTCTTTACGTTAGGTTCCATAAATATAGTTCTGCCCTGAGAGAAATGACTTCACAAATTAGTAGCCCATAAAGGGCAGTTTGGCTTTTATGAAAAACATGAAGGTGAGAACTATTGCTAAGGTAGCTGCTTGCCATTTTGTGCAGCTTCCCAGTCTATCAGTTTGGAAAGCTGAGCGATGAGAAGAGGAGCAGAGGGGCAATGCCAATGTCTCTGTCGCAGTACATTTATTATTTGCCTAAACGCTTCCAATACCTCCCTGTATTGCCTACAGGAGTCAAGACAATCTGCCTTCACTCACTGAAAGCAGATTTCAAGAAAGCACTTTTAAAGCATTTTTGCTGAAGTTGGCTTCAGTCAGCACAAACAGAATTTACAGATTATTCTGCCAAAGAAATAATCCTTTAGCTACGAATCCACAGTTGCAGTTTACTTCCTTATTCCACAGAATTCAGCATCTCTAGAACAGCATTAGGTTTCTTTGTTGCGATACCAACCCCAACCCGTTAACCCCAACCCACCTCCCTGCAATCCATGCTGACTCTTCTCTCACAGTAACCTCCACTAACATCGTAACCTTTCCTCCAAAAGAATTCCAAATGAAGCATTAGCAATCAATTAACAATAACATCCATTTTTCTGCTGATCGGAATCTGGAGAGGGAAAGGAGGAGGTATAATTGTATAAGCAAGTGGTCCCCCGGGCACTGTCTCAGTGCACTCCCAGTATTCCTCTCCAAGACTGGAGACGTGTACCAGCCCCGCAAGGGACACGCTGTGGGGGCAGTGGCAGAGGCACCGGCCTGGTTCTCCAGTTTGTGTCATTTTCTAAGAGACAGGAGTTCTAGTCAGGTAATCCATCTTCTTTAACAAAGGTACTGGTCATAAATTCACAGTGAAAAAGACTGTCAGAGATCAATTACTCAATATTCCATGATGCTGCTGCCTTTCAGAGAACTGACTACTCTCCAAAGACCTTCTGCGAAGTCACCTTCAGGGATCTGCTGGCACAAGCTGACTAGGCTGCACATTAAAACTACTGCAGCTTGACCCACGACACTGATGTTGCTGCTGTTTCTAAACCTCCATTTAGGGGCAGAACAGCATCTCCTAGTCAGCTCTGTGAATCTCGACAGGCTGCACCGAGCTGTGCTTTGCTACAATGGCTACAGACATAAAACCAGGGACCTAACACCAGACTTCAAAAGTTTGGTAAAGGGCCCCTAACTGAGCCAGAACAGGTGCAGTAAATGCATACAAACCTCCTCACTGATGCTCTGCACTGAGTTAACACTGGTCTCTGCCTCTAAAGATCTTTGCTTGGCTTAGGCTGAGGGCCAGCACGGGCTCTTGTACAATGAAGCTGACCCAGATGCCTTCAGCCATTTTAACAACATAAAACTGAAGCGTTATAACTTCCCTGATTTCTACATTACTCAGTCTCAGTATTTCAATGTATCTTAAAAGTACACCAAACTTAGAGGAGTTGAAAACACGTAATTTTCAAAGGAAAGTACAAATTTTCAGTTTGAAAAAGAAGGCAGTTAAAGAGCAAACTGTTAAAACTATGAGCTTTCGTGCAAGCAAAACTCTTGAAAAGATCTGATACGACGACTGCCATTTGCCCAACATTTAATGCAAGAGACTGATCATCAAAGAACAGGTACGACCTAAATTGTAGATTAAAATACTACACAAAATATCAAATAGAAGTAGTAACTAAATCTGATAAAAGCAAAATAAAAAATGTCAAACCACCACTAATGAAAATGGAATTTATTAAAACATTGCGCCCATTCATTCTGTAATTTGTTGGGATACCAGGAGAATTATTGTGACATCAAAACCCAAGCAATTCTTGTTGGAAGCAACCACGTGATTGTGATCAAACAAAAGGCAGAGCTGTGTATTTTCCTGGGCTTCACAGTGCATCACAATTGCTTTAATCAGAGTCTTATTATTTTGGGCAGTTCCCTGTTCTTGAGATGTCTGTTCTTTTTTTGTTTGTTTTGATGACTGCAGTTGCTTGACTCTCCTCTGTGCTACTTAAAGGACTTTCACACTGTTCCTCAGCATCTTCCCTTCCTTCCTTCCTCACCTTGCCCATTTCATCAATATGGGCAACTCCTCTTTACTGTCATGTCTTACCTCTTCACATTTGTTTATGTGCTACCATCCCATAAAAGCAAAGATTCTCTCATGGTTCATGAACACTTAGAAAAAACACCTTGCTCTCTGTATTGGTTTTTCCTAGGATGCTACAAAAATGGGATGACAGACATGGCACTGGCACATCTACCAGGCCACCCTGTGCAGTCTTACTGCTTTTCTTAAGTTTGTCGTGTTCGTTGTTTCTTGTTTTTAGTCTTCCCTGTAGCACCTGCCATAATGAAGTCATGCAGTACATGGCATCATTCCAAAATTATTACATGCGTGAATAACCTGATCAATTTTAATAAAACCCAGTATGATCATGTTCTGAAACAGGTTTTTCTGGCTTATTTGCACAGAATAATAGCAAAAATGTCTCCTCTCTATTCTTCAGACCTACTTCTAGTATTCAAATAGCCTCAGAATAAAAATATTACAGTTAAAAATAATGTAAATATACCTATATTCACTGTTAGACAAACCAGCTACTCAGTTTAACTTATAAAGAACCTCATCTCATTAATGCCACTGAAAAGCAGGAACTGAAATACCCATTCGTCTACAGCTGTAAGCCACTGATTTATTCAGTACATTAGAAACAAGTAATAATCTGTTCTGAAACACAAAAAGTGATCACACAATTTCCCAGCATGAAAACACAAATTAAATTTATTTTGTAACTTTAGGGATTGAAAGAAGAAGAAAATGTAACTCCAGTTTTAGTTAATAATTAATAATTATTACATTAAAGAAATGACAAACGGCCAAAAGCGAAGGAGGAAGCTACCAGGGGATCAACTGCTCTTGCAGTTTCGGTGTGCGGCTTTAAACACAATGACTGCAAATGCCGACATCTTTCCAAGTGCCAGCTGCACAGGTGCCCACTTAACAACCTGATTTGTGGCATTTACTGTGCCACCTTCTGCCACGAAAATCGGTATTGAGCTCCACTTCAGCCTGACCCTCCTCTCCTAGCTGTGCAGAGCTGTCACATCAGGCACAGCCCATCAGTGCCTTTGGGTCTGGGCTTCTGATTAAATCATCACAAATAGAGAAAAAACACCACAGTGTCACAGGAGGTACAGCAAACTAAATAACCAGCCAAAGGTATGGAAGTCGTTTCCAGTAAATGCTTGTTTTTAAGAGACAGAGCAAGGTTTTAATCTTTCATACTTTCTTCAAATGACTGCCTGTGAGAATTTTACAGGTTTTTAAGGTCTTCATCATATTTAGTTTCATATGAAGTAGTTACAGCACAACTAATAATTCTTTGAAACACTAGTCCCTGAAGTATGACAAAACCGCCCTCACTGTTAAACTACAAAACGTTTGCAGTAAGCAGGTACAATTACTTGAAGAGACGTGCACTTTTCCTGATGTCTAAGGCATCGCCTACCCTTACAAAGGCATCTTTGCTATCAGAACAAGTGCAGAATGAAAGGGCAGTTAAAATCAGCCAGTCAGTAGTTCAGACAAACCACATCTTCCTTGGAATAAGCTCTTGCAGCCAAAATATTCTTTTTTAATGTCTTTGTTCCATACCCATGATTGCTACAGGGTGCTCAAAGAAGTTACAATACAAACAGGTGACACACCACAGCCAGAGTGGGGATGCAGCTTGCTCAGAGCCACAGTCAGGAGCAGGACACTCCAGCCCAATTCCCACCCATGCCACCCTCCACTGAGTACAGAAGAGCTGGCAGTCTGGAAAAGACTCGGTTCAGCTTGACTGAGTCAAAATTATGTGGGCTAGTTCTGCCACTGACTTGCAAGGAAGAAGAAAATCCTTTATGTTTCAGAGGGATGGAAAAGTGTGGAAATGTGCCTTTTTATAAGCTAACACTTGTAAACTGGAACGACAGTTCTTATCACCTTGTCTGACCACACCTGCATAATCCAGAGGGCTGACTTTGTGCAAGTTACTCTTTACAAACACCAAGCCCAATTCCAGGAAAACAAAGGAGGCAACAACGATTCTAACACAGAGATATATTCACTGTAAAACGTGCAAAATAAAATACCTGACTGGATTTCTGCTCCATGTATACAATTTCAGATGTTCACAGACAGGAGATGAACTGCTAAAGCTGAGAATATGATAAATGAAACCTTCTGGGCTGAGAAAGAACAAAGCAAGAAAATACAACTGGACTTTGACAGATTAAGTTTTTACTAGAACATGAAGAAAAATCTATGCTCTCATGTATGTGTATATATATATTTTATACACATATATATAGTATCTGGTACTTGTACTAGATTTTCACTATTTGCTTCTGATGGCCCAATGGTTCATTGCAATATGAGCCTGTATTTATTTATTTATTTATATATTTATTGTCAAACATGCACAGAGAATATCTCATGCTTCTCTTCTCCTGGGCTTATTAGAGCAAATTAAATTTCACAGTAAGCAGTTTGGAGGCTTTGAATGCTCCATTAGGTTTTACTAGAATCAGATAATTACTATAAAATGTTTATTTATGCAACTGTAGTGGCATTTCCTGAAATACGTGTTACTTGGTGTTTGACAAATAATGTGCTACTTACCCAAATTCTTAGACATTATTAATTACCATTAGCGTAAGAGTTTGAAGAAGGAAATAGCCAAGAATCCCTTTTGCTCTGGGCTCCATCCTATCCAGCACAAAGTTTTTCATAGGTTACAACAGCAAAAGAAAGGCATGCAGTGAGTTTATTTCATCTACCTTATTGTCAGTACGTCAGGTCAAACTTAAACAACACCGCTCGTGTTATTTCGGGTGATAACAACCAAAAAATCCCCATTGATCAGTCAGTGATTTATTTATAAAATGTTACCCCGCATGCATCAAATAGAATTTTTACCTCTAGCCAGATTCAGTATCAACATTTCAAAGCCACCGCTTCTACCTTGCACTTCGAGAGCCACCCTGTACCTTTTCTACTTCATGCTCTATTACAAATCTGTAGTGACAGTGACTCAGGAACCAGAAAGATGAGGGTTTTAGCTGACAATTTTGCTGACACTGCATGTGACGGTAGCTACTAATCCAGCTGCCTCCTCCCCAGCTGTGCCAGCCTGATGGCAGTTAAAAAACCTACACAAACTTGTTTGTTAGTAAACCAAGCAGCCAGTTCAAATGGAAAAAAAAAAACAGCAAATACAGTAAAGATGACATGCTTGCAGTCATTTTCAAGGCTGGAACTATATTTTAAGACATGGTTTTTTTAAACCTGCTCATATGCTTGTTATACAAACCAAACATCAGCATTCATGCTCTTGCGTTGTACATGAGAAAGGAAAATTTCAGAAGAACTACTGCATTTTTAGATAAAATTAAAACTTTACAAAATATCTCCTTACATACACGCTTCCCTTAAGGACTCACTGAGCAGCTTAATTTTGTCTGGCACTTTTTTTTTTAAATTAATGTGCTTTTGTTTTTTTCCAAAATGGGTTGTTTAATGGTGGTTTAAAAGCCATTAAAAAGCAGTTCATAGCCAGATTTACTGTGGTAAAATCACTTTTAAGAAAGATAGAAAGAATTATCAGGCATTTTTTATCCTTTGTAGAGTGCCTTACTAATATGCTATATGTAATATTAAGAACTTGTATGGGACGTGACATTTATCTGTAATTTATGCAGTTCACAAATATATAAATGGCAGCTTGTGCATTTGCATGCAGATTTCAGCATTACATTCAGATCACATCGTGCTACTGGTGGGTTTTGCACAGAAATCTCCAAATCTCCCAACAACCCAGTTATTGAAGTGTGAACGAGCTAGTTCATATCTGATGTAATAAAGAACAAGTAGAGCAGTCTTGTCTCCTAGAAAGGACATTGGGCTGAATCGACTGCAAAACCATTGCACATTTTCAAGTTTGTACAATAAACATCTGTAAAGTATTTCCTAAGAAGGAAGAACATAAACGTACAAATTACTATGGACTTTATAGCGAGAGTTGTGAAACTGCTTCTAAAAAGTCTTTGTGCACATCATAGCTATTTCATTATTGTATGAAAAAACATTGTTTGCATGAAAGACACAAAAAGGCACATAATTTTGAGGAGACACACAGCCAGCAGTTTTGCTTTTCACACAAAGCACAGTGGTGCTCCAAACTGCCATTGGTCAAATTGAGCTGATGTGCTTTACTGAGGAGTTGGAGGAATTAGCCAAACGTGCAGAATTTGTGGGAGAAAACATGCATCAGAGACGTGTACGCACGCACACACACACACAGCTCTGTAAGCAGCAATGGGGTGCTGGCTGGCAGGTGAGAAGGTCCCGGTAGAGTTGAAGCCCCTGGAAGCAGCTGTAAGAGAGCAAGAGCCACATCCCTGCTGGGCAGGCAGGGGGTAGGATGCTAGAAACAGAGGGGGAGCAAAGGGAGAGAGCAGCAGGGAGAGATGCTGAAGCAGGCAGCGCACTTACATCTCCAGCAATCTCACAGTGATTCTGTGACAGTGGTAACTCCTCCCCAAATTCACAGTCTTGTCTTTGGACAAGACACCAGACTTTCCAGGTAGTCCATACCTTTTCACCACTACACACTGGCTTAGTCTCCTGTTATCACTTACAGTTGTCTAGATTGATTTGGTTTTTTGCAAAAGGATATTATGAAAAAAAGGGGATCCTTGAGAAAAAGATCACTGAAACAGCAGATGCAAGTGATGTAGAAATTCTCTTCCTCCAGCAAAACAAAGGAATTCTGACGTAATTCACCAGAATTAAAGTTCTTCCAGAATAGTGTTACAACTGAGTATGAAAGCCTATAAGTAAACAATTTACTAGTATAAAACAAAGATGGGAAGAAAAAAAGAAAAAGGAAAAACTTTATTTGGTCTTAAGTGACTGAAAGGATTGACATATGATTATTCAGCATTGAATGATCTGGGCAGGAACTGTGTATTCTGGAGATTACGCTTTCACTTACCTAAAGAAATTAGTACAAGTATTCACAGTGTACTTCAAGTGCGGCAATACTCAATTCCAGTGATCTTGATTTCTTCTAATTAACATATACACACAAATGAATCTAAAACTGCAGGCATAAACATTACTTGCTCACTGATCCATTATCACACTACTAACACATCAAGCTTAATCAAGTTCTATCTTTTTTTTCTGATTATACACATTATTAGACAAGTCTCATTTCATTTAGCCTCTAAACAGCTACATTTTATTAAAGTCAGAGCTAAGTAAACTTTGCAGGAGACTTGCTGTCTTACTTGTTCTTTCACCCATGTAAGAGCAATTAATGAAAAATAATTAAACACCTGGTCTAAAGATACGTCACAGAGGACTTCACTGGCTAGCACTGATGGCTATCAAGTTACTGACAACAGTTATCATTAAAAAAATGGAGTTTAAACAATTTCATCTAAAGGAATTCAGTCACAAAAATAGCTGCTAGATTCTCAGCTTCACCAGTCAGTGTTTCTCCATGGTTTCAGCAGTGACCTTGACCGCAAACAGCTGGATTCTGTAAGGAAAAGGTGCTGGAATGCAGCAGCTGCTTCCTGGACACCCCATCTACACTCCAGGTACGGGATGAAATAGGAGGCAAACTGCCTCATGTTAAACAGAAACAAGACAGACTGATAAGAAGGCGGAAGGGAGTTTGCCTTTAGTGTATGGGCCCATTCCATGGAACAGACAGCAGGTTTGTTGAGCTTGTAAGTAAGGATCAGAGGATTCCCTACTAATTCTGTGGCTTGCCAGACCACCCACTGGGGTGAAGAACTGGAGCAAGTCTTCTAAAACCACATGAAAGTCTTCAGATCACAGACCCTGGCTCTTATGAGACACTAACCTGCCTGACACCTGCTGACAGCAATAGAGGAGGGAGCCTACGACAACCTCTTGACACTGACAGGCCAACCAGGGCCTCCTCTCCTAGTCCCGCTATGCAGAGACAAGCTGGAGAATGTGCTAATCCCTTGGCAGCCTTGGCTCTAGCGGCCACCAGAGCGGAGTTCAAGATCCTGAGGGAGTAAGGAGGGAGGACAGCAGATCAAGGCCTCAAGACAGCAGATGGGCTTATTTAAGGAACTGCTATTCAGCTCTGGAAGGCAAAACAGTTTGAGAGTTGATGTGTCTTCACAGACATGCTCCTCCTAACACAAGGATGGACAAGAATTGTCCTCCCTGATACTGAGGGAAGGGAAGGGAAGGATAGAAAGCGTGGGACTGTTAGGAGAGAGGCTTAATGGGGAACTCATGCCTAAGTACTTATGAAAAAAAAGACATATAAGGAAGGTGGAAGCAAAGATGGTCTTGAAAGGAGGAGTATTGAAAACGTACCTGGGCGTGCAGGCTGGTGTCAGGAAATCCAAGGCTCACTGAGGACTGAAACTAGCAAGGGACATGCTACACTGCAAAAGCTTCTACTACTTTAGTAATAAAATAATATAGAAAGATAATACATACACATGGCTGAGTAACACAGTAACAAGTGACAGGTACTCAGTGCTTCTCTGGCCTGTCTCCACTGAAACATTCTCCCAGAGTTAAAGCAGCAGAGGAAATAACAGTAATGGAACCAGTTTCAGCCAGGATTCAAGATTCCTGAAAACCTGTAACCCAAGTGTGTCTGTGGTACCTGATGGAATGCATCCAAGAATCCTGAGAGAGCTGGCTAATGTCACCTTGAGGCACCTCTTACCCTAAAAGACTGTGCAGTTAGCAGTTGAGATGAGTGGAGAACTAGCTGAGCTGTCTGTCTCTAAGAGTACAGGCTAGTGAAACAATACAGGCTGTACGCTAACATATTGCACACCAATGTCATGAGAAATACGCCCTTCACTGTCACCGTGTATCTAGGTATAAGTATCACATTTACAGAAACTATTTTCAGTAACACAGTTGTACTATAAGCTATTGTTTAAAATTCTTGATTATATACTGCAATATTAGTGTTACCAGGAATAGATATCCTATTCTTGATTATGCAATCAAGAAAAACTTCTGAAAATAGTATTCAGGGTACAAACTACTTTTAATCAGCAGCTAAATACCAAGATACTGGCACTGATTACTTCACTGCTCTAATGATATCTGTAATGGATTCCAAGTGCTATGCCTAATTGCTTCCCAGCTGATCAGGATTCTGCTCATCACTTCTAGCTGCTGGAATTCTGAGATTTCTTGGAGTTCCTTTGCAAAACGTTTCAATGTTGCTTCAGCTGAACAGCCACAGTGCATGCTTTAAAACAGTCACCGTAAACTTAGTACTCCATGATAAATCACATTAAGAGAAGATGATCTGGGTTCCCCCTCCCTTCTTGGCAGGCATTGATTAAAAAGCAGTATGATCCAAAGAACTTGACAGACACTGGCCAGTGGATTGTGGTACACGGCCGACCCTCAATTCATCATCACTTTCTTCAATAACCACCCTGTGAACTGCCATACACCTTCACTAATGCTGAGGTTTGCAGTTTTAACATAGCTGATACACACAAGTCATTTAAAAGGCAATTTGAGACACACTGAATAAGATACAAGACAAATTCACAATTGTTAAACTTAAATGTCATCTTATTTTTGCCTACTTCGTTTACTGAACTAACGTGCTGAAGGGACTGACACCACAATTATTCTTGGAGAGACTCATCAGTGGAGAAGCACCAAATGGCTACAGTGCTGTTCTACTACTGGTCTTCAATTCTGCAAACATTTATATATTCAAGTTATGTGAAAAGCTACAGGCTATGAAAATTCTTAGACTCTGTTTGCTGTTCTTCATTAATGTAGTACTGCAAACAGAGTTATTAGAATTTCAATTTTTTCTTGGGACAAATAACAGGTGTGCTGGAAAATTTCACCAGTATTCTTCACATTTTCAAATGGAACTCTCCCTAAAATTTTTTAAAAAGACTTTAAGGAGTTACTGACAGCTTTTCATCTCATTGTGTCTTCACTTCAAGTTAGAATTATATAAAAGGATTATGTAAAGAAGTATGAAGTCTCAAGCACAGTATCAGTACCAGAATTAGTGGGGAGAGCCTTGTGCCGTATGACAGAGGAATAGAACAGCTCCTGCTTTTTATCTGAGTCATAACTGATGCAGAACTACACTAGTGGTTCAAACACACACCTGTGTAAGAGAAGAAACCGAAGGATTCATTCCTCTGTGAAAAGCAAGTCAGCTCAATCCCTAGAGTTCAGCATGGAATGGGGCAGAAAACTTGAGAATGTCAAGCATTAGAGAATTTCTATTTTAATTAAAAGAAGATGCAGTAAAGAAGTTCTTAAGGCCAATATTTTGGCTTCTTAATGCCAGTGTCCTGCAATGTCTCATACAGTAACAGCTAGTAACAAACAAACCAAAGAACTTATCAATATTAAGACGTTTTTAAAACAGGATGTGAGTTGTCTTACTTTAGAATATGTTTTCTTTTAAGTTTTCTTTATATTTTCTTGTGTTTCTATTCTTCCTATTCCAGAAGCTAAGTCAGTGAGAGGAAAAGCTAGGAAAAAAATCTCTGAAATCACATTCATACAGTTTTAACTAAAGTGCTGCTCAAATTCCTTTAAACACAGACTTAGATTTATCTTCTATGAAGTAGTTTTCTGACTCTGTGTGTGTCTCCCCTGCTATATCACATGTCTCCCTGCCCTTCTAGGCAACTAGTCAGTGTTAATCCACAGGTATCTGCACCGTAGAGTGATTCACTTTTCTCTCTCATCAGTTTAGACAAAAAGATAAATGTCTGACTGTAAAACTGTGCTTTTACATACATTTACGTATGTACAATATTTTTTTTAAATTGTACTTGCTGTGCCATCAGTTGATGAACATGTAAGTCATTTGTATAAATACAAAGACACTAATGAAATAAGTAATTGTTGCAGTTGAATATTCTAAAATTCCATCTAGTAGAATATTCTGTAACTATTTGATATAACGACATGATAACATGGCTTACAAAGTATTAACATAAAGTCAATCAACAAGGAATTATTAGATGAATTAATATATGGTGTCTCAAGTGAGGTAATCATAGAATCACTTAGGCTAGAAAAGACCCCTAAGATCACTGAGTAATGAGCTGCTCTTTCCTGCAAATTCTTAGCAATTGCACTAGGTAGCTTCAAATATTTATACAATGCACAGCACACACATCACACAATGTAAGTGATCTCAGCAGTGCAATCTGTTCAGTTCCTTTTACATGTTCGTTAGCATAATGAATACATAATTTTTTTCAAAACCCTAACAGGTTTGTATTTAAAATATTATTGAAATCTGAGACATACACTAATTAAAGGGACAATAATGAGTACAGAGATCCAATACTAGAAAAAAACCCCACCAAACTGCCACACGAAGACTTCTTTATTGTAACCAGCCATTCGGTACCCAGCTGAAATCAGAAGACTGCTGAACCCCTGCAGTTTGCACCTAGTCTCTATCAACAGAAAAGCCTTAGAACACTCTTTAAAAGTCAGCACAGACAGGAGTACTCAGAACTTTGCATTGTTTTATGAGTCTTTGAGAAATACTCAGGTAGAACGAAGTTAGTTTAGCTTCCTGGATTATTTAAATGTGACTGAAAGATCCTTTTCAATAGAATGTATAATACCTATTATTTGTCCTGAATTTTCTTCCTCTTACAAGTGATACTGAAGATAAAATGTTTGGAATACTTACACAAATTAGAAGTCCTAACTGAAATATGCATTAAAACTCTGCTGTAGGAAGTCCAGATGATTCTTAGGAAGATATTATTTTATGACTCTGGGTTGTACTTCCAAAATTAATAGAAGAACACAAACCAATAAAAGTGAATGGCAGACTGCATTATGATCAAGCTACTGAGGTGTTACAGCAGATTCTATCAAGCTTAAATCTGTTGGATTTTACACTTTCCCACTCTATCACTAAAATTGTTTTCTGGTCAAAAGAAAGTCTGTAGCCTATAAAAGGTGTCAATCAATTTGACTTGTCTATTTGACAGCTCAGGTTTTAAAACCCATGTCGTGGGACACTGAAGGAATTAGTGAGAGGTCTCTAACATGCAAACAACAGCTGGGAAGCACCCCCTCAGGTGCACGTGGAGTGCAGAGCAGAGCGTACCGTGAAGCACACAGGACTCTGCAACCTCACTTGGTGGATTGTTGTGCTGTCAGCTACACAGCTAAAGCTGTTTGCAGCTTTGTTCTTGTCAAGGCTAAGAAATGTAAGACATGGTGCTTAGATCTGCTTTGCAGACCACTTGTCAGCTGGTAACATCACCTTTTCTTCCACTTCCAAGAAAAGTATATGGCTTCTTAAGATAGAAAATATTTCCAGGCTGTTTTAAAGTTATAACTGTCAAACTTCGTAACTCACCTTTCCAGATGGTCTGTTGTTCTACCTTCAGCTGTACACAGAAACACATTAATCTGAGTTACACAGCAGGACAGAATGCTAAAATATGAATTTGCTGACTTTTAGCATGTTAAGAATTTAAATATTTAAACAGCTGGATTTAAGAATTAGAAAGTCAGAGAATTAGATGAGCTTTATCCACTTTAGGTACTCAGAAAGCCACAGCTATTTTTTCTTCTTTTCTTGGCACTGGTTCTCCCCAACAGCCATAGTCCCTGTTTGTCTTCTCAAAGCGATTTGTTTAGAAGAATCTTAATGTGTCTTCTTAGGACTTTTATTTCAATGAAAATTCCCTCAGACCCTCTGAAAAAAACCCCAAACCCTACTAACAAAATGACAGCCCTAGAATGAATGATACAGAAGCCCAGTGATAACATCAGAATATCATCTCAAGAATCATCTACAAAGCACTCTCTTCCCAAACACCAGAAAAGTAGCACACTAAACACTATGAAAGAATATTATGAAGCCAAGGAAATGAAATTATCCTTGTTGTCAATCTGAAATACAAAGAAAATGGAGCTCTACACTTGTAATTGCCTTACCTGGCATTCCATGGATAAGGTCTCCACACAACACAAAGAACTTGGGTTTAGGGTTCAGTTTGTTAATGGCCTGCACTGCTTGCTCTGCTAATTTGATTTCTTCTCCCCATTCATCATCTCCATTACTAGTGTCTCCAACTGCCCAAGCTTTCATCAACCCAAACTGAGGATCTGCTCCCTGGATGAAGTAGAAGGGCCCTTTCCATTGGCACTCTTCATCTAAGAATAAAAAGAGGGGGGAAAAAAAAAGTTAAGCAATAGAGAAACTTAGAGAGAGAATGAAAGTTTCCGTGCATCATTCGACTGATTGCTCTTCACTTACGTAAGCCAGGCCACTTCAATGAAATCACGGAATTCTGTAGTTGCTCATACAGGACAAATATAAAGGCAGAAATATAAGTAAATTAGTATATTTTCATTTATATCACATGGTAATTACAGATTGATTAGAGGTCAGATATATGAAAAATTCAGCAGTGCTCAAAATTACTAGACTGCAACACAGTACAAGTGTATAACACTACATCTCAGTTGATTCTTGTAAGACTCCAATTATTGCTTCTTTAATTAACAAGTTAAAACATACAAAACACATTTCACATTTTATGGTTCCGGTAGAATTGTTCTTAAATTATTAAGCAGTTAAATGTGTTTTGTTCTTACACTTTTAGAGAGAAGCTGGATGTAGCACACTCTTTGGAGTTAGAACTGAATCCACGCAACAGCATCAAGGTCAGCAAAATCTATTTGGTTTGTATTGATTAATAGGAAATTAACAATTTTTACCACAGTAGCCTAAGTAAAATGCAGAAACATTAATTTTTACAGGAAATACTCAGAAGAGAGAACTAGTCTATGTTTTCGAAGACCGTGTTTCAATTACAGACACACTGTGTTTCCCTTTCCAAAGTCTGTAGGCCAGCAACAGCCACAGCCCCTGCAGCAGCACAGGAGGCTTCAAGCACACAATGTCCAGTCTGAGAACACGCAGAGCTGATGCAGAACAGGTGTAAGGCCAGATCAGGGGCTATTCTAATACACACTTCATGAATATTTTCTCTCCCCTGTGTTACATTTGTGCCAATACAGTAGCTTTCTAGGTTTTAAGTACCTGAATGTTTCCAGGACTGTGCACAGATGCTCTGGGGTTTGAGTGGGTGAGAGATAGTCATGTGAGGTAGAGAGAGAGACACTGATAAGATGAATTTGCAAAGAGAATTTCACTACACAGACAGAATCAAGAAGTGGCAGAAGAAAGGAGAAACAGAAGATGCAGAGGTGGAGGTGAAGAGGAGTGGTGAGAAAGGAAGAGATAGGAGGTGAAATGAGAAAGGAACTGAAAATGATGCAGAGGTATATGTTATATTCCCCTGCAGGAAAGAAAAAGATATTTATAAAATGAAGAAAGCAGGGACAACAGTAAAGATCCAGGAATCAGGGGTGCGTTAAAACATTAATGCTGGGGGTGCTGGTTGGCAGCGACTGGACATGAGCCAGCAGTGGGCCAGGTGGGCCCAGGTGGGCCACTGCTGGCTCATGTTCAGTCGCTGTCAACCAACACCCCCCGGTCCCTCTCCTGCAGGCAGTTTCAGCCAGACTTCTCCTAGTCTGTAGCTGCACAAGGTTGTTGTGCCCCCAGTGCAACGTTTTTTTCTGCCTTCTCCTTTATACCACAAAATTGAGCAGAGCTGAGAATGCCTGTAAACCGGTTCTTCATCCCTATGAGCATAGAGGCTGTTTGTAGTTTTCTGTATTTATCACAGCAATAAGAAAATGCAAATGCCAGGCAAAAGTCAGCAGATTTCTCAGATAACTGATGTACATACAGCTTCCATTTCTGAAGGACAAGTAATGTCTGGGGAGCTGCTCTTATACATCGAACCACACAAAACTCCTATTCCAAATCCATTTTGTTCCTAGGCCTCCTTAAGAGCTGCACAGCTGATCACCGCGGAAGAAGTCCAACTTCGGAATATGTTGTAATGCCTCAGTTTCAATAGCTTCCCACTCTTTTTTCTGCTCCCATGCATGCCAGAGTATGGCAAGAGGATCAATGCAACGTATTTTTAGCAGCATAGGCTGAAAAATGGTGCCAGTGTCTAATTTTATCTAAGGATTAATTCTGTGAAAGGCCAAAGTAGTCAGCGACAATTCACAAGAGGAAACCTCAGCCGTGCATTGTGATCACACACAAAAAGACACTTCAAGGACCTAGGTGGGATCTAAATCAAACCTCACCATTTCTAGAGGACAGTAACTACTATCTTCCCATACCCTTATTTCTTCTCCTTTTGCTTTTCTTAATTTCTCTTCCCCACTCTCCAAGGCTCACAAACACAGTTCTATAGAGATTGCTCACAAAAACCACTGCAGGTTGGCCTCTGACAGCCACATAGTACTGGTGCAATTCCCTGTATTCCCCTGCTGGAATTCTTCAAAAGCATGTTGGTTGGCTTCAACAGTACATTGGTTTTCTTCTTCCCTTAGGGAATTTCATGAAAAAAAAGTCAAGTTATGAAGATTTACTCCTGTCCATAGTCTCTCGATAAACACTGTTGCACCAAAGGAGTATGGATGTGAACACACACCTAGTGATTGCTCAGTACTCTGTAAGCTCTAACAAATACGAAAAATACTCCCATATCAGTGGAAACACTAACTGACAGAACAGTTTCTTAAATAAATTAGGCAGTGCTACTATTTTTAAAAGATATACTTTTAAACTTCTTAGATAACAATTACGATAGGAAATGCCCCCTCAGATACAATTTATTCGTACTGAGGGCTACAGAATGCAAAACTCTAGTCACACCTTTATGCCCACCCCCAAGTTTAACAAGTAAACTCATTACAGAAACTTTACAGCCCAAGGCTGTAGGTGTGAAGGGGGGTGGCTTGCATAATGACAAGGTGAAGTCACAGAAAGTTGCTCAAAACCCACATAAAAATTTGCCTAATTCACATGGGAGATGCAGACTGTACTGGGAATGGAATATGCTAGTTGGGAAGCAGTTCTGATCAGTACTCAAAAATATTACTGGTGAAGAGCTCTAGAACAGTAATCATAATGTGCCAAAATCCAACACTCATGTGAAAGCAAGAAAAAATAAGAAATCAACTGCAGTTGCATTTATTTTCAAAGGAAAGTGAATTATATGTAATTATGACAACTTTCAGAAGTGCAGAAATCCTCGAAGGCAGCATGGAAGCTATTCGAAGACACTGTCCCAGAGGCTCAGACCATACGTACTGCATTTACTAAGAACTTCAATAACATCAAGACAGCACCCTTCGAAAAGCTGAAACATCTGAATAAGGAAAATAGGTAAGATTTTCTACACTAGGAGGTTAGATATGAAACTCCAGGCAGTCAAGCTAAAGAATGTGAAGAACAAGTAGAAATAGAACAAATCTGAGAACTAATAAAATCCTTTTTAGAGGCATTAAGAGCAGGTAGCCTGCCAGACGCTCACTAAGGCGAATGTGTTCCACGTGCAAGATGTAGCCAAAGATAAAGTGTAAATTTTGTAGCCACGTTTATTGTGAAAAGACTTGCAAAGATCTAATGCCAGGAATTCTTCCTTAAAAACAGTTCATCAGCTCTCTCTCAAATCAAAATACCAGTAGATGACTCAACAAATAGACGTGAACAATAACAAACCACTCGGATTAGGTGGCATCCACATAAGAACTCAAAAGCAAAAAGCAGCTCCCCCCCGGGGAGTTACCTTTCTTCAAGCTGCCTTCGCACCAGAGCAGCAGGAAGGTGGCCAGCACCACGCCTACATCTCAGAGGGTTTCCTGAGCAACCTGGGAACTGAGAGCAAACCTGCCATCTGTACAGGCAACTTCATGGAAACGGGAACAACGGCATTAACTGCTGCACTTGCTGATTCTTCAGAAAGAGGAATCAACAGCTGTTCCACAGACAAGGGAAACCCACTCCGTGCAGTCCACCTGAATCACCAAGAGGAATCTGACAGCTACTCATCAAAGACTCCTGAGGAAGCCAAGCTATCCTGAAATATCAATGTCCTCATGTGTATGAAAAACTAGCAAAAAAAAAAAGAAACAGACAAGACAGAGAGATCCCACCTGAATCTGTACCTGCACTGTTCAACGAATTCAAACCAATCTGTAACAGCAACTGAATAGCGAGGAAGTGAAATTTGCTAAACTAAACCATTTGGCAGTATGAAAACAAGGCCTTGTTGTGAAGAGCTGGGGAGAGACTTCATTACACACTGACTGTTCAAGAAAGCAGATGAACTTCAGTGCAGAATAGTGCAGGATAGAGCACACGGGAAAAACACCACCAGCTTCATAGAAACAACAGTTCTAGAAAATGCTACAAAGAGACATCTCAACATTCAGTAATGTCTAAAAAGCAAAGACAGCAAAGGAACAGAGAACAGACCAAATAAGCAATATGAGAAGCAAATGAACAAATCTGAAGAGTTTGCAAATATCAGTGAGGGAAGCGTGACAGAAAGTCACAGCCATAAAATCACCTGTGGAATGCAGGACATGAGTATGCAACGCTGGTTATCCCCCTCTTCCAAGTGAAGGTTTTGGAACGATCAGCTACAACCAGCAAAAGAAAAGGCCAAAACAGAGACACTTCTCAACCAGTTAAGCTGGTGGTACTACAACCATTTAGGTACTTGAAAAAGACGCTCTAGGTACTTCCATAGGAATTCTTTCCAGATCACGCTCCTGGCATATTTGTGACAAAAAACCCAACCCAACCCAAAACAAACCAACCACAACTTTGTGAGAGAAGGGATGGAAAAGACAGAATTCACTCAGACATACAATCCCGTTTCTTCACTAAAATACCAATACAAGTAGTGCAGATCTGAAGCGTATTTACATGCAGGTAGAAAAGACAGAGAATGTATTAACAAAGTAAAGCCACAGCACACAGAGGTGCCTTGCCAATAAACCAGGGTATTTATGCAGTGTTTGCTACCAGGTTCCATTGATTACATGGAAAATTCAGACCCTAACCTTGAGCTTCTGATTTGCACATCATGTATTAATAGCAGATTAGAGCAGGTGACAAGTACAAACTCCACATTATGTGAAAGCAGACTTAACAAAAGACTATTACAGGAGAGGGTGTGAAATAATGATTTTGCAGAAAAAGTGGTAAGAAAAACAAGGAAACTAAGCTCTCAATAGCGAGTCTCAAATTTTAAAAGGAGTGTGCTGAAGCCGTAACAGCGTTAGGAAATCTGTGTGGCTACCTTATTAACAGAAGCGAAGCCTACAGACTGAGGAGAGGAACAAAACACACTCAGCACATTTCCAACTCAAACGGCAAGAAACTTTGCCTTAGTTTTGTCAGCCACTGGTTGTTCTTTTACCCAGTCATTTAGTTATTGAAAGGTTGTGTTGAACTTTAGCCTCTTATGAGCTAGGTAAACATTGACAAAAAAACATTGCAAATGGAGCTAGGCTATGACAGCCTGAAGAGTCCTAAACAAGATTCAAAACAACCAGTTGGTAAGAAAAATCATAACATAATTTAAAGGATACCAAACAGGGACACTTGAGGAGAAAGAAATATACCTGGAAAAACCAGATACCTGTATCACATTTTTTCTTCCATGTGTTCATTTTCAAGAAGTTCTCAGATAAAGCTTTTGCTCAGAAATTTTTACAAAGCTGTCAAGCAGTCCTTTTGCTGCATTTTCACTACAGTTGATATCACTATCTGGCTTCTCTGCCATCTGTCCCCTCAGCAAACGCCAGGCGCTCTGTTCCAAACCAGCCGCACCATCTGCAATTAATAGGTTGCCAGAACGGCTGCACACATGTACCTCACACGCTCAGAGATAGTGATTTTTTCTTTATTTGGCCACAAGCAAAGCCAAATATTTCAACGAAAACACCACAGAATCGCTGGGATGGAGTCGCCTCGCGCACCAAACCAAACCGAACCGTGACTTACAAACAAACACAAGGAGATAAACGCCCAGCTCTGGCAACAGGGAGGGATCCCTTAAGGCAGAGCAAGTTGTGCCCCCGAGAGCCGCCGCGGACCCTCCGGCCCGGGAGAAGCCGGGACGCCCCTCGCCGCTCAAGCCCCGGGCCCGGCGGGGCCTCCTCGCGCGGAGGGAGCGCGGCCCGTGTCCGCGGGGCCGGGGGGAGCCCGGAGGGGCCGAACCGCCCCGACAGGCCCGAGCGCCGCCAGGAGGCCGCGGTCCCACCCGCTCGGCCGCCCTCGCCGGGACACCTGTGGCCGCCAGAGCCCCCGGGAGCGCCCCCAGAGCCCCCCCGGGTCCCGCCGTACCTGCGCGGAAGGCGGCCAGGACCCGGCCCCGGGCCCTCCGGAACGCGGCGCCCCCGTCACAGCCCCCGGCGGCCGCCGCCATCGCCGACCCCAGCGCGGGGAGGGGCGGGGAGAGCAGGGGGCGGCGCCCGCGGGGGAGGGAACGGCGGGAACGGAGGGAGGGG
>WAAB01007953.1:52070-102741 GCA_013389865.1 Piaya cayana
CCTGGTGATTCTGTGATTCTGATAATATATAATATATTGATATATAATATATTAATGCATAATGATAATAAAGGAACAGGTTTCCTCACTTTCCAGCTGTTCCCTGACCCCCCAACTCCGCTAACCTGGGAGCCCTGGAGCCTCTGACTCTGCAGCTGTTCTCCAGGTCAGATCTCTGGCCTCAGCTGCGCTCAGTTGGGCACCAGCACCCAGAGGAAAAAGAACATTAATGATAGACACACGTACAGAGGGGGCCACGGCCCACACAGCATCCAGCCTGTCACGGTCCCTGCTGCACAGCTAATAACCCAGACACGTCGTCACCCTCGCAAGGTGACATCTTCTCAATCCAGGACTGGAGCCGCTTTTGACCTGGCAAGAGAGGAAGGATAATGTGGTTGCCGTGTCCTGGTGAAACAGCCAGGACCCCATTATTCCGCACTGCAGAGCTCCGAGTGCCTCTTTATTCTCTCATGAAATCTGTAAGCAAAGCACTATATAAGGTTCCCATTATCAACTAAAACACATTACCATGGTTGAATTATTTTTCCATCTGTAAAATGGGTATTATTACCCACAAATGACAGCAGTGTGATTCCTGCTTGTGAACTGCTTGATGATCGTTAGATGGAAAGAGCTAGAGGAAGCCCTTTTTATTAAGTAGTTTTTGTCAATTCCCCTCTTTGTGCATTTGGTACATTAAGTAAGTAAATACTAAGGGGCATTTTTGACTGTCAGGTGCATCTTATTGAAATATCCTAACACCTTGATTGGAACAGGTGATCATGGTCAATGCTGGAACTGCACATCCTACTACACAAGCAATTGGCTGAATGATCTGAAGAGATTTTTGACCTTTTCTGTTTCCATTTTCCTCTCATCTGCTTAATAGGGCTGAGCAGTCATAAACCAGAACATACGACTGCTGCATGACTTCAACTAAACTCAGAATGAATTTTGCAAGGGAAAAAACCATCAAAATAAGGCCAAAAAGCATAGAGGGAACATGAGTGTTTTGGCCAGACGTGGTACTGTAGTTCTGTAGCAGAAGGATGTGAGCTTGTCATCAGCACTCTGAGCTGCCTTTGTCTTAACCGGGATGTGTTGCTAAAGGCAAACATTTCTTCAAGTCAAGGTACGCACAGCTGAAAGGCTGAATCAGACCTGGCAGAGATGCGGATTCTAAGATCTTCTAGATTTATCTAGATATCTGTAATTTCATAGGTCTTTTTTCTAGGTATGTGTAAGGGGCTTTCTTCTCCACAACTCTCTTGTCAGTACTCTGATCCCTTTGTAGGATGGATCACGGATGAGCCTCAGGATGCTCAACTCTCTCCAGGTGGCGAGTATGGCGAGTACGCTGTGTGCCTGTGTTGCCTCCTCTTCCAATGGAGCCCTTCTCTATCACCTCAGCTTGAATATTGTCTGCTATAAAAAGGAACCATTAAAAAATTCCATTTTGTAATTTAAACACATTTCTTGTGATTTTGCAGCCTGAGTACAAAATTGTTTTCATCTGCAGAAGTGAAGGAACATTTGCATATAAACGTGACAACTGAGGATGGGGATGTGTGTGCAGGAGGGGGATTTCTGCTCTCTCCTTCCTTTACTCTGCCAAATCTGAAGTCTGCATTTCTACAGCCAAGATCATAGACCAAATGCCATACAGCTACTCATTTTACTGTGACTAAATTGTTTAAAGTTACTACTGATCTATGTTAGTTTAATTATAGACTTTCATGGACTTAATCCAGATGAGGTCTAGATAAAGCAGCAGAATTTTGTCATAGGACTTGATTTGTTATACGAAGTGTCATGAATATAATGACACTGAATAAATAATTTACAGTACCACGTGTCTGGTCTTATTTATAGAATTGAGAATAATTTTACTAATTTTAAAAAGTTAGAGTGAGCATACAGATGAGAATATACCACTCTGGAGAGCATGCAGTATATTGAGAATAAGACAGACGAAAAGTGAGAAATGGAGGAAATGCTTATACAAGGTTTAACTTAGTAATGAGTGATTAGAATAGCGCAGGTCAGAGGAATTCTAGATCTTCTAAAACTTATTCTAGTATGTACTAGAACATGCCAGCAATCTTTACAGTTTGTAACAACTTGGAAGTTCTGAAAAACCCAGCCTACTTTATTTTTTAATGCAATTGAAAGTATGATTGTATGTACCTCAAGAGACTTAGAAAAAGTACTAATAAAACAGTATGTAAATGAGCAACTGATATAAAGAGCAAAATAATTAAAGCAGTGGTTTAGGGAGGGAATCCTTTCTGTTCTCAGCAACTGAAAAGACATCAAATTGCAAAAATAGAAGAATACAAAAGGTGAAAAGGACAGAAGAGGTTTGGTCTAGATACTGTAATTAAAATTATGAAGCACCGCCAGATATACATTTTAGTCTTATATGTAGAATAGAATGACTCTCTGCCATCTGGAATTCAGGGAATCCAATGAAGGTTGGAGGTATAAACAGCGCACACAGGATTATCAGCATCTGTTTTCAGTGCATGCTCATTATATGAGTCCTTGAGGGATAAGTTAGAGGAAGTAATGGGAATTAATAAAACCTGCTGATATAAAAAGGATCACATCATTATATTTGTTTAGAGACAATACAGACTTACAATGCTGAAAATAACCAATGCATACACTGGATCAAGTCTGCCTCCTATTAATCTCTTCTTGCACCTCCTGTAAATGCTATAGCAGGGCAGCATTTGTAGCAGATGTAGCATTTTGGAAGGTTTGGCATATGATGCCCCTCCTATTCTCCCCAGAACAGCTACAGGATAACAATTTTTCACTTTTCAAAACTTGCAATTGTATCTCATACCAACACACTCAATCTTCTATTCCACTGAGGATAGTAATAGGTTCCAGGATCACTTGCCTGTATTTATAAATAAATACAGCAACCTGAGCCTAAAAAGTTACAGAACGTGATTAAACTTAAGGTTTGCTCCTTTGACATTCTATAAAAACATAAATTATTACACTAAAGAAAGCCTGCCAATGTTAACAGGTCCTGTTAGTATTTGGCCTTGATACCAAACGACTTTCTATTTTCAAAGGGCCCACTAAACACCATAAGAAATATTAAAAATGTTTTGCACAATCAACTTAAAAAAGATTGGCTGACCAATATTTTGTTGCTAGGAAGGGAACGGTGATGACACTGATTATTTCTACAGTTAAGAATCCACAATGTAATTTATTATTATCTGACTCATGTAGTGTGGGCAGGCTCCATTTGTTCAAGAAACCTGTAATATATTCTTTGAATCACTGTAACTATGAGAGATATAAAAGTTGATGTAATGAGTTAAACACACTATTTAACTCAATTTGTTTTGCACACTGAATTCCCATTTCTGATACAGATACAGGTTTTATCTAGATCTACTGGTCGTTTTTGTAAGACAAGTCATTCGTGTGCTGCCCCAAGTTCCAGAGTTCTGCTTTATTCAGGGTGCCTCTCCTCTTGAATTTCCTCATCCTGAGATTTCATTTTTGGGTACTCTGAGTACTGGCACCTTTCACTGAGTAACTGACATAAAATTGAAAAGATGGGACCAATAAGAACTCCAGGGAATGAGAGAGCTAGAAACGATTCTTTGATCTGGCGTATATTTTTGACATATTAGGTGGCTGCTCCTGAAGAGCCATAGAAGTTTGGGTCATGTGTTCGTATTGAAACTGCAGGACAACAAAAAAATGCACATTGGTCTGTATGTGTACATATAGACTTTGAGTATATACTATCAGACTTACTCTAAGAGGAAAATCTAGATACAAGAGCTTTTAATTCACATCTAGATCTAGAATTTGGACTTGCTGGACTTGTCTTATTTTTGAGCAAACAGATTTTCCATTAACGTACAAGCAAAAGCAGCAATCTGGCAGAAGAAGTAGCATTTAGTTTATGCATCTGTACACGACTTCCAGATTATTTTCTCTTTCTTTGCTGATAAATGACATTTTATTAGAAAAAATACCCCCCCAGATGATCATTAACCACATTACTGTTTCTGCCAAAAAAAATCAAAGAAGCAGCAGTCCTTCCAATATTAACATTCAATAAACAATCAGAGCACGTAGAAGTTTTTTCAACTAGGCATACAAGAGCTTTCTTGTGTTAGTGTTACACCAGTTAACTCAAAACGCATTGCAAACGTACCGGGCAAATCCTTCTGTTTCCTTGCGCAAAGCAAAGAATTATTTTTCAGATTGGAAAACTCATTTTTACATTACAGGTGACATGCAAACAAATTTTATTTTGAAAAAAATGATAATTCCTTTTTCTTCCTTTCTTGTATAAAGAGAGGTGGAAAATTCCTTTTTTGCTCACTTCAATTTTAGCAGGCAGGCTCTTTGCAGCTTACTTGGTTAACAAAACATATTTTTGAGAAGCATATCACCATTCTGACAGGATAAAAGAAACCGGACATAAACAGTAATCCCAGATTATTATTAAAATGGTCTGAGTGATTACAAACAAACTTTGAAAGAGGGGCTGTTGACATACCACTTTGCAGAGTCGTAGCTTCTGCTGGAGAGTGAGGTTTGACACCACAGAACTGTGCTCTGTGTAAGAGGAAACTGCAGTTACACATCAATCAGGCAAGTAAACCCTCTTGATTTGCCTTCATGGGCCCTGGACCACCACTACTCTCCCCTTAAAATACACCCTTAGCAATAGATTTCAGCAGCAGCTGAGATAATCTTTGCTGCCTTGGAGAACGATTCATGTCCCCCTCCATATAACTCCTCTACGCAGGAGTATTCACTCACGTTGTATGCCAGGTTTTGCATGTGAAATAGATCTTAAAATTGACTTTACCATCTGTGATGTCACTAATATAGCAGTTGCTGAACTTCCCGAAACAGGATGACTATGAAAGATGCATCTATTTTGCCAGAGATTTCTGTAAATCTAAATGTTTTTCAGTGACTAAAATTGGAGATGAACAAAGAAAGTACGCTGGGAAAACCAGAGATTAATTTAAGCATAAATGACCCATTTAAGGTTTTTTTTTTCAGTAAAGTAATGACTGAAGAAAATGAGTTCAGAGACTGATGAAAGATGCTGAATAGGTAATTATTGCTATTACAAACCTCTTAGTTTAATTTGTAGGAAATGTGATTTGAAAATTAAATAGTACTTGATTTTTAAGGTTTCAGTGTGGACTCCCTTTCAGCTGTGTCTAGCACTTTTGTTTTTCAGAATTTCAAGGACCTTTCCTTTTCCATTAACGACAGTATTAGATAACTAGAAGGATCCATTTTTCAACAGTTTTATCTCAGCAATAAATTACAGTTTCCACTTCTCACCAGTTCCTAGTCTAAAGATCTGTAGGTGTTTTACAGGCCTTGGGTAAAAAGAGATAAAGATCAAATCCGGACACAGGTACAGACACAGAGGCTGATTTATGGGTAAAGACACAGCATGCACCACAAAGCTTCTACTTTCAAAATTAATAATAGATGAGGACAAGGCTGCATGCCCTACAAGGCAAAAGTAACCCACCTGTTTTGCACTAGCTCTTCTCTTCAACTACTCTCCTCCTTCACTGTCTTTGTGATGATTCTTTTCAGGTTTCCTCCAGTTGTGCTTATTCACAATGATTTAGTCAATGACTAAACCCACCGATGTTTTTCAAATCTCTGTTACAAATGTAACAGAGTCCAATGTCCAAACATGAAAAAGCGGACTTTAATAGAAAAGTGACTTTCCCCCTCTTTGATTTCTTCTGTTTTTAGAAGGGATGTAAACTAAAATTTTATTTGTGGAAATATTCCTGGGTCTTAATGATGCATTCCTACATTTGCTGAAGGATGATCACAATCATGGTCCATCCCTGGACAGCAGGCAAAATAAATCAACTAGAGCACCACTTCTCCAGATGACCTGGAACCACTGAAGGCAATTTTGATGTTTGTCAGTTGGTTGCAGGCGTATGTGGAAGAGAATGACAAAAGGGCTCTATTCAACGCTTCACAAATTTACTCTGTGGCAAATTTAACTCGCGACCTTGCAAAATGAACTCTTGCATCTCTTTCTGCTTCAGCCAGTCTAGCTTTAAAATCAGATAACACTAAGACCCTACTGCGAGGAAGCTTATTCAGGCTTGTTCACCAGGCTCGGTGGAGTCACTGAATGCTGCTGCTCATCAGGGGGTTTGAGAGTGGGACAGTTACGTAACGCCAACGCCAACAAGCAGAGACTGAAGGCCACTAGTCTACAGGGATGCACTCAACGTGCAGAGACGTAACAAACCACGTTTAACTGTGGCACATTGATGACACCCATCTGACAACAGTCTGGCTACAAAACTATGGTCTGGAACTTACGCAGTGATCTTACTCCATAGATGAAGCTACTGGAATGAATGATAAAACAAGAACATCCTAAAAATAGTGAAGCACGATTAACATTTTTGTTGAACACAGTAGGATGGATTCATCAACCATAACAACTTTTTGAATAGTTAACTGTGCTGAATTTTTCATTTTAAAAAAGCACAACATTCGTACGGTGTAATTATTACAGTGTTAAACACGTTTGAATTTGAACAAGGTAACTTTGTCATTCGGTACGTAAATTCATAGTGTCAGGACATGTTCTCCTCCCCAGGTTCTAAGAGTTATGTGCCTGCCGTTCTCTTGCAGCACTCGGTACAAGCTACTATTAATAATATATCTATAGCTGAACATAAGGTATGGAGGGAGTATTTAAAATGTTTAATTATTCAAATGAAGGAATTAATTGACTGCGCCTTTTTTGCAGTTCCGCAATATTTCTAAACATTAGAAGAGCTCAGCATGCTAGGAAGAATATAAGTGCCTAGGAGGAAATAAAAATTAAGTTGAAATTGAAAACTTTCCTAATAACTGAAGCTATGGCATCACACTGTATGCGCTGCCATTTGCAGTTACATGCAGCAAACAGATCATAACACACAGGAGTTTGGGCTCCTGAATGGAAAGAAATCAGATAAGAAAAACGTGAGCTTATCACTCCTACTACAGTGAAGGCTGCTGGTGTTTGCATATAACAACCTGGCCCAGGCTCTCGCAGAGGTGGCAAGACTGCCGAGTGGTGTTGGCTTTTACCAATTAACTTTAATATCAAGAAAATATAGATTTACTGTCTTTTCATTAAATCTGCAGCACATGTGAACTCACATGTTTATGGGTGTTTACACATGTGTCTCTTCCTTATAAATATTTTTTATGTTAGTATCTTGGCATGAATGAAGTCTTTTCAGGGAAAAGGTACATCATGTTCAACTGCTTATAAAAGCAGTGCAAGGCTTTGATCTTTGGTTGCTAGGCTTAGACTTTCAAGGGGTGTCTCCTTACTCTCATTTCATGATGAGTTCCACAACTCAAAATGGTTTCAGAGAATGGAGTGACCTTTTCATTTGCAGGTGCCAAAGGATTATATTGTACTCCAGAAAACCTTGATGAAAGGCCTTGAATGCGAACAAGTAATCGGTGATTGGAGAGCCAGTGGAGTATGTCTAGTGTTGGTGTAGTACTCACACTTGTCCTACCACTTGAGTTCTGAAGAGCAAAGTGAAGCCCAAACGATTCAAATTTAGGCTTTCTGTGACAAATGTAAGCAAGAGGATGTTCTGCTCACTGAAGAATCTTTCCTTTCTTTTTCTGTCCTTCCTTATATTAATCTGAAGTGGCTGCTTTGTCTCTTATTAAGTTTCAGATAAGTAAACAAAACTAAACTAAACCAGGGATGTATTCTTATGGTGAGAACATGAAAGCAGGATCCAGAGTACACACTGAGAGGTCTGTACATGGTCTGTTGATGCAACTGATGCACTACGATACTTGAAGTCCATTTACCTTAAATAAGGATGGGAAGGTTGTCCAGGAACGGCTGAGAGGCCCGGGCCTGAAGAAGCATCTGTTACCTTGCTGTCAGCCAGATATCACGGTATCATAAACAGACTGGACTAGAACTTCCAGTCTTTCCTCTTGTCTTCCAAAGCCAGAAGAAATCTGTGTAGTTCTGCTGCTGCTCTCCCTTTTCCCCCTTCAGCTCATCACTGGGCAAACAGGCACACTTTGTCTTAATAAAAAGAGCGATCAATTTTTTACTAACAACCAGCAGAGAATACTTGCTTTTAAGGCTTCTGCCAGATTGCTTAATTGGACTCTTTGGATGATAAAAGCTAGCAAAAGGCTATGCTAAGAGTCTCAAAGCTCTGATTTTCCCACTTTAGCACTAATTTGCTTCTGGATAAACTTTGGTTAATCAGATTTCTGCAACTCAAGGAAATAAAGAGCAAGATTCACCCTGTCTGAAAGGAGCCCTGTTCCCATTTAGGTCCATTATAATTTAATCTACTGATATTCTCACAGTCCTTACTACTTCATCCAGCTTTTGGAGTACAACTGGTTTGGAAGCATCCAGGTATGCACACAGATTAAATATTTCAGTGGCTAAAACAAATTCAAAATTAATTTCTCAGTGAAAAATATTTTACATCTAAGTCCTAATGTACTGAATAACAGATTTATAAACCTTAGGGACTGGCATCTGGTTTCCCCACAAGAGCAGTTCTTCCACTCACTACTGAGAATGTCTTGTTCTATTTCTGCAGGTGAAAGATTAGCCCCTTGTCTACACCCACTCAGACTCTGACTTACAACGATGCTGCCAGCAAGGACACACACCAGTTTGAAGTGCAGTGTCATTCCTGTACAATGCAGCTTTTAGGAATTGGGAAATTTAAAACAGCAGTGCTTACTATTTGAAACTTGAGAGTCGAGTAAGTATCTAGAGAAAGGTTTCGAAAACCAATGAGATTGCTGTTGTCTTTCATGCTTTTCCTTTCTTTAAGAGAACTGCAATATTTCTAGTTACTTACATAGCCTAGTCTAGCAAGTACTATATTTAATCTTCTAGATTGAAAAAAAACAAACCCAACCCCTCATCCTTGTATAAATCCTATGTAAACAGAAAAAATACAGGATAGAAGTTAACTTTGAGGACTTTCTGGTTGATCTTCTGAACAGTAAATCTCATCTGAACAAATATTATAATAATACCATTCTCGGTAAAACTTGCCTAAGATGACTGATCAGACAGTTAGGTATACAAAACTTTTTTTTTTTTTGCTAAGAAGGAAAACTCAAATTTATTTATTTATTTATCAGCTTGGGTTCTAGAGGAGCTTTTTGTCAAGAGAATAATATACCGTATGGGTGTTGTTTCTGAAAAAAAAGGTGCACCTCTCATACAGTCTGGACTAAATCAAAGTGAAGAGAGCATTTTGTGGATTCTACAAGTAAATTCCTAAAGACCAACAAGACTCAACAGATTTTGAGGACAAAATCATAAAGTTGTTGTGGTGAGCACAATGCTGTGTGGGGGAGGAGGGAGAAGTGCCAGCTGGATCCATCATCCGTCTTGGCAATTTCACTGTGTTCATCACCATGGTATCGAACACCTTGACAAGCTCTAAGAGCGATCACAGTAAAGGAGCTCTAGTTTCTCCTCATGTCCTCGGAGGGATGCCTTTGTTGTTATTATTATTGTGGAACAGGTAGGTGAACATAAGGGATTTTATATTTTATTCTGGAGGCGCTGAGATTTCTAGCTGCTCCAGTATCATCAGGGAATGAACTCCACAGCTGTATGCCAGCTGCCAAGAAAATTTTATCTGTTCACAGTCTCGAGATGACTTTAGTCCCAGAGGAATGCAGCTGTATGGAAAGGTCATGAAGTCAGCAAGAAACAGCCTTCATCCTCTTACGCTGTCAGGGCACCGTGAAGTGGCTTAGGATGGATGTAGGCAGGAAGGGAGAAACAAAGGTTGTTGAATCCGCTGCGGATCTTTATTGGCAGCTTCCCTCAGCCTGTGTGCTGGAGAGCTGTCCGTACCCCTGCCAGCAGCCTGGGCCTCCCTGGCCCTCAAGGGACTGATGGACACAGAGACCAGAGCTCTCCTTAAATACACTTTGAACAAGCTACCTGCGCTGGAGCTTGAAGTGCACTGTATGCAAAAAGATGATTTTCTTAAATATTTCTACATTTTGTCATATAACAGGCATGAGAAAGTGGCCCTCAGATTTGTGATTTTTGTCTTTATATTTTTCCGTGTATTTGGGTTTTTATGCTTTAATGTTAGGGTTTGGTTTTGCTTTCATTATGAATAACACTAGCGTTATAAAATGACCCCACTGAAACAAATGGAATTTTATGTCCTATAATTAACATCTCAATGAGAATAAACGTACTAAATTTGATCCTTAGATTGGATTCTTCACTCCATTGAATTTAATGGTAATATTTCTGTTAACACGAGGAAGTCAAGACTTTGTCCTTTGCGTAAAACTGTCAATAAGTAATTAATGATAACCAACAGACCCAATGCTAAAAAAAAGCCTTGGCAATGAGATGAAAAGACCAAAAAACTGCACTCAGGTTCAGGCTTTGCACGGAGGATCTATTTCTGATCTTGCTGTGCAAGTGGTTTTTTTAACTTGAGCTAAATATTATGACAGAAACAAGTGAGATAATTGGGTATTATGAGCTATCTGTTCTTTTCCTCTTATGGTCAGTTGATGTGTACTTGCATTGTTTACATAGGAAAGTGGTTATCTTGTTCAGCCATCAGATAAACGAAACAGATAACAATCTGTTTCTTCGCTGTATTATCAAGGCTCACTTCAACTGCTCTAGTTTGCATAGAAATTTCATGCATTTTCCTTTTTAATTTTTTTTTCTTAAAGACGATCACTCACTATATTCACGGGGAGAATTTGTTAAACTGAAAAATCACATTTAAGACTTCAAGGTGTATATAAATTACAAAATTGACTTTAAAGAGGCCAGCTGCCTGTCAGGTGTGTGGGAGTGAATGACAGACTAATTCCCACACACCCCCAAGAAAATTGTGAGTCGTCCTTCTACCAAGTATTCTGTTACAACTGGCCTATATATATATATTTTATTTCCCCATATTGTACAGAAGTATTCCTTTTGCAGCTTATTTACATTTTACTCTAATGTGACTTGCCTATATACATCTACAGATCAAACAATTCATTCTGGAAACTGTACTCCTAGGTGCCAGCATTTTGTATTAAAAGTAAGTTTAACCTTATTGTACTGTGCAATAATCTCCTATAGGTGTTAGGGAGCAGATATCCTGAATATGTTATTAACATTAGATTATATTTAGCAGGTTAGAGATAATCTGCTGATTTAAGTAAACACTATTACAATAAGACACCACGAGAATTTGCCGTCAGCATCTTTTTGTACCACTTCACAAGACTCCCTAGTGTGCATTTCACATTACAGTTAAAATCCTTTTATTTCTCCTATTATCTATCCAGCTGTGGGATCAGGCACTTTCACAATAATAATAAAAAAAATCTAGGTAAATATATGTTACAAAACTACAGGAAAAGAAGAAAGGTTATAAAGTGTTCCACTACGCATTATTTACTTTAAGCATTTACTCTTCAGTTCACTATTGACATGATTCAGAAAGCACAGAGACCAGATTGATAACTTTCCATTCAAAAGAGACAGAACAGAATACCCAGAGAGATAGTTCTAGGTAGACATTCCCTATACGTAGGAATAACAAAGTCGCACTGTGCTGAGAAATATCAACGATGCATCCTGTTAGCATCACCAGAACGCTCTCTAGAAAGAAAGCAAAAGAAATGGCATTTCTTTTTCCATTTAATATCTTGATGTGCCTTTACCCATCCATCAGTCTACCTGGTTGATAAATTATTTCTTCTCACTTGCTATCATGCTAGAGGACAGAGAAGCAAATCCCTCTGGCGCCAGCGTTAGCCCTGCTCTGTATGCTGGCTGTCAAGTGGAGTCAAGGAGGGACAGTTGTCACCATCTGCCTAAAAGCAGGCCTGGAACCTGTCTAAGCATTTCTGCACGTCAGTGGTTTTCCAACATATGTGCCTAAATTTAGTTTCTGAATTCATTATTGGGCTTTCAAATCTGTGACTTGGTTTTCAGAAGTACTGACCACTCAGACATCTGGTGATTGCTGTGCGAGCTGTGATTATTCAGCATCTCTTGAACAAAATCACCCAATGCAGGTTCCATTTTAGATCAGTGGAAAGGCAGCTGTTGAATTTAGTAGATCCTGAGCTGGCCTGTGGGTATTTAACCTCTGGCAACCACATCTGAAACTCTCAGCCAGACACGGTGATCACATAAGTGAATGTGACAGCCAGAAAACTGCAGCGTAATAATAGTCAGAAAGTATCAGAGAACTCAGACTGTTATTACTTTCTCAGTACCTCTTATTTAATCCATCTTGGGATGTTAGACCCTTTTAAAATCCTGAGCATCCTTTAATGGTTTGCATCCTTTAAAAACCAAACTGTCAGAGAAGTTTCTTCTTTGTAAATCCAAAAGTTCCTACTTCTACTTATTAGTATATGTAAATTACAAACTACATCAAGTCTTGGATGGGCACGTTGTGACAATGATATGGAGACATCATAAAACCTTATTCTCAGGGAAGAACACTAAGAAGGTCTCATTGCAGCACGAACTTTTGATTTTGGTTGCCTGACAGTATGTTTTGGAAGACGTGCAAAATGCATGGTGGCTAAAATCTGTTGTTAGTTAATTAACAGGATAACTTTACATTTCTGTGAAGAGCAAGTTCCTAATTTTTGAGGTTCACAGCCCACTGCTACAGCCCTTGAGGGTTAATAGTGCTAAAACCAACAGGCTATAACCGACTCACCAATTTGCCTTCTTCCTACTCTGGCTTCCACCTGTGGACGTTGCAGACCTGGAGAATGCACCTTCTAGACTATAAAACTTGTCTACCTCTTAATCTCAGTTGCTGAGGAGTTTTTGGAAGAGATGCTGGTTAGATCAGCTCCTCAGCTGTTCTAACATACACCAGTGTCAGACAGCAGAGGATTAGAAATTTTCCTCTGCTATGTGTCCTCCTCTATGTCTAAGCACAGCTTCTCCCTGCTCACACACATCACACCGCCTATTATACTGACTTTAACCTTGAAATTTTTTAATGCTATTTTAGGTCTGTTCAGAAAGGCTTCCTCTCTGCCTAGAAAAGCTGAACTCATGGGAACAAAGGTGGTTGGGTTTTCAGTTGGAAAGATACAAAAGCAGCTCCATTTTTTTTAATCCTCTGCAGTCTTTTTTTTTATTCTTTTTTTTTCCTGTTGTTAGCAAGACACAACGATTTTGTTGGCACAAGTTTGGAATGATCTGCAGAACCTCCTTTGTCAGTCGCAGTAATTCTCAGACACCTGGCCAATCATTCCAGAACTATATTCCATGTCAGCCTAATTTATAACAAGCAGAAACATACTGCGTTCTCAGGTACTTGCAATACTGGTACAATTCAAAAGTAACATCATTTTTGCCAAAGAGAGAAACTGACTGGCAGTTTCCCTTGTTCAGAATCAGAGGAACAGCTGTGCAACAGGCAAACCTGAGGGCACGATTCATTTTTTCAGCTCTGCTGCTGAAAGCTGCTTTAGACATTTTGGTACTTTTTCCCCACTGCTGTAAACTGAATATGTTTGCCGTACACACGTGCTTCCTCTCATAGATTTGCAAGTACTCCATTTACCTTCTAAATATATCTGAATTTTTCTTAATTTCTTTTGAATTAAACTGAAGCTACAAGAACTCTCGGGATTTCATTAAGTCCACTCCAAATGTGAATGCCTGCCTCAATCCCAACCCATAAAACACCTACAGCTTTGGCTTTACAAGAAGACTGATGAGAAAAATATTAGGTGCTAAAGGTAGTTTCTACATTGTAGAATTGCAATAAATTATCTTCCTCCTCAGTGAGCTGTGAAAACAAGTTTCTCATGGTTTTTCATTCATGAAGCCCCTCCCGGTTCATTAAGATCTTGATGGGAATCATTTTTTGATGTGCAAATATGACAATAACTAAATATGCTTAATGTTTTTAGGATGTTATAGTTAAAATTGCTAAGAATTAATGAAATAATAAGAACAAACTCTTTCTGTCCCAGTCTGTACGTGCATATTTTTTTATGAAAATAGAAAAGTTAAAGCATGTGTACTCAATAATTGTAAAAGGAGAAGTACATTTAGTGTCAACAGACTGCAGGCTGGGATTTCACACATTGCTGTACTGATATGATGCTGATGATTGCAGTTATCGGGTAAAAGAACAAAGGTTTATGAAGTGTTAGCTATGTAACTAAGAGAAAGGTCTAGAATCAAGTGCATTTTAACCACCCAGCAAGCCTAATGCCTGTGGGAAAGAACACTCCTCACAGAAGAATGACAAAACTCTGCAGAAGCCAATGGGGGTGTCACTGGATGCTGATTCAAGAACATAGAGGTGTTCAAATCAAAATTCTGTCTTGTGTCATTTAGGGCTGTTTACAATATTTATAAACCAAGGGACTGTTTCCAGTGCCTATTAACCTCATGTCACTTGTAGCCTCCTTGTTAAACACATCTTGCTGCTTCAACTCATTTCTGCCATGGTATTTCTTTCATGTCTCCAAGTACTTTTGGCTCCGCAGCAGATGTCTCCTAACATTTAACTGTACTTTTAAAGGCTACTAGTGGCAGGCATGTTGCCTGTTGGCCTCCTACAGTAGAATCATCACCTCTTTTGTTTTTCAGCTGCAACACATGTTTTATATATGCATCCAAACACCCCGTTACAGTATGAAATAACTATTGAGGCAACAGTCATTGACTGCTTCATTCCAGATTCCATGTGACATTTCTCATCACAAAATACCTTTCATATCAATACTGCATGAGATCAGGCCTGTCTAGCTGCTTTTTTGACAGATTTTCACAGCTCTGGAATGTCTCTTAATAATAAAGGTTGAGCTAAATGGCATTTCTTGGGTATTAATAATTGGCTCGGAAGCCCTACTGACAGTGCTCAGCAAAGGACTGTTCTCTCGAGCAGGTAATCAGTCTCTGGGAAATACTCCGAGGTTGCATCAACTTTGTTATTCTTAACAAAAAAGGCAATATAGAATTGGAATATGATAATTGTTCTATAGTCTCCAGATCTACTGCCACCTCAACAGTCAAGTTAACTCATTAACATTCCTGATCTTATTCCTTTTCAAACTCTCTTATTTACATTAAAAACCTTGCAAGAATTGGTTCTAAAAGTATATACAACTAAACACAGATCTGAACGTTTCTAATGCACACATATGTGTATAGAATACGAGTGTGGATACAGTTATATAACTTCCACTGAGACGTGGCTGTCTACACACTGCTACAGGATTGACCAGAAAAAAAACCCTGCTTTCTAGCTTAAAGTTGAACAAGCATTTCCATTGATTGATCCACATGGGAAAGTCTCCATGAAAACAAATGAAAGAAATCAGATGAAAATGTAATAGAAAATCTTAATTTTGTATAAAGGTCTGTGCCTAAAATTAAGTATTTCACTTAACTAAATTGATATACCCTTGAGTAAAGAAAGACAACTCTCTAGGCTATAGTTGAAACATTCATCATCTCAATTATTTCAGAGGCCAAATGCATTCCTTATGGGATAAAACTGCAGAGAAATAAGTAACCATCACTTACCTTAAAGCAATGTCAAAAAGACGGGTCTGAAAAGTGGAAGATGATGGTGCTAACTGGGAAATCCTTTGTGCTCCTCCACTTGATAAAGACATCTGAAATAAACGAGAAGTTTATTGACTAACTTCATTGAGAAATCTTTATAAAATCACATAGAGCCAAGGTAAGCCTCAGTACTGGGTGGAACACGCATTTCTCTCAATAGTCTTCTTGTTTCCATTATTATACTTAACGGTTCTGAATTCTGACTATGCAGGTTCTGGCTTACAACTACACGCCATGAAGCCACTGAAACTGCTGCAGACCTAGTAAAAAGCATTTGTGCCCTGGTCTACAACAACACTAGATCATTTTTAGAGCTGTAAGAAACGGCACAGTTAAAATAATAAAATCAAATAGACTCAAGGCTAATACAACTAACAGGCACACACAGTATAAAAACTGGAGTAATATATGATCAATTAGGGTAATGTGATTTATGGGTTCTGTGGGTCTGATCCACGGTTTGATGATGCCACAGAAAACATCTTTTTTTTTCAAGAAGCTGTAATCATGCTCCTGTATTCCCTAGTTCTGGGCTCTCCTTCCAAGCACATGCCACTTAGGGCCAGATTCTGACTGCGTGGGCCCGAGTCCTGCAAATGTTAAATTCTAGCATAAAACCTTTGGATACTTTTGCTACAGGGGAATTATTAAGGAAAACCCCAGGAACTCGGCAAAACAAGAAACTTGTGCCATAGTTAGGCAGGATTAATAGCTCATAAGATACATTTTTTATATTATTATTTCTGCACATGTATAGCAGTAATCATGCAAAATATTTAAGCAGCTTTTTAGCAGTCAGATCAACAGGGAAACTTGCATAATCTTAAGCTCCTGACAGGACTGGATCTTCAGTGTCTCTAGATGCAATTATAAGTATGGAACAGATTCACTTTGTGCAGTATTTTCAGCACAAACTGCATCACAAAGTGTTAAATAATAAATAATAGCGGAGAGGAATATACGCAAGGGAGGAATGATACGATTTCAGAGGAGACTTGAAAGGAGATGTTGATGAGGTGGAGGTTTTAAGAATTAAATATTAAAACCCAAGAGGCTGGTTTTGGCTGGGACCGATTGTTTTTCTCTGCTGAGAAATAAAGGGCTTTTCTGACCTCCCTCCTGGACAAAGATACAAGGCTTAACCGTACCATCTCTCTGCGATGATGCAGAAGTATCACTGCACTTGGGAGTCTATTTCTGAGAGCAGGTGAAGGCTCACAGCGAGCTAACTGCGGCCCCCTCCGACTCCAAACGGCTGCTTCGTCCTCCTTGTCACCTTCCTCTTTATTTACTACTCACCAACTCCACATGGAGTTGGCTGAAGTTCCTGAAGTGCTGGAAGAGGAGGGCTGGGGCCATCGTGGAGCCCCAAGGCCCTGAGGAGGAGGTCGCCTGAGGCACCAGCCCCCGGCCAAACCGCACCACATCGGGCTGGTTCCTACGTTTGGTGGCAGCAGAGCCTTCGGGATAACGTTATCGGTTCTTGCTCAGGTTACTGCCGAGCCGAGAGACAGAGATGGGAACTGAAATAACGGGGATGGGGAACGAATCATTAAAAACTCTTTCTCAGGTCAGTTGGCTGCTTGGGGGAAGTTATTCTAATAGCTGGCACACAGCCCGCAGCCACCCCGCGGCCTCTGGAGCCGCCTGACCCTCGCCACAGCCAGACCTTCCCCAGATGCCGTGGGGGCGGGTGACGGGGAGAGACACCACGACGCCCACGGGCCCCGCGGGGGAGCCCGGCCTGGCTGGGGGCTCTGGTGCGGGGCTGAGGCTCCTGGGTGCGGGGCTCTGGCTCACGCAATATGAAAGACTCTGCGGGGCTGAGGCTCCCGGGTGCGGGGCTGGGGTGCGGGGTTGCGCCCCCCGCGCGGGGAGGGTCGGAGGAGGCGCTCCGTCTGTGCGGGTCCCCGTGAGGGGCTGCGGGGGCGGCGGGGGCCGTGCCGGNCGCGGGCTGAGCGGCCCCGCACCGCGCGCTGTATGTGCGGCCCCCGGCGGCGCGCGGCTCCCGGCGGCTCGGAGCCCGCGCTCGGAGGCACGATGGAAGGGCTCGTCCGGCTGCTGCTCGGGTACCTGGCGGCCGACCTGCTGACGCTGGTGTGCCGGGCTCAGGAGAAAGCCGGGCAGCAGCTGGGGAGCTTCGTGGTGCTGGCGGGAGGGAACCACTCCGGGCTCGGGGAGCAGCCGGACCCCTCCGAGCCGCCCCCCACCCCGGACTTCTGCAGGGGCTACTTCGACGTGATGGGGCAGTGGGACCCCCCCTTTAACTGCAGCTCGGGGGAGTTCATCTTCTGCTGCGGCACTTGTGGCTTCAGGTTTTGCTGCAAGTTCAAGAAGACGCGGCTGGATCAAAGCACCTGCACCAACTACGAGACGCCGCTGTGGATGAACACCGGGAAGCCGCCTTCCCGCATCGACGACCCTCTGCACGATCCGACCAGGGATAAAACGAACCTCATCGTCTACATCATCTGCGGGGTTGTGGCCGTCATGGTGCTGGTGGGGATCTTCACCAAACTGGGGCTGGAGAAGGCGCACAGACCCCAGCGGGAGCACATGTCCAGGTAAGGCAGCGGCAGGCAGCGCGGTCCCGGGTCTCCTTCCCCCTCACTCCCTCCCTGGAAAGAGGAGAGAGCAGCCCGGGTGCTCCTGCTAAACAAGCGGCTCCTGCCAGGCAGGCTGCACCCCTGCAAGGCAACCGAGAGACACCAACTTTGGAGAGCAGAGCTCCTGGGGACCCCAGCCCAGGGTATCCAAGGGCATACGTGCTGAGGAAGACTAGGAACAATCGCTCAGCCTGCACAGACAATAGTCCGTCTTTATCTGCAGTGCCCGACCTTCTCCCCTGTAAGATCCAGCAAGTGTTCCCGGATATACTGTGCGTGAATACGAGAACAAAAAATTACTGAAGCACTGAATTGCAGAAAGCCTGATGGGTTCCCTCTTCCAACTGTTTCAAAGCTTGGAAAATGTTTTTACTTCTCAACAGAAGGATGTAAACAAATGTCATCTCACCCTCCCTCTCCAGCTGCAAAATGGTTTTGGCAGGACCTTCCCTACTCCCCCAGCCCTTGCGAGCGTGTGAGCTATTTGTAACATTTCTAAGCTGTGAAAATGAGCCGGGGTGGAAGGGAAGAGTGAGACGCCAAACCCAACAGCTACTGGAGAATTTCTTTACATTTTTTCAGTTACTGTTGAGAGGTAAAAAACGCAATATGAAAGACTCTTGTCTCATCAAGATATGCGTGTTATCCTCTGTCTCCAGGGTGTGATGGCTGAGTTACATCAAAGAGAACTTCCCCCACCTAGAGCCGGGCACGCTGTGTCTGCTCCAGACAGCGGCTGCCTCGTGCTGGAGAGGCAGGTGGGCAACTCGGGACAGAGCCCGATGGCTTTAGCAACACGTCCCACACCTCGATTGTCACAGCAGTTCAAACTCAAGCCATAACACATTTGTCAAGTTTGCAGTCTGTCTGATTCTTTATGCTAATCCCAGGCACATGAAAGCAAAGCAGATGGGGGAGAGGCATTAAAAAACTCAAACAGCTCCATTAAAGAGTCTAAATAGGTTCCAGCAGACTGGGCAACTCCAGTGATGAAATGCAATTATTAATAAAAGGATACCTTCTCCTGGACAGTGTGGAGAAAGCTTCCTTCTGCCTTGACTGGTAAAGGTGTAGTTCACAATCTTAAAAGCTTAGATGAAGTGTCACCCTTTGAAAGGCAGTCCAAGAGATCAACTCACCACCTGGAGTCTTATTTTTTACTGAAGTTTCTGCATGACTTTTTGATTAACGGCTTACCCTGAAATGAACAAAGCCACAAAAACGCTCCTGTAAACGCATCCCTGGTTCACTAGCAATTATTTGCTATTTATAAACTGGCTGATACGGGTGTGCTTCTACTACTGAGCCACAAAGCACACTGCAGAAATTTTAGTCAGTTTAACATTGTGTGTCAGTGACACTTCTGCAAAGATGTCTTTGTTGAGCATTGTATAATAATCCTTTAGAGATTCTGAATATTCTCAGTTACTAAATTGAGAAAAAGAATACACAGGTCCCAATTTCTTTTATAAATCTTACTCTTGAACTACAGAGCTTGTCTGAAAAAAGCTTTCTCCTGCTTCAGCCTTTTTCTGTAGTGTCTCCATGCAGGCACAAAGCAGAGCTCGTCACACTTGCAGAAACCAGGACAGAGTGAAGTTGTAGCCATCCCTACTTATACTTGGTTTAAATAGGACCTATTTCTGCTAGTAGCAATATTTGCTACCTAAAGTACAGGTGTGAAGTATTCTAAAAGGATATTCTGTCTTTTTTATGGAAAAAGAATTACAGGGGATTGGAAAATCATTCTGAAATCCTTCAGTCATGTATGCACAAAGATCAGGTTCCTGAAGTGGTTCTCTGAAAAGGTCAATCTGTTACCCTGATTACTTAACAGGGTCTGAGACCCTGGGCTTTTCCTGCCAAAAAATGTTCAAGTCAGGATTCTATAGAAACTTAGAAAGTCATGATCACATGGAAAACCAGTCACCCACTCAGTACATATAATAGCTAGTCATGTTCTGAAAAAGCATCACTATAGCTTCTTTTTTTTAAAAAAAAATATTCTCTGCTCTTACAGCTGTGGGGTGGGCTCACCACTAATTTGAGAAGGAATTAGGTTTGTAAATCCCTTCAGCAATCTAAAAATCTGTTCTGTAAGTGAAGAACTGAAGTAACCTCTTTGTCCTCAGATGTCTGTTTAACTGAAATATCCCATCCTAAGACATCTTACACCTTCGAATGTCCCAGAACCACAGGCTGCAATGCTTAAGAAATAAATAATCTACTTAAAGAGTTAATAATACCAACAATTAAAATAATTTGTAACATATTAACATTCCCCTTCTTTTATAACACTCAGCACCATAATATCACAGAAACAAACCCAGGAAGAACACTTCCATTTTTTTCTACACTGAATCTTATTAATAAGCAGAACTGCGGAGCATCATGTGTGTTTGGGAGGCCAGACCAGAAGTACTAAGTGTTACTCCATTTTGGCTGGCAGCAAGAAACACATGGAGGCTGATTTGTCATCTGTTTCCTTAGCTAAGCTTGTCTCCTTTCCCTTCCCCAGCCAATGGCTACATGAAACACTGGAATCTGCTTCACTGCTTTGAACAAATTCACCTTTGGAAGGGACAATGCATAATGCAAACCCATCTTTGGCACGAGGGATGATTTTTTAAAAAGTGAGCAGAAAACAAGTGGTGTAAATGACACATTCCCACTTTTTATTTACTAAAAATATTTAAAAATGTTAAGAGAGGGCTGCCACATGGGAACAAGAACAATGACTTAGAAATGGGAAGTAAAACTGTGCCACACATGAATTCCTTGCATTATTTCATCCTGCAGTCAGTGGATCTAGTGTTGAAGTAAGACAGGGGCGTGTGTAGAAGTGGTACCATGTAGAAAGGAAACTTCACAGGATTGGCCAGCTTAGTTTCTACTGCTCACCCTTCATTACATTTTGTTTACTGCTATTCCAAAACAAACCAAGAACACTCCATTAATTCCACTAAATTTTCCTGAAATACTTGACAATGAAAAAGCACTGGGGAAATGTATTTATTTAGTGAAAACAATCCATGGGAAAAAAATCTTTATCAGCAAGTCCTTTTAGGAAAAAAGAATCAAAATTTGTCCTTTCTTTCCTAAAGAGCTTGTTATTTCCTTTTGTTTTGAGGAAAAAGGCCAGATGTGGCACTGTTGACATTTTCTTTCTTGTTAGAACACTGCTTTTCAGTAAAACACTTTCACTGTTGGTGTGGGGCTGTAAACCTGGAAGATGAATGTGGAGAGGGGAGTACAGCATCAACTCTACGTGGCATATTTCGCTTTAGACATCATGTTTTGTGTATATAATTCTTCTAGTGTTTAAATTTGTTACCTGACATTAAAAGGAGGTAAATATTCCTTTTAGCTACAGTGTCCACGACCTATGCAGTAACAGTCATATCCAAACAGTCTCTCTTCCTTTACCTTCCTGCCTTCTAATAGAATGAGGGACAGTGTGGGGTAAGTTATCAGAGAGGAGGACGGGAATGGAAGTGGCAGTGTTGCGCCTAGAAGGAATCGGGATGATCTGCCTCCTGACGCAGACCGAGCGGCTCTGTTAGGCACACGAGGACAGCGTGTTCTCGCTGCTTAAGGCCACACCAACGGGACTCCCAGGCTCCAGCAGTTAAAGTGGAGAATCCTCTCTTGAAAATTAGTAGAAAAGGGAGAAGCTTTACCTCTGTTTTTTGGAGGACATTTTTCTGTAAATAAAAGCTCACCTTCGCATTCTTCCCTGATCCTTGTGGAGAATGTACAAACAAACGAAACTGAAAGGACAATATTTACCACCATGCTCAATGCTGTAGCTTGTGATTTTTGAAGCGCTGCCCCTGCCAGTGTGTCAGTCACCTTCCAAATACTGAGAGCCATCTGAGCTCTTCTTTCTTCCTTCACCATATGTGCTGAGTTCACAAGCAAAGGCTTTTGCTGATCATTCAAAAGGCCTGTTCTTGGGGCCAAAACCAGTCTGACTTGCCAAAATCATGGATCCCTTACAGGTTTCAATGGCAAAATCCGACACGTGATCTCTCAAGAAATAACCTGTGCTTCAGCTTCTCCAAGCTTGTATCTAGAAGGGAAATGCCTGGCTCCACAGGCTTTAAAACACCCCAAAATAGTACGACATATCCAAAGAGAAAAATCTTATGGCGAGAGAACTGCTGAAGTTTTGTGATACCTGAGTAGTTCTGGGCCATAAACTCCTACACAGGGAACATTTCTGCACTTCTGTCCCACTGCAATCAGTATCAATACATGGGACCTTGTTTGATATCGGTACCTGATGAGGAGGTTATCTTGTACTTTGCGTTTCCTTGAAAAGACATTGAATACAGTGACAGTTCAGATAAAAAATAACTACATAGATACAAGTTTTGCCTGGGACCCACTCTACCCTTCAGACAATGAGTAACGTCTGTATGACAACATTCAGGTGAGACAAGGAGGTCTAAGTCTGTTTCCCTGTGTGGAATTTTTCTAAGCAAAACATCTTTTCAAGGATTCTGTTACACACTGGCACAAACTTCCCTTTATCCATTTCACGGGGCAAATCCCTGAAAGAACAAAATGCGGGTGCAGCATTTCCTTGGTACTTCAGTGAAACAAGCTACCACACGTTTTTAACTCTCCCTGACATCAGTGGCAGATAAGGACAAGGTCTTTGTTACACGAGCTGTTCTGTCCTGAGAAAACTGCACAACTTTGGCCAACACAGTAAATAATCGGTGCTGTGTGGTTAAAAATAGAACTTGAGGGTGAGTAGTTCCTTTTTTCTTAATATAGTCAGACAGCTAATTCCTTAAAAACCCTAAAATGGAAGAAAATTTAGTTGGTATTTTCACAGAGAGGTGGCAGGTAACCTACCATCACACGGGGTGTTATTCAGAGTATGCAGGGAACAGTATTTACCATCAGATTAAGAGCAACGAGGAAAGCATCTCTGAAAATTCCTTCTCACAAAGTTGGAAAATACTAATTCATGTATCATGATATCTTACAGATTTAACTCCCACATTAAAGTTAGTAACTTTCATTTGCCTTTCTTCTCTTCCCAGACACCTGTCCACCTTCCACGGCAATTAGAATTAATTTTGATGTTAATAATTTCCTTTGTATAGAGATATATTCGCATAAGTTGACTAGACATTAGTTGCTTTGGTATTTGAAACTATGTTTTGCAATATACTGATTGTCTTTTGCATAGTTTCCTACATACCTTTGTGAGATCTACTCAGTGTTCATTATTCTGCTATATAGGCCAGCTCTGGTATTTCTGCTGTATAAGCATTGCCTCAAATGGGAGCACTGCTGATGCCATTAATCATTTGGTTACTGTCTTCTGACCTTTTACAGTTTCAACAGAGTATTTGGTAGGGTGCTGATTGTAACTGTAATTAATGTTTTAATAACATAATGCCAGCCCTACACACCATGAAACGTCAGTATCCTTCAGCTGTGTAACAAAGCAAGATCCAGCTCAGGATTCCTCTCTGTCTGTAACTTCAATTAAGTTACTTTTTAATATTTAAAAGTACAGTGCTTCTTGATCAAGAAATCATCATGTCACAGAAGTACAGCAGAGGAGCTAGATGGCACTTGCCAGGGCTTTCACCAGTGAATGTGCTTATTTTTATTTATTCATTAGTTTATAAACTAGTCTTGATGCAGTATCTGGGACACTGTACATAATTTTGCAGAAAATTAAACTAAACTGGGCACGGTGCCCAGAAAATACACGCATTCCCTTAAAAAAATAGCTCAAGGGGCCTAAAAATTGAAACTAGTAAAACAAAAAGGATGCAAATAATGGTCAAGTGATGCACTGACCTGAATAGAAAAGCTTTGCATTGAACCCTGAAGACACCAGTAACACCCCCAGAGCTCTCCTTGCACTAAAGCAGCAGCCTGGCAGGTGGGGCAGTTATTTTGCACAGCAGAGCAGTTGAGCAGGTAGCTATATGGCACGTGCCTAAGGGCTAAAACTCCATAGCCCAGACTCACAATCAGAGTTAGATGTTGCCATGCTGAGAGTTTCAGAGCTTGACACTTAGTCAGTCACTAACTGTGAATCCCCAAGGCTGGTACGGGTGTGTGTAACTGCTCCATGTGCCTGAGGATGGACACTGCACACCGGGCAGTGAACGCAGCCCCTGGACACCAACCAGAGCAAGGTGAATTTCTCTCCTTCAGATGCAGTTACTGCCTGCAGCTCTGCAGGAAAAGTCCACAACAAGCATCAGGTTCAGCCTGTTAGGAATTCTTTTGCCTTCTCCCTCTTTGCTACCATAAAGCTTTCATCCTGTTTCTGAACTGGTTTCAAAGCAGCAAGGAGTGTTCCTGTGCAAGCTTTGCTCCATCTTAATGACTAAGGCACTCACAGAAGTTAGAAAAGACATTTTTCATCTCCCTTTCTGGATGAGAAAAGCTTAAATCCCTCATCATGAAGAGTATTAAGCCTACTGGATTCCTGCACGATAATCAGGTGACCTTTCCACTTAGGTGACATTTTTGAAGGAAAATGGCCATGACCACTCTGTTGTGTTTTCACTCTGTGACAATGCGTAGGTGAGAATTTACTGTGACAGCGCTGCTGGTAATGTAAGTGCGAAGATAACTAGTTTGTGAAAGCTACAGACAGGGACGAGCTTCTGAGATGCTCAGCCTAACCGCGACAGCAATGTCACTGAGCACATGCAATGGCAGAGCTCTGCAAGTCTCAACAAGATTAAATTATATTCCTACAAAGCCAAGACAGATAAAGAACTCGATGTGTTCCTGTGTATTCTGCTAGCGCAGTAAGACAAGCTAAAAGAGTCTCAGGTGCAAAGTCTCACAATGAATCCCATTCCCTGGTTTTGCAGTGAATGGGGCTGGTTCCTCCAGCAGAAATTTTGACCGACTGCACCTCAGAGCAAAAGAAATTTGTAATGTACTGGTAATGCCTGACAGACTTTGCAACAGGTTCATTTTGATTCTGCTTGGTTTTCAGGGCTCTTGCTGATGTTATGCGACCTCAAGGTCCTTGTACAACAGATCATATGGAAAGAGATCTCAACATTGTAGTACACGTACAACACTATGAAAACATGGAGACAAGACCTCCTCCAAACAATCTACGTAAGTTGCATTCTAAATATCAATATCTGGAATGTTGGCACTGAAATAAGCATTATGAAAGAAATATTGCTGGAAGTCAAATGAGGATCAACAGTACATGGGTTCTTGCAAATCAGAAATAGTCTCTATTTCAGAATTAGAAATATTTAAGATTTCCTAGTGCAAATTGTAAGACATGGAAGGAAAGCCATTTTGAAGAGAAAAATGAGCTATATTTATTTTTAATTAGCTGTCTTGGTTGACTAATATTGGATTTGTATCTTTGCCTCCTACCTGGTGGTAGGTTCAGCTGGTTCAGCTGGTACCCGGTTCAGCTCACCTAGCTCTGCCTTATTCTATGTTATGTTATATCGAAACACAAGTAGTTACGCTTGCAGTGAGACTTAACAAGATGTTTCATAAGGTTGGAATGTCCAATGAGAAAGCGATCTCATCAGGCTGTCATACCATGTCCACTAGTAAAATAGTTGCCTTCCTGGAGAGCATGAAGTTATATGTGGAGGTCATTATTTTAAGTTTTAAACCGTGTTTTTATTCTCTGCTATTAAATATTTATATCATTGAAGGCAAGGAAAAAGTGCACCTTGGAGCTCCAGAGGAAATATGGTTCTGATGTCATAGGCAACTTATTTTTCAATCTTATATTAGTACAGATCTCTCAGATACATTTTCCTTTTGCAATGAACAGTTCCATTGCTATTTGAGTTTGCATATATATTTATGTATTTTATATTCATTGAGATCTTAAATATCTAAGTATACATACGTACAAATCATACATAATGTATTTACAAATGCGAGTTCAATGCATTTATAAAAGAAAAGGGTATAACTCAGGACGTTGTAGATTGTTATGCAGTGGATGGCTTTATTCTGTGCTGTAGATCAATGTAAATATGCATTTTACTTCTACTACATCGGTATTTGGATTTTGAAACATTGAAGGTATACGCACTAGTCTTTTCCTTATCTTTTTGTAACTACGGAAAGCAGAAAAATGGCTTATACTTGGACAAAGAATGAGTTATTTAGAATGCAATGTGCAGTTATTGTGAGATTTTACTGCTTTCTTTAGGAGAAAGGGTGTAAAAACAATGGGAGGAAGGGCAGATTCATATGCTGCGGGAAATCCTGATACCTGGTTTTGTTGTAGAGGCTGACTGTGATTTGTTACGTGCATAGTTACAGAGTAATAGGAGAGAATTAAAGCTCTGACCTTTAATAAAGATACCACAGAGTGCAGTGTGACACCCAATCTATCTGCACTGCTCTCCACGGGGCCCGGGCAGTTCCACACTGCAGAGGGGGAGGTTCGTTCATCCTGCAGCATCACGTTCCCAAGTGTATAAAAACACACTAGTTCTGGAGGGACTTGTACTTCTCTCTCAATCAAAGGTGCTCTAGCCCCCTGCGGCTGAGATGGTGAACTTTGGAAGGTGTAAGGAGGATAAGTGCTGTATCTATCTTTGCTTGGTTTATCAGCTTTTTGTTCATCTCTGATCCTTCCTTTGGCCGTGTTTTCACTAAGAGAGCTGCCAAATGTTAATGGAGTTAGAGTAAAACCCTTGTTTTCTCTCATATGTAAAACGTTTATTCAGAATCCCAGTTAATGAAGGAGCCAGAAAGTAGAGAGATTCTTACTGCACTGATTGTATCTAGGTTTTCATCACCACCACACTGAGATATTTTGCTTAAAACTCCTCGTATACCACAATATACAACATAGCACAGCAGCTCTTTAAACTCGTTGTTTCTTGTATTTGAATTCAGACTTGAGCCTTGCTTGTATAAACTCTTGCATATAAATCAAACTTAAACCACACAGTTACTGCATCAAGAAAAAAGCCCCAACCATTTAATAGTGCTCGATGATCTTGGCTTATGACGACCCCAGACACCCTGACCACCTCTGCCTCAGAATCTGGCCCTTGTCACAGATGGAAGAACAGCTCATGTGCCACTGCAATTTAGAATATAGAAGCTCCACTGCTACTCTGGAGCTATCTTATTCTGTTGGGTGATGAAGAGAGGCACCACAAGGCTGCTTCACTGGCACGTCAGGTACAATGGAAACCTCAGAAGCACCAGCTGCAATGGTAACTCTCAGTCTTTAATCAACTTTATGGATTAAGTCAATAATTTCAGATTGTTCAATGCAGACCTTCAAACAGTGAAATTACTCAAGCCATTCTGTAACCCGTATTATATACAGATACTTCATAGCAAGTAGATTGTTACTCGATATTTGTTTCCATTATCTCCCCTCACAGACTCACCTAAACGTGACTAGAGGACCTCACAGAATTAGCCAGAACATTATCAATTATTAAAGTCTGTTGAGAGCGTGTGCATTTACGGTGCAGGAAAAATCTTTATAAAGAAAAATTATTCAGAAACATCTTTGAAGCCTAGTACCTTAGCAATCTGAACTTCTACAGTGGAGTTCTGAAACACTGCAAGAGCTGACACTACTTAGAGAGTCTCTGGCAGAGCAGTATTAGCTACTACTAGAGCTGGAAAAGTGTCAGAATTTTTTTAAAGTAGTTTTACAAGCAAATAAGCCAGAGTGAATTACAGCTTTCACAGAAATTCTGTTTCAGATCTTCACTTACATAAGAAAATGCAAATTCCAGCATCAGACCACTTTGATGTGTATTTTTAATTTTTCATTTTTAAGTTACCATGTTCTGTCTAGAAGCCATCTCAAAATGAGACTTAAAAGTGGGAGACTGACGTCCAGAGATATGAAGAGGGCAGAAGGAGTTTCTTAGGCATTGTGTGCCCTTTCCATAGTGTGTCCTTCAGAATACTCAAGGCAAAGTATTGAAGGCCAAACAATATTAAAAATGTTCCAATTTGAATCTACATTTGCTCCTTCTGCCCTCTTGAAAAGATTTCGCTTGTGCTGCTGAGCCATTCTGGAAGTGTTTTATGAAGCTCTGTCAAAATGACAAACTTGGCGTGATTTCCGACACTGAAAATGAGGGTGGTTTTGTTTCTGGACCGTTTGTTTTCAGAGGACAAAGATTTTTTAAAGTTTCCTACAGCGAGCACAGCTATTTGCCAAAACCAGCAGTCCAACAGAAGGCCAAGGGGGTCTTGCTGTTTACTCAGTTTCTTGTCCCTTTCCTTTCTGACATTCAGACAGGAACAGCCAAATTGGAGGGTCTGGAAAAACACAGCTGGCTGTTGGGTTTTTTTTGCCCATGCGAACCCAGACTACCTGGATGCTTTTCAGTGGAAGCTATTTTGTCCCTAATGGTTGTTAAACAAGCAGCAGATATCTACCAAGAGTCACAGCATTCAAGTTTTAAAACATGGAATGTTAAATAGAATAAAAGTAAAGAAAGAGGAACATTTAAAAGTAATGTGAAAAACATAAAAGCAAAATGTCCTGCAGAATTTGAGTTATTTTATTCTTCATGAATCTTAAGAAAACAGCAGCACTCAATGTTTTATTTTTGTTTTGTTTTGTTTTTTCTTTTTTCTTTCCACTTATCATGTTAGAAGTAAGCAACTTTTTGAACTTGCTGAGTTATAACACTGGTGCTGTGGGAGTTAGGAGGCTTTGTAGCTACACCCTCATTTCTGAAATGTGATTACTGATTCATAATCTACAATAGCAGAATGAAACATGAAGTCAATGCTATCCATAGTCACTTTTCCTAATGATCAGTAAAAGCTTCGTTACTCTCTCCTCAGTAACACTGAGCCTTGCACTACAATAGTTAAAGCACTTATGCAGACTCCCAAGATAAAGGTAACTACAGAGAAATCAAACTCTAGTTTATGGAGGTTTTAAGATGAAAAACGCTAGCTTTTAGTTAGCTTGACACACATGGATTATTTCTTCCCTTTGAATCTAACATTAAAAAAAAGAAGTGAATTGTAAACACAGCACTCCAGAAGGAGATGTTGCACTGTATCAAATGGCCAATTTCAATACTGGCCAAGGATTTGCAGCACACGTGATTAAAATGAGTCTTTCTCTTCTTAAAAATATGCAAGGGAATAATGTGTTTGCTTCTGCATTTGATTGTCAGTTGTCCTGGATATTTACTGACTACAAAAGCTAATGCTGAAAACAAAGCTTCAACATTTCCATGACTGGTGCCTTATGATAAGTTAACTTTTGTTATTTCATTGTCTCTGTGTTCAGACAGGGAGCATTCAAACAGGAGGTATCTTTTGAAGTCCTTGCATATTAGAATAAGCGTTCTCTATTGCATATTCCTATGCTTTCACCCACTTCTGTAAATAGAAGCTCAGCCTCTGTTTTCCAGTGAGAGGAACTGTCACTGACACTGAAAATACAGTTAGAATTCGCAAGAGTTTTTTTGCACTCCCTTTCATCTCTGGTAAATAAGGGGTTTGTTGCTGTCACTGAATACAGTGGTCTTTGTTTGACATACATAAACATGTTTATATCAGATGATTAACTGCACCACGTTGCCTAAATGTATCTCCTACTGTTGCTCACTGGAAATAAGCATTAGGGCAGAGTGAGACACTTTATTCAAGAGAAGTACTATTCTTTCAAGTGCAAAGCTCTTGAAATATATAAAAGATGGTAACTAATTTACTTACATGGTAACAACGAATTGCATAATCCTGAAGTAGTCATTGAGAACGTGCAGTTACTACTCTAACTATACTCTCCTGGTTACAGGAGCCTTTACGCTCTACCAAAAACCTTGTTCAGCCAGAGGGCTGCAAAATCCAAAGGCCTGAGCAAATAACTGAATGTTTGGCCTCACTGCTATCTAGATTGTTCCATTACAGTCAAATGCTTTTTTTTGGCCTGGCTATAGGGACAGGTCTAGCCCCAAGGAACTGGAATAACATTCTCCATAAGCTTTACTGGGCTGTTCACCTCCACACCCAGAGGGACGAAGCACAGTCACGAAAGCTGAGCTGTGCAGACAGGGCTGCAGCCACATCTGTGAGTGAAAAGATGGACAACACATAAGTTTTCAGCTAAGAAGTTTTAGCACAGTGATAGAAAGAGAAGTGAAGAAGTGAGTGCCCTGGTACAGTGAAGAATAGGGGACAATAAGATTATTTAGAATATATTTTTACACTTTATAATGTAGTTTAAAAAGCTGAATGAATATTTAATAAACTAAAAGTTATTGTCGTGACAGAAGAGAGCATTGCTGTACGAGACTATTATATAGGTGACTTGAAAAAACGCATAAAAGATGAGACTCACTTTGCTGTCATTGGGGTGCAGATTAAAGTACTTTGAAATGTTGCTCAATAAACCAGGGATGTATTTACCCTCTACAAGATGAAAATGTCAATATCTAAATGTGGCTTGGCTTTGGAAAACAATTACCTGTTTCCCTTATAATTCCACTTTTACTTTCATACTATCAACATAATTATTTAAGAGTTTAGTTCCACAGGTGTTTGTTGTTAGACATCAATATGTCCTGTCCTCATATACTCACTTGAAAACAAAAGCGAGGCTTAAGAACACCATCATCTGCTACTGTTTGGGCACTTTCCAGTCTAAGTTTTACTTACTGAATTTCATTAATGAGGTGCTATTCCAACAAGACACTACTCAATTTAATATCTAGAATTGTATCTGGTCTCTTGGCAGGCACATGGCATAATGTTAAATAACTTCTGGTGCAAAATATTCCCCGTTAACCACGACTGTCACTAAGATCAATCATCAGCGTTTCACGCCTGTTGCAATCAGTCATGTCACTGGGATCCTTGATGTCAAAAACTAGTATAGGAAACCATGCCAAACCAGCAGGAGTCACATCTTGAAAAAACCCAGCAACTACCTGTTTAGGATTCTATTCTGCCAGACTTTAGCACCTTAAAATGAACAGGATAGAGGCTGAGATACCTTTTGTTTGTGTGTTTGTTTAAATAAGCGACGAGTTACCTCACTTAAAGGCAAACCAAAGGTCCCTTTTGCTTTCAGTGCTGCTCTGCCTAACACAGTCACACAGAACAACTGCCCTTGCCTTTTCCACGCCAAACAAGAGCTTTTTAACTGTCGACTTACAGTTTAATCATCCATTAATTTCCCTCTCTCGTATTTTGTCTCAAAAATCACAATTTTTTTAAAACATTATAAAAACATAAGTTCTTTAATCCATCAGTTTCTGTCCTTGTGTTCAGGTGCAAGCATTAACTACCACAAACTGACATATCCGAGCTAAACACACGCATTTTCTTTACTCTGGCTGTGTGAAACTTTGATATTACCTTTTAGATGCTAAAATACACTTATCAGAAATTTAACATTCTGTAAAATTACTTCCCTCTTCACTTTTTAATCAGTCATACTAACTTTGCCAAGCAGAATCAGTACAGTGCTTACAGAATTTAGTTGAAGAGGTTGGCTGCACGCATTAAAAAGCTTATGAATACACATCCCAGCACTACAAGGCAATTGTGATATGCTACTCAGTGAGAGATCTTCACAAATTTCAATCTACAGTTTCAATCATAAATGATTTTCAGTACTTTTGTTGTATGTTCTCTGCTTTATATCTTAACTTTCCCTGAAATGTACACATAGGCTCTGATTCCAGCTTTATTATCATAAGAGAAAGTCAAGAAGGGAACTGAGCGTGTTTAATATTTATGAAATAGCTTTGTTGCTGATTTTTATAATAGAAAACATAGTTGGAAAAAAATCTTTGAAATCATGATACAGAATTACATCAATAATCATTCCTGGATGATTACAGCGTTGACTTTAATGTTTTCTTAGGTATGTACACTAATAAATTTAGTCTTTACATTTTAGTTACCACATTTAAAGACCTTTAAAAAAACCTTCAGGAACATATTTTTGTTTTTAACTGATATGTTTAAGAAAGATGCTTATGCATGCAAGCTTAAGGCTAAACACATACTTCTGAATCCACAGTGAATTTGTAACGTAATCCAAAATAATCCAACTGTCTTTTCTTACTAGTTGTCACTTCTTACTAATTAAAGGAAATGCCCACTTGACAAACAGATATTTATACACGCACACACATACCCCAGAGAGAGTGTGCATGAGAAGACTTGGACATCATTGCAGTTAGCAACTGCTGGAAGTGTCCACAATGAGCTCAGTGTCTCTCACACAGACCTGGTGTTCACCCTGACAAGTTAGTCCCACTGTGTTATTTGCCTTTTAGACCCCACAGCACCAGCCTGGAAACAGCGTCCAGCCACGCAGACAGAGCTGCTCCTCCAGGTCTAATCTGTTCGTTCCTGATCACTTTTGAACTGGTTTATTGTTTTCTCTTGACACATTCTCCAAACACACTACACACTGTGCTTCTTACTGCTGCCTCTGCTGCCTGTGACAGGCTGGCCCTCAGTAACCACAAACACTGTTTGATGGTGGCAGGTTTTGCTGGTGCAGAAGGTGTGTGGTCAGCCATCCTGGACATCTGAAAGACACCACACATGGAAGGGCACGGGCAGTGTCTGCTGGCATTTCATCTTATCAGTGGGGCACTGAAGATTAACTCTAATCCTTTCAGCCGTAAATTACCAAATGGCAGCAGCTGTGGTGGAGAAGTGCGGGGAGGCACAGTCTGTGCAACAAACGGGGACTCTGACAGTTACAGTAATGGCCAGAGTAAGCCAATTAGATGAAATTTTGACTGGCCAAAGGTCACAGTAAAGCACTCACTGTCTTTAACGGCTCAAGGATTTTATGCACTACACCTCACACACACATCTTATTGAGGGGAATTATGTTTTTGTTAATTATCTTAATAAGGAGCGAGTTAAAGGGATATGCAGGAAGTTTATCTTATGGCTTTGCAAAAAAATATCACACAGTGTAGAGAATTCAGTGTTGGAGAAGGAAAAAGCCACGTTCACTGCCAAGAGTAATAAAATTTAGTTAGGGGAAGTGCAATGAAAACTACCAAATAATTCACCAAATTAAATCCACCTGAAAAATGTTTTGAGAAGCCAGGGGGGCTGGAAGCTTTTCCAGATACACGTACTTTCCATTTTTGTTCTGATTTCAGGGAAGTCAGGGGGCCTGCGAATGAGGAAAATGTCTGTTGCCTTGGCACACAGGAATCCTTTGTGCTTTTCTTCCCCATTTCTTCCCTTTGGCAGCACAGTGGTTGTAGCTGAACAACCGCTGCCACCCCCAGTATGGAGAACAGCCCTCCTGGAGGGCTTGTGCGGACACTGGATTCTCAACCGCTGAGCCCTGGCACAAATAGAATTGCAGGTGGCAGCTTTTGCTTTATATAAATGGTCTAAAATTTCTCTGGAACCTTACACGAGTGAAGCACTGAGCACAGTGGGGATTTGTTTCACTGAAACCCTTCCAAGTATGGAGGCATCTAAGTCAGCACGTTTGCAGGGGGTTATGTGGCCAAGACCAGGCTGGCTGGTCTGCTCGTCTGGCCAGGTGAGCTTGGCCTGTGTAGGACAATACACTCGGGTCAGTTGGGAGCAAATTAACAGATTAATTCTTGAGCACTCCTGTGTTAAAAACAATGAGGTCTACCAACAGTATTTTATAAACAGCTTCCAAAACCGACAAGTAGTCCTTTCAGCATAATTCTCATTCAGGAGTTAAACTAAGGAAGCTGATGGTGATTTATATATTTTTGCTCTTTCTTTCATAGATCTGAGGGCCTGAAGGAGTTGCTGTGCAAAACCCTCTCAGCAGCTCCTGCTGGGGGCTGGGCTAAGTGTTAATGTGCCCATCTGAAAATTACCTAACTCACTAATTCTTTTTCTGACTGTGACCCTACACCTAAAGAACTGCATGCAAATAGATTAGGCTTATTTCCTCTTAGAGTAAGCAAATTACAATAGAGAAAAAAACCAACCAGTGCTGCAGGGTTCTTCTCAAGTGCATACAGATGACATGGTTTATAATGCGATGATCTTGCACTGTCATAATATAGTATTTTGGAGCCATTAACATTTACTTGAGAAAATCTGCTTTGAAATATGTATTTGCAAGCTACACCTTATTTCCCAGATGACACCTTTTCCGCTCCTTCTACAAATACGGAGACATAGATGAAGAAATTGCCCACTGGAGTAACACTAGTGTTCCCTTTTTCTCTTTACCCTCTCTCATGTCTGTTCATCAGGAACAGGAAGGATTTTGCTTCTCCATTCCAACCCCTCTGCATCTCAGTAACCATAGGCAGTACCTCAAGTTCCTCTCGTGCTTCTTGATTTTGGATAGACAAAGAATATGCTCTGGCTTTTTCAGAGTTATCCATTCTGGTAAAAGTGTACTGACAGGTCAGCAAAGAGAGCAAACCAAGCAAACAAATATAGTTTGTACTTCAGTCTTTTGTCTCTATTCAGCCATCCGTTTTCCTAACAGCTGTAGAAACATCTCATCCCTGAGATCTCAATAAGACCAGAAGGGGCAAATGGGTTAAAAGTTACTAGAGGGATTTACAGATAGCTAGACAAAAAAATTACATTTAGCCTTGTTCTCTTTTAAGAACAATAAATCTAGAGTTATTTACTGAATACAATAAGACACTACAGGGCATTGTTAGCACAAAATTTGGATCCATAAATCAAATAAGTATTGAGATGCTGCTCTGAGAGTTTGTAATGATCAAATAGGGAAATCTAGTCAAAGGTTGGAAATGCCAGAAAAACAAGAAAAGAAGGCTAGAACAATCTATGGCACATCCTCTTCCCCAGGGATCAAAGGAGTTATCTATCAAGATGATGCCTGGTTTATAGTTCTAAAATAATTCTGTAAGAAGGTCTGAAGGGAGTCGGGACATGTCAGAAGATCAGATCATAGATGAAAATACGACCTCAAAACTTGGCAGATGAATTATTAATTGCTAGTTAGTCTTATTTCTACTTTACATGATATTAAGTGTATGCTAGAAGCTTCCAAGTGAAAAATCCACACAATCATTAACGCAGTTCAAAAGCAGCATTAATCCTCCACTATGACTTGCAACACTCTTGGGAAAGAAGATAATGCACAGCTTCGAGGATGGAAATCCACTGCTGTTAAGCAATCTGAGGCTAACTAGCAGATTACAAAGGGAGAAGTCCGAAGTGCATATTTCCCTGTGTGAAATCTATGTTTGTAGAAAAGGATTTATTTCTCCATATACATCTCTGTAGCCTATTTAGAGTTTAAGATCAGTGCATGCTGCAGGTTGGTGAGCATGAGCTAGCAATTTTAAGAGTACTCTTTTCATATCATTAGTGACAAGTCTTTTCAGCTTTGAAGGAATTAACAGAAGAGGAATAATTTTATCTTAATTATCATCCCCGTAAATTAAAACTAGAACATATGAATGTCATAGTCCAACATCACAGGCACGACTGAATCCTGGTTGGCAGTCAGTGTGTCATGATCAATACTTTGTCATTTGAAGAGTCCTTTTGAAATATTCTCATAGTAACTTACAGCCACAGATTTCAGAGGCTGTGACCTGTGGGAGATAATTGCAAGCGGTATGCAGACTGCTTGCTCTGTCTTGTGGATTGATATTAGTGACAGCTCCTAAATCTGTCATTCCCTCTGATTAAGACATGGTGTGTTTTCTTCCACTGTACACGGGACTAAATTAGGCACATGCTTCTCTTGCACTGCAGCAGTTCCTGGCACCCCCTCCGTGTGAAAACCGGTGAGGCCTTCTGGCTGGGTATGTCCATACAAAGCAAACCTGAGCTTTTTTTCAGTCTGACTGCATGTGAGCTGAGCGCCTCTGAGCATCAGATTATCTTTGTGCTTCATACTGTAGAAAGGTTTGCAGAAGCCAGTGCAGAGCTGGCTGTGGTCCAGCAATACAACATTATCGTATTTACGGTTAGATACCTACAACTGGATAGTGCAGATTGCTGCTGCTGTCTGAGCTTGTATCCACTGCTATCCCCCCAGTAAGAGCAAACTACAATATGCAATATCAGCAAGCCTGGCAGATCCAATTCATGAATGAGGATCAGCATAGCCTTAACATAAAAAAAATCCAGATGAAAAGGTATCTTGCTCAGAGCGGATGTACCGAACGTATGGGATTAGAGAAGCTGTCAACAGAGGATGACAATGAAGAGCCTCACTTCGCAAGGAAGATGTCAGAAAGCACAGAGAGTGGGTTCGAATGCTCCAGAGATTCTTTTTTAAAAAACGATTAGAAAATTCAGAACTAGGTAGTGTGTAACACCTGGAGCTGCCTATATAGCTCGCTGAACTTTCACAACAGGAGCTGTGTCTGCAGAACAGTCGCTACCCCATGGATAAATTTACCTGGACTAACCACTTGTCACTGTATCAGCTTAACTCATTTGGAAGGTGTTTGGATGATAACTATACTATATTTTTCTTTTTAAGCCACAGATAAGTAATAGATGAGAGTAAGCAAAAATAGGCCTGAAACCCAAGCTTATTTTCCAACAACAGGAATAATAATGTGATCATTTACCCAGCTGTGACTGAAAAGCAGGCCAGGCAAAGTCTGATCTCCACAACCCAGAAAGTATAGTGGATGATATGTCATTGTTTCAGCTCAATATCATTCTCCTTCTCCTCTCTTGATATCTTTCTTGCCCATCAAAGCTTTTTTTTGCCTTCATGTTCGTGATTCTGCTTTTCTGTGTCTGACAGTTGTAATGAAGATATGCCACAGTCAGTGACAAGGCAAGTGTTCTAGAAAAACACTACCAGAAGAGATGAAATGAAACTAATATTTTACATGTTTCTGGAAGTGATCACCAATATGTAAATTTATATCACGGTCTGTAACTCAAAGAAAAAATGTGTTTGTTTAAAGGTCATCGTTCATTAAAAATCAATGAAGACACTTATAAAAGCATGGAAGAAAATACCTCTCTGTTAAAGTAAAGGTGATGGGGGAAAGACAACATACCTTTGTCTCAGTTTCAACACCACTCTAGCTAAAAAAGCTTTACAAATTTTTAAAAGCTTGAAGTTTTGCTACTCATCTTAGAATAACAGATGGAGGGGTGGGTTTAACAAATACTTTTCTTACATACTTTAACATTCTTATCACTTAAGGATAGAATCATAGAAACATAGAATCAGAATAGTTTGGGCTGGAAGGGATCTTAAAGCAGGGACACCTCCCACAGCCCAGGCTGCCCCAGCCCCATCCAGCCTGGCCCTGGGCACCTCAGGGCTGGGGCAGCCACAGCGAACCTGGGCTACCTGGGCCAGGGCCTCACCGCCCTCAGCGTGAGGAAATTCCCCCCTTATGTCCAATCTAAATCTGCCCCTCTCCAGCCTGTACCCATCGCCCCCAGTCCTATCACCACAAGCCTTTGTGAACAGCCCCTCCCCAGCTCTCTTGTAGCCCCTCCAGGTGCTGGAAGTTGCTGTGACTCTGTATATGCTTTATGGTGGAATATGATATTCCTCTTCTGGCCCCATCTAATTTTTGAATTTAGGCCACTCATATACCAAGTACGTGTAAGCTGAGACACGTGTGTGTGTGCAGCCCCCACTATGTGGTACGTAACCTGGACAGCATGTTCTGTTCTCAGTGCACCACTGACGTTGGATCAAAAGGGTAAATGGAGAGTAACAATGCATTTTTTTTCCTCAGCTGTATAAGCCATTCTTATTTTGCTATCGCCTCAACTTTAAGCAGTAGTGGGAGAAGAATCTGTTTGTATACACCTTTCTATGAATATATAAACAAAAAGTGCCTTCTGAGAGATGTATTTCCTAATATTATCCATAGTTACTATTACAAGATTCCCTCAACTCACTCACTCATTGCACATCCTGAAGCAAACAAATAACGTGAAAGCTACCTCAGGATACTGATCCTGATGCAAAACCAAGGGAAGTCAGGTACTGTCCTTCACTGTCTTTGACAGTCTCTGAATTCCATCCACTGTGTTTAAAATAAACATGCTTGAGAAGCAACAGTACTATTTGTGTCAGCATAATACGATAATAATTTCAGAAATATAATACAATAAACACTATCATTGTTTACATAATCAAGATATTCCCATCTCATAACCCAAGGATGCTTGTAACAATCTGTTGTATCACTTACATTAACGTTATTACCTACCCTGGGTACACTGAGATGTAATTTAAAACAGAAACAACAGAGTATTGGGGATAAGGAAGTGCTGATGAAAACCTTAAGGATTTCTAGAGGTCACAAACACCCTGGCAATGTGCCAGGATCATAGCTGCTGACTAGAGAAGTTCCCAGTTTCCCTGCAATTCCAAGTTAACACAGTTATTAAAATAAATGCTTTGAAAAAATCAAGCATTGGTGTTCATCAGGAGCTGATTCTGGGGGGAGAATGAAGGAACTCTAAGTTTTCTAGTATCTCTAATGCTTCACATAAGAGTATTAAAATATTAAAAAATGTGGAATGACTACACAGGTTAATTTATTAATTGTTATGCAATTCACTAAAGACATTCACTTAGCAATGGTCATTCATAAATCAGATATAAAACCTAAGTGTACAAACCCCCTCCTTGTGTTGCAGGGATGTAAGTTTTCCTGTAGAAATACTGCCTTGACAAGAGAAAAAAGCCTAAAGGGACTGTATAGTTATTAAATAGAATGTGGAGCCTGTCACATCTGGATTCCCAATTTAAATATAGTCACAGCAAGTATAACACTGGCCAGTTTGTAAGTTTGCAGCCTGAACTACCTGTCACTAGATTTCTAATCCTTTGAGCATTAAATAATCTGGAGAGAAATTAGTTCTTAATAGTGTCAGTAACCTGTTCTCCTAAGCAGACAGACTTGCTAAAAACAGAGATGAGAGTGTTTATTAGCAAATGTTTAATTTATGAACACATTTTGTCTTATGGAAGAAAAATGAAGGTCTTTCAAACAGGAGTATGTTAGCTTTACTGATTGACTGAATTTTGTGTGGAATCATTGCTTGGGGGAACTAATTCTGACTGACAGAGTAACTGGGCTGTCTGAGAAGGTGGAGTGTCTCTGCTTTCTCTTCTCTCTCACTCTTGCTACAACGCGCTTCGGGTCAAAGCAATCTCAGTTATCCAGCTTCCCTCAGTGTAGGGGAAAAAAGAAACAAAAAGCAAATGGGCAAAGACTTGATCCGCAGGACTAGGCTCACACCGACCAACCTCCATCTCTGACCAGCTCTTAGCTGGACCGTGTGTATTCATAGCTTTTAAAGAAAAAATTACTTCATTAGATCTATGAACTATACAGACACCCCCTGTATAATACAAGTCCTATAATTTTACCCAGCTCCTATAATCGGTGCGTGGGCTGTGAAGCCAAACTGCAGTTTCCTTCTGTACTGGGCTTGTATTTTAGTGACAATTCTTTTTTCAATGGTAAATGCTTGCTTAATTTCTTCTTTGCTTGCCTTGGTATCATCTACTAACACAAACTGGAACTGTAAAATATGCTTATAACGCTGAGAGTTCTCTTAAACCCTAACTGATTACTGAAGATTTTTCTTCCATGTGAATGCAATTAGAGCTTTTCCCTTAAGCTAATAGGATAAGTAACTATATGAGGAAATCCACAGACTCTGCAAGTGTGCAGGAGGGAGACAGTAGTGTTTGCTTAGTGTTCACTGGTCCATGTGTAATAAGCTGGCAGTTCCATCTAGTTTTACTGGGCAAACGCGTACATCAGTCATTCCTGTTTCTCCCCTCTCCCAGCTGCACGTTGGAAAGTTTCAAGAGTGAAGCTGAAGGCTGAATTCAGAGAGATGGGGCTACATTTTCAAAGATACACACGCAAATAAAACCCTGTTGCATATATGGCAGTGCAATTCAGGACATCAGTTAATTTCCTGAATACCTGTGCGTGACTGATCAACTCACATGCCTTTTGCCAAATGATTCTGTGATCTATCCTGATATTTCTAAACTTTGACCTTCTCCTAACGGCCTTTGCCAACCCAGTGAATACTTTGTCTCTTGGGAGTAAAATAATGTTTTAGTGTTTTCAGTAGTTACTCTGATTCCTGAATGACAGTCTTGTAATAAATGACATATGGGAAGGATCACAGCTCTAACTATTTTTTTTTAAAGATCTTGAAATGATTCCTTAATATTAGTAGTTTTCCTGTAGAAAACGTGTCATACACAGAGCATAACACAAACAAGCAGTGAATCTCCAGTAGTTTGGCAGAACACAATCCGCTTTCCTTTGGGGTGTCTTACTTTGGGATTTGCCTGCACAAATAATAGACCATGTTGACATAACTTCTGCAGCAAACCACAGGCACACACAGCTCCCACAGCTCTGTATACAACCAGCAGGAAACTCAGTCTCACCTCGACACCTTGACCTTGGCCAGGACAGGGACTTTTTTCCTAATATTGCATATCCAGACCACGGAAAAGCCTGTCAGGCCCATTCCTGCCCAGCTGCAAGGCTCGGGGTGTGAAGGGCCAGGAACTTGGAGCAACTGGTGAGAAATTCCCTTAAGTAGCAAGAGCCACACCATCCTTTTTAGGAACTGTAACAAGCACTGGGGACTGCAGAAGAATGAGACATCACTGAAGTTGTCCTTGTAACAGCAAGCCCAGGTAGTACAGCTGGCACAGCTTGGAGGCTATTCTAAAGCACACTGTGCTGCTGGAAATACAGAATTAGGACATAAATCGTGGAAAAAGGAGACTGTTTTCAGCTTTTCCTTTAGTTGTGGACAGTCCTTAAAGACAATGAGTCCTAAATACTACATACAAGGTCCAACACAAAAATAAGGGACTGCTCCTGTAGCTCTTTTAACTAAAAAAAAATTAATAAAATCAACTACAATCACCTTCAAAACGGTTCCCTTCTGAGCTGACACACAGCTGCACACAATGCTGCCAACATTCAAAGCAATTCCACAGATCATTTTCTGAAAGGCTGTTGAGGATCTCCATAATTTGTGCTTTCACATTTTCTACTGACAAAAAATGGGTTCTTTGAGCACTGACTGGATCTTTGAGAAGAGGCAGAAATAGCAGGGAGCCAGGTCTGGTGCTGTTGTTAGGAGCTATAAACGGCTTCACAAAGTGTTGTGGGCTGGTGCACTGTCTTGTTGCAAACTCACCGTTCACTTTTGCACACTGACATTTGCTGACCAAGGGTAAGAAAATACCTGTATTTGAACACGTGTCCACTTGTACTGAGCGAAGTGATGGAGCTGAGCCTTGTCACACTGCGGCAGGTTATAACATGTTCTAGAACTGTCTCCTTGCCTCTCTCCCCTCCCTTGGTTTCTGAGCCATAGGGTTATTCTGAGGCTTCTTGTGTCCAACCTCTACAGTGCTAAGGATTTATGACTCAAAATCTTTTTTTTTTAAAATCTTGACATATTTGAAAAAACATACAATTTAAAGAAAAAATCTTAATGGAAAGGCTCTTTCAATATAAAAAGATTTCAAGCACTATATGTGTTCTTCTTTCTCATGAGACAATGGCTGCTGACTCTCCAACATCTTCTGCCACTGCTGAAGATTCACAATTCTTTGTTCAGCCTGTAAATCTTTTCATGCCTGTTATATCTTTTTTCTTTTTTTTGTCCTCTGATTTTGATTCTAGTGCCTATGATAATGATCCCTATGTGCAGCTGATGTATCACCGATCTATCCCAGAATTTATACTTTTTCCCCTCAATCCTTGCAGGCTTGAAACCACATTTACCACAGTTGACATGGGGGCTGTCGGTGTCATCCATCGTGTTATCACTACAAATGGTTCCTACTCTATGAAATGTGTTTTAATTTGTGGGCAATATCCTGCTAACCTAACCGACTCCCACTTTCCTGTATAATTTCATAAACCTTAACCTCATTCTCTGCAATCTCTGTAATTGTTTAGATGCATAGTGACATGTCATTTGCATCCCATGAAGCTTTTATAACAATAGCTACTTCAATTAAACTCTGCCACTTAGCTTCATCACATCTCCCCCAAAATACCTTTGCCATCAACATTTCTGAGTGGCAATTCTCATGAGCTTTCCAGAATTTATAGGTCACAGGTAAAACAACATGTTCTTTGCAAATGTTAATGAGTTTACAAACTGCTGAGTATTATAATGATAAATTTGATCATATATTTCTACTGACACTACACAGTCTTGGCACTGCAATATTTTTATCTTGTGTCTGCTCTCAAAGGGCCCAATCCAAAGCTCACTGAAGTCAGGGAAGAGAGGTGTGTCAAGACTAGGAGCTTCTGATCAAGCCCAAGACAGTCAGTGCTATAAAAACATTATCTGTGCACATCCCTTAAACACAAGTGACTTCTCCTTGCACCACTGCTACTCACTGAATCTCATTTTCCTTGCAGCTTTGTGCCCAATCAGGGAATCTGTTAAAGTCCAAGCAGTCAAGGCAGCTGTCTTAAGTCAGCCCCTTACATTATAATCAATGAGATTTTTGTTGTTTGGTTCAGACACTTGATGAACTGCCTGAGAGGTCCAGTGAACATTTAAATAGCAGATTTTTTTAAAGTTGAAACTGGTTTTGAAGCGCCTTAGTTTGCAGGCCCTGGCATGGGCAGGTGTTTCTGAAATGCGACTATAGGTCTATTATACAGTTTCCTAAGAACCTGCTCTCAAAGTAAGAAAAAGACATATAAGATTACTGTTCCCATTTTCTGTTTTCCATTTTTTGCCAACACTCTGAGAAAGTAAGTAGCACAAGCAGCAGTCCTTTCTAAGCAAAAATAATCAAAGATCTTCCTCAAAGGACAATGATAATCTTTCCCTTTCCATTCCAGCCAGCTACAATGATGAGCTAAAACACAAAACTACCCAAGTCCTCAATATTAGACAAAACTAAAAATAAATTTTCTGATCTCAGACTCTTGCACTTTTCTCCAAAGCATATGCTCTGGTTGGTGTAATATATCATGCAAAAACTGTGCTTTCTAAATTATTTCTAAACCTACGTGCTTTCTAAATACCTGGAGAAATGGCTTTTTGACTTTTTCAGGGCACAAGATGAATGTCCAGTGAATCCACAAAAAAAAATTGTATGTGGACTTTCTGAGGTGATATTCATAAGTGTAATTTATTTTTTCTTTACAATTTCTCTGACATTTTGCTTTCTTTTCTTTCTGTCTGTCTGAATTCAATATAAAATAATTCTGCAATTCCAAAACACAGCTTCCAGCTCTAAAAAAGTGGATTACAGCCAATGCCAATTTTGGGCAACTAACCAAAATTACACGAGCTACGCAGCACAAAGCAGCTTTCTTCACCTTTGTACCACGTAGGCACAATTATGTTTTTCTCCTCCCCATTGCCTTGAGGAATGACCTCCTTGTCTGGGTTGCTCCCATCTAGGAAATGGCTAATTGCTATTACTTTGCTTCCTAACATGAACTGTGTTTAATCCTCTGCCTGTTAAGTGCCTAAACAGTTGTTTCATCATGCACTGCTTGGAAATGTAAAGCAAAACCATTGTTCAAGGTAGCATATGGTGCATGATCCCTCCAGCTCTTTGCTTTGAAGGTGAACTTTAAGAGCATTATCTTCTATTTCTTAATGTTTTAGGAATTTCTGTCCTAGTTTTGGGGAGATGCTAGAGCCTGCTGGCCACAACTCTGGCATCTTTGAACACAACATCACTGGGAACTAAACAACATACGCAGCAACAGCTACGCTGACTGTTTAAGACACAATTAGAAAGTGTGTCTCAACTCTTAAAATCTTAACGCCTGCACTGTACCAATCCTGAGTTTGTAAACACAAATAAATACAACAAATAACCTATCATTCTGACATAAACTTAAACCACAATAGATTGTATAATGAACTCTTTGAGGTAAAATAAGTGGATAACTGCATTTCATGAATAATCAGTGGACGTAAAAATATTTTCAAACCAATGATTTTTTAATCAATTTTATATAGCAGGATTATTATGTAAATGGGAACATCAAATAATTAGTTTAAGGTCATATATCATGTACTTGTGACCAAGCTCCAGCTGTCTGATGCCCTTTGTATTTGCCATACACATACACCATACTCTTCTCTGCAACCCTACGATTACAAGATTCCACAGTAGCTCCTTCGAAACAACACACAAGCCATTAACACGCAAAAAAACCCCAGAGAGACCTGGCATGCATGGTTCCTGTGCCTGACTTATTTTTCTTAAAGAGCTTGGTGACACACATGCCTCAGTTATATCCCAGGCAGCTGCCGTACAGGTTGTATCCTCCTGATGTTTGTGGCTGTAGTGTTACAGCATTTTCAAGGATAGCACCGCGCAGTGTGATCTCCTTTCAACCCCTACCCATTTTCCTTTTCCTGCCTCTTTGTTGAGGAGCATCACCCTCCTCCTTCCCACCAACTACAACAGCTCCGCTGCTTCGTGGCTGTCTTCTGAGTAAGACTGAAGGGCTGTTATGACTTCAAAATTCCTTAGCAAAAAGCCCTCTGTATATGTGATTAAAGTTAGATCAGTTCCCCTCACCTAGTCTTCAATGGGTGAAAAATGGGTCCCCAAAGGGGGCTGGGAGCACATCGAGGCAGCTGGTTACAGCTTGGGGGTAGAACCAAGCTCTTGGCATCCCTCCACTTCTGGCTGCAGGCAGCTCACATTTCTTCTGCAGATATAAGGCTTGTTTTCAACAATTTAGTGTCCTTCTGAGTTTGAAATATGAGAGAAATAAGCCTGCTAATCGGATTTGAGCCAGGAAGTGGGCACCCCTAAATTAATGGTGATTTTCTTAAGGGCTCTTAATTCCTTTAAGGACCTCTTACTTCCCTTCTTGCTGATTTCTCAACAGCTCAGAATTAAACAAAGCAAACCCATTCAAATATTTCAATATACCAACACAAATTGCATAGTGATAAAGTAACTGTACATTAATCCCATGTTCTTCATGCATGTACACAGACATAATAGACTAGGTAAGTAATTCTTTCTAAAAGAGCTAATCAAAGTTTAAATTTAATCAGTTCATTTATGTTCAACTCTTCTGTTTTGTCAGCCTAATACATATAACAAAAATCTAATCTTTTCATTGTTTTAGTAATGTGAGCCACTATTTTACAACAAGTACTTGACTGACGGTCACAGCCAACATGTTTGCCCTCACAGGGATTTTAAATAACAGTTTTTAATTCAATGTCTTGAAAAAAAAGTTTTATTTCCTCAAAAACAGGAAGGACAAACAAGAGAAATGTTAGGCTTGTGTTCATTCCCCTCTCCCCCTCAGTTTTCTGATCTTGGCTTAGAAATCTTTTGGTATAAATAATTACCAATCTATGCATAAACTGTCTACTATGCCAGTCTTTTACTGAGTCTCCTAGGAGCTCCGTGAGGCACGTATGGGAAAGGTAGTTCTATAAAACTCCCAAATAATCTGTTTTTTTTCTAACTGAAAATGATTAATAGTCATCAAAACTGTGGTCAATAGAAATGAGAAATCCTAAAGGCATTAAAGAACGAATGGGAAGCAAAGTGGTTTTTCTCTGATGGCCGATGACCTTTTCTACAGCCGACACGGTACCAGCAGCCGTAACGCAAAGCTGAGAAGTGACTGTGAGGGCTGTGTGCTCAGTGCAATGGAGCTTTGCCTCTCAGAAGCTTCCACAGAACACACTGAAAATAAGTAAATTGCCCCTTGCTGTGGAGCCCATGGATAAAAAGAACTGTTTGCCTTGGTGTCTTTTATCTTGGAAGATGCAAATATGGTCTTTTTTGATTATTTTTGCCTTTTCTTTCAGCCTACGAGGCAATCAGGCAACGCTGCAAGTAACTCAGCATCTCAATGACTGCACTGTGGAAAGCAGATATTAAGCCTTTCCATTATTATGCTTTACACAGCGATATTTTCTAAATAAAAACAATAGGTTCCTTTCCCCTCTTTTTTCCCGTCAGATAAGCCTTTCTAATGGCATTTTTATATATGCTGGTATCTTTTGAACCTACATGCATACCACCAGTCATAACATTGTCATTATTATCACGGAACCCACTGGTGAGAGAGGATCTTGCTTCCATAAGAACTTGCTGATAGTAAATTTCATAAAGATATTGATTTTAATTAATTGAGAATATTAATAGTAAAACATTAAATGCCAGTGCCTGATGGATTAGAGAAAGCCCAATAAGCCATTCATAACTTATGCTGGGATTCAGACTAATTTAAGACCTGGAGAGCTGAAAGTCTCCTTTTTATGCACATAGTCAGGCTAAAAGATGCAGCCCCTCAACAAAAACAAACTCACAAACCTGCTGCATTTGCTGTCAGAGAAGCTGCCTGCAATTAAGATCTTTCCTACCAACAGTGACAATAAGAGTGGAAACAGGAATATATTAAATGACCTTGAAATGCAGTCAGGTATCTTTATCTCTCACATTTTATTTTTGCTATGAAATAATTAAACCTACTTGTCTCAAAGAGAAAAGTTCTTGAATATTATACCGCTGTTCTCTCTCTATACACAGCTACTTTATACTATTCGTATGAACTGTATAAAATACATAAAATCACTAAATATTGTACTACAATGATGTGTGTACACACATGTATATGTATTTATATAAAATCTATATAGCAATAATCTTACTTAGATGTCAAAAGATGAACTTAACCAGGTTTCAGAGAAGTTACCAGTCCATAGTCAAAGCACACCACCTTAGGAAAGATTTGTCAAACAGTAGAGAAAAACAAGGGAAGGGCGTTTTGAAACTGCTTATGTATTTTAAAACTCTCTTCTTGCCTCTAATAGGCTCTCTGTTATCTTTTGGTGGTGCTATATAAAATTGTCTCCCACATTTTTCAACCCCGATTGTAAAAATGCTATTTTTTGCTTCAGCTGGCACAAGATTCTTTTGCTGCAGCCTTTGCAGGTAGAACAAAAAGAACCAGCCTGACACAGAAAAGCTCTTAAAGACTCAGACTTATCCACGAGAAAATTTTGCCAGTGTAGGAGTGCAGAAAGCACACTTCACAGGTTCTGCTGAGACAGCCTGGCCATGCTAAGGACCACAGACTGTGGAAGAGAAGCAGACGCAGCCAGCCAGGCGCTGCCACCACACTCCTGCACTCACTTTCTGACAAGCTGGAAGCCTTCTTAACACAATGTGCCTGTCCTGTGAACACAAGACTATCTTTTGCAGTGTTCCTAAGGTTCTTGTTAGTAAAAACAATCTATTTTAAGACAGTTTTCCAATTCTTCCTTTTCCACAGACTCTTGTTACTGAAAAGGCCTATGATGCCAGTAAAGTATGCAATCTAGGCACATCAGCTAGCTGCACAGATTGAGACCACGGAATCTTATTTAACAGCTTCATATGGGTGCTACATAAAATAAATGATTTAATAGCTTATAGGAAAATGTTAGAAGCCTTGACTTCAGTTCCTAAAATTTTTATAACTGACTTCATGCTTTCTAGTAATGCTGATCTTGTAATCCCATTAGTCAGCTCCCTTTTTCACGGTACACTAATTTGAATGCTTTTATTACTTTTTCCTGGAATATTAAGGTTCTGCAGACACAGTTTCACGACCTCTCCCATCATTCTGTGTCACTGTGCTCCTGCAGCTGGAGATGGCATTTCTGAGAAAGCAGGTGTTAGAACATCTCCATGACTCAGAGATCCCTGGCTGCCAGAAGTATCCTACTGGACTTTCGGCTGCCAGTAGTAATTAACTTTAAATCCATTGTTCTTTTGTGAGGGAAAAACTCTCACTGGGACTGAAGATACACCTATATAAACACATCACTTTTATGTATCACATGGTAGGGAAGCACATGCTGGTTGTATTACAAAGGTTGCTCAGTATCAGTTTTGAATATTCATAATTGAATTTTAAAACCCACTACAAATGGGCATTCAATGTTACCAGAGAGGAGAGAAAAGTAGTGAATATTCACTCCAGGTCACTTGTTTCAAGACAACCTTTACCTCTAGGTACGTAAGGCATGGAGGGTCACCAACCCCTCATGGCAAGGCTATCAGCCTTACAGTCATGACTTTACCAAGGACCAAGGTGAGGCTGGTGATGATTTCTATTACAATAAATTGAGTTGCTACTGTTTCACTTGCATTCAGTGGAAAAAAAATGTCTAACACATAAGTTACTTAATTTTATGTACTTTACTACTACAAGTCAGTGTCTTCAAATATGGGAATAAAGCTACAAACCCATTTGTAGCAAGAAACATCTCACTGGTTGAAGAGGGATGGAAGTAGCATATTACCAATGCAATAACCATGAGTCAGTTGATTTCACAGACTGCTATAATGGATGTATTTTGCCACTATTGTGCAAAAATTATTGAAGTATTTTTTAAAGCAGATAAATAACATCCCATTTCTTTTCTGCAGATGTGTGAAAAGAAACTTGGTTAAGAAAAACAACCTAAATCACTGTAGTCCTTGGGACTCATCCTGTAAAGTGCTGAGTAAACACTCACTGAATAAACTGAGCCTTATTGAATAAAATTCTAATTACAGTAATTGAGCTTTGATAACCGCTATGTCATTAAACATAAAATGGCTTTAAACTAATTGTATTTGCATTGTAATATGATTTCTAATAATGAATGCATTAATGTTTATACTCTGTAAACTCTTTTGAAGTAAAATATTGAAGTCTATACCACTTAATCTGAAGTGAAATGCCCTCTGAATACAAACCTGGCATGGCACTAGAGGAAAAGATTCTGTAAAGGAATACGGTCCAGAGCTTTACTGGTTATGATTAAGAGCAGGGGAAAGGTGACTTGGATTACTGGGCGTCCTGCATCGTAGACAAGCAGAGCTGTGTTGGTCTCTGCAGCGTAAGTCAGGGTATGGTGGAGGGTTCCTCTGATTGGGATCAGCTGCCAGCAGTCCTGCAGAGCCTATGATGCAGCCTCACGGAACTGCTCACTCAACTAGACTTTTTATTCCAACACTAGAGTGGGACCCAATGCTTTTCAAGATGGTGAAAGACAGAAAAACCATACAACCATTTTCCACCTTAACGGAACAGTCCCCAACCAAAACTAATCCAAAAACAGGAGGCAACAGATGTAAAATGGTACTGAGCATATCATAACCGAGCCTTGGAAAAAAACCCTTCCCTAACCACAATGCATTGACTCCCCAGACCAGCTCTATGCCACGTTAACCCCAAGGGGTAGCTGAGGACATGCATAGCAGTGTGTTTGGAATGGCTACCAGTAACAAAGCGTTTTATCTGGGAATTCAATGTCACAAGCAAGGGAAAACTGAAGGAAGCCTGTTTCCAGTGCAGAGTACATATATTTGACATACTGTAAAGTTCACAAATATTTAATTATTGTTATTGGTAAAAAAATATGCAGTGAGCTCTGTGCAGTTTTCACCCGCTGTCCTGTCTGGTTACACTATTTTGAACTAAACGTTTCAAAATTTGCAGGCAGTCTTTGCCAAATGATTATCTCTAATCAGCCATACCCATCTGATTATCAGTAACTTCGCTGGATACAGCACTATACACCCGCGGGATATTTATCCCTCAAGGCTTTGCTCCCACTGTAGTTATCCTCCCGTGACTTCTTACTTGTTTGTTAAGGCTGATGACTACACAACCTGTGGGAGCCCCAGCTCCCGCCTGGCAGTTGGAATCAGACATTGATTAGCATCATCTGTTCAGGGTTTGAACTCATCCACTCTAGTGTTTGCAACACCTCATATCATCTGTCCTCAGGAACTGTAACTCCTCCCATACATGTATCACCACATCTCATTAACAGCCTGTTGGAATCTCATCCTCAATCTAATTGGTACCAAACTACAACCTGCAGGGACAGGGAGGGAAAACCATGGCCTTGCAAACAAAGCTAAGATGAGGATAATTCAGTTTAGATCGTGAGCTAGAACTACTGGTAAAAGCTAATAGAAACAAGAACATAATAGATTATATAAAGAAAATAATGTTCCTGTGTGCAGATTTTCTGGCTTTTATGACTGGTGGATTCAGATACATTGTTTTGTAAACGTAATTATTTTTTCGTATCAGTATTAGGAAAGAAAAGCAAACAGGATTCAATCTAATTTATGAGGCACTATAGAAGATTATTTGAAGCAGGCAGATTACAATGCATTGGTCTTAATTAAATATAAAATAAATGATATGGAATATTAATCTGCTGTTTTCAGACCAAAGAATCAATACACAGAATGGAAATTATTTTTTTTTCTGTGCATTTAAGTAAAGAAATGAAGACAGCTTTATGTAGTTTTAGAATAGTTCTGGAATTTGACAATTAAATTAAACAAAATCCCATTCCTCCAAAATAAAACCATGAATCTTCAGAAGGAAGCACTTGACTGCTTATTTTAATTGAATATTTCATAGAATCATAG
>WAAB01007954.1:0-125944 GCA_013389865.1 Piaya cayana
AAAAAAACCCTGAACAACAAAAATCCTAAAACTTTATTTTCCACAGTATTGAAACAGCTAATGAAGCTTGTTTGTGGAAAACAGATGAAATGCCTGCAGGGAGGAATTCACTATTGAAAAAGTTGACTAACAAATGTCAACTGAGCTGTATTTAGTCCTTTAGTCCTTTTCACACAAAAGCCATGTCAGGCAAAGCAAGCAAAGGGGAGGGGTGAATAACATGAATTACTACTGAGCAGAGATAAAGCCCTATTTATTTATTTCCACCCCCAATAATATACAGTGATAGAATAAATATTTGGGCTTGGGGGGCTTTTTTGGCTATTAAAATCCTGCCTACCTGTATCTAAGATGGCTCATGTTTGACCCAGGCACTGAGACAGACCCACCCAGGGACAAACTGCCCATCCTGGTTCACTCCGAGAGCCAAAGCCTATGGGTGACAAGACGCCTGGGGAACAGACTTACAGAACAGTATGTACAAGGACCTGGGCAGAAGCTGGTCGAGGTCATTTCAAAAGCTAGATAAATGCATCACAATTAGTGGACCGATTACTAATCCACACAGCAAGTTGAGAATTACAAAATTTCAGATGCAACAGCTGCTTCAAACAAGGGCATCTTTTGAAATACTACCTGTTAACCCCTTGTTACAGTTCTTCTATCAGTTAAAATAAGGGATGCAGGTGATGTGCTACAGGAGGTTTGCAATGCCAAGGAGATTTTTCTTAAAACAGAGCATCATTATGTGGCTTCTGAGCTTAGGCAGCAATGGCTCAGCAGGGCTACAAAGATAATCGGAGGGCTGGAGCACCTCCCATACGAGGACAGACTGAGAAAGCTGGGCTTGTTCAGCCTGGAGAAGGCTCCAATGAGATCTTATAGCAACTTACCAGTACCTGAAGGGGGCTACAAGAAAGCTGGAGACGGACTGTTCACAAAGGCTTGTAGTGATAGGACTAGGGGCAATGGGTATAAACTGGAGAGAGGCAGATTTAAGACAGACATAAGGAAGAATTTCTTCACTACAAGAGTGGTGAGGCACTGGCACAGGTTGTCCAAGTAAGCTATGGCTGCCCCATCCCTGGAGGTGTTCAAGGCCAGGTTGGATGGGGTCTTTGGGCAGCCTGATCCAGTGGGAGGTGTCCCTACCCATGGCAGGGGGGTTGGAACTGGATGATCTTTAATGTTCCTTCCAACCCAAACTATTCTATTAGTCTATGTTGAAGTCAAGGTAAGTTCAGGGCTCTTCCTCATTTGTAGTACCAAACACAAAGCTTGAACTAGAAAAAGGTTGCTCTCCAAGGATAAGGATTCCATTTTATTTTTAAGCAAACTAGGGTGGAGGCAGGGGAGTCTCAGCTAGAGAATGAAGTAGGGGTGCTTTTCTCACTCTGTGACAACAATCATAGGGAACATGTTATTTTATCATGTCAGATTTCCTCAGCATAAGCAGCTCATGGTAGTTTTGTGATGCAAGCTAAGTTAAAGAGAAAAACTGACAGAACTGTGATTTCCCAAAGGAAACAGAGCAAACATAATCTACTTTGAAAAAAAATCTGATTTTATTTTTGTATTGAAAAGACCTGTCAATTTAAATAGATGTTTATTCCATTCACGGTCTCAACCAGTGGTGTGTGTTAACATTATTCAGAACTGTATAAAAAGCCATTTGTGTTACAACGGTTAACATCCTAAACACCAGCGGGGGGGAGGGGGGGGGAAGGCGTTGAAGCAGCTTAACATTAAAAATAGGATGTTCCCAAAAAACTTACAACTGACGCTGCATCTTCTATTCTAATTTTATAGGAGCTGAAGCATATTGCAAATACAACTCAAGTTGTTTGGTCTTCAAAAAAGAACTTTAAAACCAGATTGCTTTCATAGCAATACTGAAGCTGTCAGCTAAGAGGACATGCACACACTCTCGTGTGTGCAAACACACACATGGAGAACCACACTGAGCACAACTAGATTATGTATACGGTATTTGTATTACTTATGCGTTCTTCTGAATCCACAATAGCTGTAATTTAAAATGCTAGTTGCCTTTTTAAAAAATACATATATATATATACGGTTTCCATGGAAACCTGAGATTCTGCACAATCAACCGACACTTATTACTCACGGTGCTGCGAAGTTCCCAAGCGAAAGGGCCCAATTCCAAAACCTTTACTCAAACAGGCACATCACTACCCAAAGCAAGTGAACAGGGAAGATGACGGTTTAGAAAAAGCGGTTGTGGGTCGAGGTCCTGATTTGAAAAATCACATGACGGATTGTCATTTAAAAAGAGTTTTTAAGTCATTCTTTGGTTTATTTCCGTGATTCTCACCACTGTCCAAAAAGCCCAGAGACAGTCACATGAGAAACCATAGGTCTAAAGCAAAGCCCCTAGCATGTTTAAATCTTGCGTATTAAATGTTCAGAAGACTACAGGAATTCAGAATACCCCTTACATTCATGTCCCCAAAAATCTAGTAACCGCTTAAGTGCATGCACTGAGGCATGACCGGCATGCCTGTAAATTCATATTGTTCAAGTTAAGAGTAAATATAGCTGAAAAAAACCCCACCCACCTATAATTAAATGGTCATTACTAGCAATACTATAGTGACTGTCTTGTTATTAAAGAAATGCAGACACGGTTTCTGCCTCTGTGGCTTGCTCAGCCAAAAGGAAGCTGTCTGCTTGATTTAGAAAGAAAGCAAATTTTAAGAATCCAAGGGAGTTTAATATCGCTATGTTCCTGGGGTCAATTATTAATGTAAAGACATAGAAAAATGGCAACTCTATGAAAGTATATCTTGTACATTCCAAAGTCTAGAAGTCAAAAGCAGATCTTAACTTCCTTATGCTTAAATATTACAGTAGGCTTGGAAAATCAGTAAGAAGCGATACATTTCCATGAAAAGTAAAGCAGAACTAAGTCTAACTGGCATTCGTATGCAAGCAGTTTTTGCTATGCTTTATGTAAGGCAGATTTTATCTCAAAGATAGTTACCAGTCTGCTAGTAGGAAGAAAACACAGGCATCTATGCTCAGAGAAGATGGCTGATAATTATTAGCGACAACTTCTATTTTTCAGAACAACTCAGCTTTAATGTACTTTCTGGAAACAGCATTTTCATCACTGGTTTTCACTTCCTTCCCCACCCCATAGTAAGTATCAAAAATCAAGACTGGACAAGATGAATTGTGGATATTTACCAACCAACAATGTCATATCCCAATGTTATCTTTAGCTGGAACAAATATAGGTCATTCTTTATAGCTTGCTGCCAGTGGTTGTTTATAAATATCTGCTTGCTGCAATAAACACTGGTCATTGAAATATTCATTTGCAGTAACTACTTGGCACTAGGTTAATATACTTGTGAAGTTTGATGGAAGTGCTTCTGATACAAGCACTTAAAACATTGGACTTTTAAACTCAGTTTGGGGAGTTTAATACCTACAGTTACAGTTTTCGCAAGCATTTTTGAAAGTCTTAAATCTCTTTAGAAGCTTTGAGGCTCCTGTCTAAGCGCATCTAAGATTCTCAACAATTACAGAACAGCTAATTTAACATTCTTGCTCCCCATGCTGAGACAACACAGTACCAAACCTTAGCTATAAAAAGAGGCATTTCTGGTCAGACTGACCCCCAGCTGTCTCTTAAAAGAAAAGCAACACAGCTCAAACCTGTCTCCTCCCTCCAGAAAAAGACACCTAAGGCCACAAATTTACATTTGCCAGAAGAGCAGGTGTTTCTCCATTTGTGGCAACTGTGTACATGCCCACTTAGAGAAATACAGCATGAAAGCCCCACCACCACCTGTAAGGATAAACCACCTCAGAAGCCAGTTTAGGCAGCAGTGCGTAGGAACCACATTACATTGAAACAGTGTGTTAAAGCCATTCCAGCTAGTTAAACTAGTTTCTAAAAATGTTTAATCGAATTCCTAATTGCAGGAAAGGAAAAAAAACCCACAATTTTAACGTAGAGAGAGGCAAAAAGATGCAAAGATAACCACCAATAGCAAAAACTCCTGTTGAAAGGTTTTCTTATGCTAAAAAAGGCACACAACCCCTTGTGAAGTAGAGACAAAAGCTAGCAGTACTACAGCAATAAACCCAGAAGAAAAAGCCCACCAGAGTTATCCAGTTGCCTACTGGGAAGGAACAATGAAGTAGACAGGCTGCTCTTGCTCTGTTTTGTTTGCAGGGAAGTGGTCAAATTTAATAGTCAAATTTAGCCACATTAAGAAACATTTAACAAAAGCTACCCCAAGAAACCAGAACAAAACCTGACCTTTGGGTCAAAAGGCCATAGAGAGGCCTTTCCATAGCATGGCGCTGAGTGAGTTCAGAGATTGGCAATGAAAGACAAAACCTTTAGACATGTGATGGGAACAAGCTTTGGGATTTATCGAACAGTCACACCAAGCTTCTCTAGCACACGCACTCCCTTTTCTTGGTATTCTTGCCGGGTCATCCAGAAGTTGTCTTTGTCTTTCATGATGTCTGCTAGAACCGCGCCACCCAAAAACACCATGTGCTTTCGACGAGGTGGATCTTCAATTCGGATCTTAAATTTCTAAGGAAAAGAAAACGTTACTAGGATTCTTGAAACCAAGCCCTTCAAAACACAATTGTGCTTTCCACCAGAACAATGGCATGGAAGCTGCTTAGTGAGAAAAACGCAACTACAACTGGAATGCTAGCACAGGGCACTCTGCGCGAGCATCCAGCTTGCGCAACCAAAGTAAAATAACTACTTTGTGCTGGAAATTTGAGACAGCTACTGACACTTTTCCCCAAAATTATACTTTCACTGTATCCACAAAAAGCCCAGGAGTCAGAAAACAAAATTAAAACTGTATTTTTGCATTTCACAAACACAGGAAAGAGTGAAATTCTTCCTAAGCTTCGACGGCTATAATTATCAGAAGTTACTAGATCATCAAATCACAGAATATTTTAGAATTGTACCATGTTTTAGAAGGGCATATGGAAGGAATAGATTTTAAATTTACAGAGCTTAACTAATTTATATTCCTTTAAATTCTTTGATGCTAATGCTCTAACTTTAGGAGCAAAAATGAGTACAGATAAAGCTATTGGTGAAATAGTGTCTTGGATTTAAAACATTCTGTACAATTGAGTCATTCCATACAGCTGCAAAAGATCTTTAGAGAACACTGTATTAAGAACCAGGGAAGTTCAATTCAGTTCAGCATGAGAAACTCCACTCAAAGGAATTTTCTCTGTAAATATCTCCACCTTTAAAAGCGGGCAGCATTCCAATACAGTGTCACCTCTGTAATGTCTCTGTGGCTGTTGTCTGCTTAACATAGTAAGCAATGAACATGGGGAATTTATTCCACTTGAAAGCATGTCAGAACTCTAGCCTCTTACTTTTGAGTATTTCACTTGTATCATGAAACAACAGGCACAGAACCCATATGCTTCATTTAATCTACATTCAAGTTGTGCCCTGGCATTTATTAGCCCATTTTACATTCAAACTAACCTAGGACTTCAGGAATTACATGCACAGACTAGAAGGCGGCTTTATCACAAGTACGTACAGCCACCTATACGGATCGCAGGGGAGCCAAGAACCGAGAGGCAGCAGTTCCGCAAGTTGCATGGAGGGGCCACCAGCAGCTCCCATCATTTCTGACCACTTGGTTCCCTCTAGTGGGGATTCAGGCTAAACCTCTGCCCCACACAAAAAAAAAAAAACCAGTGACCCGGTACCTACCGAGAGTTTTTCCACATCTCCTTTCAGAACTCGTTCCAGGTAGAGCTGCTTAAGTTCTCGCTCCAGTCGTGAAGGCAGCCCAGGGTACATGGTGGACCCTCCAGACAGCACAATGTGCTTGTAGAATTCAGACCTGAACAAAAAATAGTCTTGCTAGGGTCATATAGTATACTCCACAGTACAGGTAAGAGTACCTGTACGTAGAGGGGAGTAAATACACCTCTAAAGCAGTCACTACACAAAGACAAATTTTGCATTAATTTGACAGACTTCCTCATGCGTTTCCAGGCACCCTAGAAAGCAGCAGTAAAAAAAACAAACAAACAAACAAACCCACCTTTGTATTTTAAAGATCTTATCCTTGCTCATTCACACCAAAACAGCCAAGTTCCCAGACAAGCCATTAAGCTCCAAGATCTCCAAGTGAGACCCACTCCCAGCATACACCGGCATCCAGCAGTACACAACTTAATGTCTACAGCAAAAGTTGTTAATTCATTTGAATGCAGTTCTAGCATCACTCCTGCACCCTGACAGAGGATTTTAAGTGTTCTGCTCTCACCTGGTATCAATGTCGGCAGCCTGGATGGTGTTAAATAGCAATTCAGCTACTCCAACCCCCTCTACGTTGATTAAGTGAGGCTGGAAGAGAGCCTCCGGTGCCTCAAACCGTTCTCCACCAACTTTGATAATCCTGCCATCTGGGAGCTAGTGAAGAAAAAACATCTTTTAACACACTTGGACAGCAAACAAACCAAGAGGAAATGACCCTAAATTGTTACCTAATGTTTTAAAACACGCAGCTGAAACAATCTGACATGCTAGAGCAAGTCCACTTTCTCTAACAAGTTCCTGTACCATAATATTCAAATTTCAAGGACCTACAACAACAAAAATGAGTACTAAGCCTTACGGAAATTCTGAAAAAAAAAAAGTTTCCCCAGAACCAAATTCTGATTCTACAGACTCCTATATCTGGGAATTGAGCTACTGTCATGAAAAATTTAGAAGGAATCAAAGCAAAATGCTAGCCAAGTTTAAACCTATGAAGTTTAGGACAAGAAAAGATGTCTCAAAACCACTCACCGTGTAGGATTCAACTAGTACTGTGGTCTCTAATGCCAGTTTCTGTTCCTGTTCAATGTTGTATCCCACATAACACAGCTTTTCCTTGATCATGCGAACAGTCTCAAAATCAGCAGAATGGTTGAAAGCATAGCCTCGCAGTAAGAGGAGCTAGAGGGAAGGTATCAGGTTAGCAGTAAGCGAAAGGAACTGTCCAGATCTCTTTATCAGTAGACAGGTATATTCAAACACATGCCTTTAAGGTTCACCCCCCTTTTTGTAACTGCAAATTTAGTATTAAGTCTGTCACAGTGAATCTGTTATTACTAGAAAAGCAGAATAGCAGCAGCATTACTTCAAGTGGGAAATCTTCTCTGTCTTTACAACTTTCAGTACAACCATTACAAAGACAAACAAAAGTTAGCCAAAATGATCGCTGTATTTAGGACTTCACATTAAAACACTCTAGTATTCACCCAGAAAGCTGCTTAAATTTTTTAAAAAATAACCAAAGAAATAGTCAGTAAAAGTCATATTTAATAATCAGCGAAGAATCACTAAACATTAATTTTCCACACTGTAAGAAAATGTCTCTCTGAAAATAGATGAGTACAGCTGATAAAACACAATTTGTTTTCATTTTACATAACAACAAAATCACTTTCTTCCTTCCCCAATACAGAATAAAATACCTTCTGACATAACTGCCACTAAGAAAATGTGAAGTCTCTGAATAATAATATCACAAGTGATTTAGATGAGGAAACATACTAAAGATAGACTGAATCAACGCAGAGAATATAGGATTTCTTCATGTAATTAACATAGGGATAATAAAGAGGAAATGTGTAGTGGTTTCTTGCTATCAAGGGATTTTAAACTTGAACCAATGTACCAAAGATACCAGCCTCAATCTCAAAAACTCCTTCCAGCTTACCTTAATGAGGTACCTAGTGATATCCCTCCCAGCGATATCTAACCGTCTGGTGAGATGAGGGAGAGAGAAACCTTCATAAACTGGGCAAATATGAGTTACACCGTCTCCAGAGTCCACAACAACACCAGTCAACAAGCCTAAAAGAAGGGGGAGAAGTAGTACAACTTTTATTAGCACCTTCATAAATAGAGTAGAACAGTAGCAAGTTTAAAGCAGAATTTTTCATTGCAATTGTAACACAGCCTCTGTTCCCCTGGTCATGGTTTGGGGGAAAAGCTGTCACAATTTAAGATTCAGTTATTTATTTCCATTGAGCTGGATTTTAAATGTAAGGTTTTCATACAAGCAAATGTCTTCCTCTACGTTTTTTAAAAGTACTTTTTCCTAGATGCTTACAACTCTACCATTCAATTTTATCTGCAGGTTTGGTATCTTAAATTGCACTATAATTAAAGAGAATATCTAAAATAATTAATTGCTTGTTGGAGCACAAATTCCTCCTCAGATTCAGCTGCATACGTGCAAAACAAAACACTGCTCTTATACGGTACAGAATATCTGGAAGATACAGCACATATCTTATTTTTCCCCACAGAAATAGCATCAGGCTGAATCAGATCCACTTTCATAGACTAAAGAAATTAACTCTGGTGTAAAAAGTACATTGTAAACCCATTAAATTCTAAAGTGCACAAAACTGCTAGCATAGGTATGCAGATATGGAAGTAATGGTGCAAGTTGGTTAGAAGAGTTTTATCATTTCTCAGAAGCTACCTAAAGCAAGAAAATATATTTTAGGGGGAGACTTGAAAATAATGAAGGACCAATTAATATGTAATGGCAAGCTGCACTGGTTTGGCTATTTTAATTTGCTCAAGGTTTGTTGAGAAAAAGCAAACAAATTGGTTATTTGCCTTGAACCAACCAAAGAACACACCTTGGTAAAGGTGTGTGATCAGATCTTCAGATTTATTAGTGAACTGGAACAACCACTATGCAAACACAAGTCTGACCACTGGATACACACAGTAAGGAAGGAAACAGTCAGTCACAAGGGACTACACCTAACTCCAAAAGACTGTTGTGAGGAATTGCTAAAGAATTTCCTAACTAGAACGAAGGTTTGATCTATAAACACTTTTGCCTTTAAAAGGCACACAAACACACAGAATTGCAGGTAAAAACAACAGTCTTAGGAGAGTTTTAAGAGCAGCAACAAAATAGTGCACTGAAGAGGGGCACATTTCTGTATGTAACCTTAGCCACTTCTTTCATCTTTAATGTAACATAAATTAAGCAGGAAGTTTTAATGTTTGGTTTTTATTTTCAAAAGGAAATGTTTGATTTATATGCCACTTGATTTTGTATCTTAGATGGTCTTCACCCTTGTTCCAGATGATAGGATGTGGAAACAATGAGCCGCTCCAAGTTGTTTCATATTTAGTTATTCAAAAAGTAATTGAGCACTATATGGTGAAATACATGTACAATTAGAGCAGAAATTAGATTGTATGTGTTAGTTAATTAAATACTTATAATGAATCAAACCAAATAAAAATCAAGGGGGGGAAAAAAAACCCCAAAACATTAATACCACAGATCACAGCAAATAAGATTAATATCCAGGTCTGCAAAAATACTTTCAGTTCAATGAGATTTTTAACAGAACCACCCTTCTAATACCCTACTACTTTTCCACATGGACCTAGAAACAATGGTGACACGTTAATGGACAAGGATATTTATGTCCTGCTACGTGATAGCTAATACATTAACCCAGCAGTAAATACATGCAAGGAGTCACATTATTAGAACTGATGTACTTGAGTAATTTCTTAGAATCCAAGATAGATTGCAGTCAGTGGCAGAATTTCTACTGAATTCAGTGAATCTGTAATTTTCACCTCAGGCTGAGGATCATTCATTTGAGCTTATCTACAGCAAATGAATCTTTTTTTTTAAACTTGAAAATAGTGCAAAAGTCACCTAGGCATCTTCTTGGGATTCACTCAGGGTAATATATTTTTCCTTTATCAGAAAAATCAAAAGCACGTCATTAAAACTTGATGCGAAAGGCTAAATGACCACATCCTGAAACAATGATGGTCCTGATATACAAGATATTTTTATTTATAAGCATGTCCCCACAGCTGGTTCTTGAAAACAACACTGACAGTGGTACCTATCAATAGCTCCTATAAACAAAACATCAGAGCTGAGCTTGCTTGCAAGAGTGTTGGATTAAGCCCAAGACCCATTAATACCACATTAGTACTTTGGCTCAGCAACACATTCACAAACTAAATGGATTTTAAGTTACCATTGCCTACCTTGAGCGTACAAAGTAAGAACAGCCTGAATGGCTACATACACCCCAGAAAACTGGTATGTCTCAAACATTACCTGTAAGATGAAGGCAAAAATTAACATCCAAACCAGGCCAAATACTGAAATTTAATATATGTTCAAAAATCGTATTTCTAGAATGTTGTATTTTTGCTAATCAAAAACACTTTCCAAGAAATTTAATCACACAGATTCTGCACAAACATTAGAAACTACTTGCTTTATGGCAGCAAGTAGTACATTCAGTTCTACCTTACCTGCTCACATCAGATGAGCCATTTCAAATATTCCACATCCGTTTAGCAACAAAAGCGAGTGCTTATAAGAAACCCACACACCAATTTGTTCAGCTTTGCTAAGCCTCCTTCCAAAGTGCCTTATGAGTGGGAGGCAGTACTTGTAGACCAGCCAAGTACTTCATTACTTAAGTGTGACTGGGGAATGAAATGTTTGTTAAAGGTGTATGCTCTAAATCTAATTAAGTTCAGGAGGGGTTTTATTCTTCATATCAAACCCTGCAGACTTTGTACCACTGCAAATTATGTCAAGTAAAGACCAAATTCTACATATACGGGTTGTCAAAGATTGTTCTTCTTCCCTTCTTTAAAGCACAGCTGATGACTGACTTCCAGAATTAGTGCAAAATTCACTACAACTGAAATAGTACAGTTAGGGCTGACTATTACTACATGCAGAAACCCACAGGTGTGCAGAACTCTTACTGAAAGACAAAAACCAATGGCCTGTCTTGTAGATGAGGTTCCCCTAACTGCCAAGCTAGTTTCAGCGAAAAAAGAGTCTAAGATTAAAGAATACAGAGTTTATAGGATCTTGCATTCTTTATAAACACAAAAAAGGTTTCACCCTCAAAATACTTTACCAAAAAAAAAAAAAAGATGAACTGATTCTTCTAGCACATATAGAAGTTTTGCTTTTACTGTTCTGTAGCCTCCTGAGCACTTCTGCAACTTCTGGGATTAGAAACTGATTACATCCTGAACACTCCCATGACTCCAATAAGATATCCAAGTATTTTTAAAAGAAAAAAATCTGATGCCTGACCATTTTAGAACTCTGAACTATTTGAAGAACCTCCTCTGTTAGAATAGCCTAACTATAAACAGCTGGCCCATATGAAAACTCTGATCCTGCCACAGTGAAGTTAATTATTTCATAGCTGTACCGAGCACACCACAACCTCCCTGGGAAGGTGGGTGCTGTCTTCCTGGGGATATTTGCTGTAAGCATGAAGTCAAGCAGAAAGGAACACAGTGGGGGTGGGATGAGCTACAGAGCACCTTGCAACAAGAACAAAACACTCTGGGTTTTTATAAACCCCCAATGGGAACTGGGTAATATAATAGGAAATTTAATACAGTAGTCAGGTGCACAGGCTAAAAATGAGCAGGACTTACAAGGCTGGGTAGTAACTTCTGTAACGGTCACGATTTAGCACATATGCAATACATTCAGAAGCAAGAAGCAGAAGTGCCTGCTAGAAAAGGAACAGTCTGAAGAGGAGCAACTCAAAAAGAGACCCTAGTTGAGGAGTCATTCTCTAAACTCAGTACTATTCCAATGGATGAGTCTTTCAGAAAAAATGAGTGCTTACAAAATGAAAAACTTATTTAAGAAAAATCTAAATTATCATCTTCATACAACAAAATGAATATTCAAATGCCTTCCCACATTGTACTAAACTCTAGAAGCCACTGCAAAACCATTTTATAATCTACATGCAGGCCTTTGGGGGATCATTATTCTTTTGTTCAAAACATCCAAGTCTGCTCTATTTGACATGAAGAATGCCTTGACACAGGACATGTGTTAACAAGTCTCAAGATGTAAAACCCGAGTAGGATGTTCTCCTGAAAAGATTTTTCTTGTGACAGCAGCTTTCATATTACCTACAAGGTGATGTTCTAATTGGGCACAGGAAGAAAGAACTGTGACTGGGGAAAAAACCCCACAAAGAACACCAGCTTGGGATTAGGAGAAGTGTCCATGCTAGAATATCCCTACAGCTATAAGGCACACCAGTACAGTCTGTCTGCTCCCGAGGGTGGTACAGAATGAGAATGCAGCACATAACTAGAGAAAAACAGCACTCAGTTAAGCTGAGGAGTGACCAGCATCTTGTACATGCAATGAAAGAAATATCATTGTCTAAATATATAGTTCACAATACAGCCTACACGTAAATGCTTGCTGCTGTTACTAGCTAGCTCGAGTTGGAAGAGGTGGTGAGGTGAGGAAAGAATTACTGGACACAAAACTATATATGCTACACTTCATTGTATCATCTTGATATTGTCCAGATGACTAAGCCTTTCTTTTAAAATGCTACTGCACTGTATCACAAAATGCAAATACTTCATTATATTTATGGTAAGCTTTAAGAAAAGCCTTAATTCAGTCCTCTGCTTCATACTGAGCTAGGTACCCTAAAAAGGAGGGCTCCATGTCAAAAATGGAAGGAGTATAAATATGTTGCAGTTAAAAATTAAGTACTGCTAGTCCTCATAACACTGTGATCCATTAAAAATATTTATTAGCAACAACAAGCTTCTGTTTAACTCAAATTTAAATTTAAAAACATGGATTCTAGATATCCCTAGTCATCTGGATCATGAATAAGTATCTAAAGTTTCTGAGGTGGTTTAAAAATGCAAATGGAGCAATACAAATATTATATTAGAATTCAGAAGCCATACAAGACTCTTCAATTTATGGTATGAAATTACTCAATCCCAGAATAACTAAAATCCAGCCTTTTGTGTTTAGCCAGAAGGCAGAAACAAGAGCACTATTGTAGATGGCTGAAAAGCTAAGAAGTCAGAACAGGAAATTCAACCATTCCTGCTACATGGAGGACACCCAGAATAATCTGCTACGCGTATCACACCCCAGCTGACTGATACACAACAGACAGTATTACTAATGGTGCATTACATAATACTTAAGTAACAGGTTCCTAATGTCTATCGTACAGTTTGGTTTTTTTCACTTACGTTTGCCCAGCCTCGCTATACTACACTTGCTCCCAAATAATTGAAAAAAAAAGATTAGTGTAAATATATTGACTGCACAGTGCAGAAAGCACTACTGTAACTGTGACAACAAATGGATTTTAAAGGAAAGGTCAAAGGTAATGATAAAGTTAATTTTTTATTAGACTAAGCAACAGATTTGAGAAAAAAATATATATACACACACAAGCTTTCAAATTCAAAGTTCTGATAAATGGCTATAGTTTCAGACTTACAACCCATTTTTCCTGCCCTACCAGCTACTCTAATAGCATTTTCTTAAATTAAACTTCTGTTACAGTGAATGCTTACATTAATTTAAAGTACTCATGATGCTTCAGGAAAAAATAAAGAGTGGAAACTGAACTTTTTGTTCTCATTTAACATTGTTCTTCAAAACTGAATCTCTGTCACACAGTGCGAAAGCCGAAAATATAGATCTGACAACTGACGTGAAGGCAAGGTTCAGATGGAGCTTAGGTCACCTAGGAGATGATCCAAGAACCCAGCTTTCCTTCTTAGAAGGCTTTCCTTGGTAATCCCTAGCATTAATCAAAGACTAGTGAGTTGGTTGTCATCACACCTTTGTCTCACCTACCTCCAACAACACTGTTCCATCTAGAGAGAATCATCCTGCTCAAGCCTCAATCTCCTCCGTAGCATTAGTGGCTTAGAGAAGTCCAAGCAAGTCAAAGTAATTAACTTTCTTCCCCTAGCTAGTAATCAATATATCTGAGACACATCAAGATAAACATGTATTTTCAATTCTGGGTCTTACTGGTGACATGGCTTGAGACAAGAAGCCTGCTTATAGCTTTTGAATGAGTTTACCTTGTTTGAATTTAACCACTGTAGCCTTCAAGAGCTGAGGACAAGCTTTGGTTGGAAAACAGAACTGCTTTGCCTCAGACAGTTACCATGTGTTCCAAAAAATTAAAATCTTTTAGAGATGCTTCAGACAGTATAGATCAGTTTCTACTAGACAGACATACCTCCACAATCTTCTCCCTGTTTTTAGTTGGATTCATGGGAGGTTCTGTGAGTAGTATTTTACAATTTTTTGTGTCAATATTAAGTTTTTCTGGTCCAAATGTATAATCCCAGAGGTGTTTCATATCATCCCAGTTCCGAACTATGCCATTCTCCATTGGATAATTGACTTCCAGCATTGAGCGTAATTCACTTGCTTCATCACCAACCATGAGATCCTGTAAAATTTTAATACAGAAACACGTCAGGGCTTGCAAAGTTTTCCAAACACCAGAATGCTCATGAATGACAGTGAACTGCTCCAGTCTGTGTCCAACTGTATTCTTAAACAATGCCCACATTTCAGAATCATTTTCAGGTACTTAGGAGAAAAGTAGAATATATTTCATGTTGTATTTAAAATTTCATTGTTACCCATCCCAAACCTTTTCCAAAATAAACTTTGTTATTCCATTCTCCAATTAACCTTAAGCAAAACAATAAACCATGCTACAGCTAGATACCACAAAGACCTTTATAAGTACACTGTTTCTCCACTGACATCTCCAAAATTCTTTTATCAAATACTCATTTCAAAAGGCTGAGATGCAAAATAGCACATAAGGGTAGTAGGTGGGATAGGCAGAATATTTTTCCATGCATGTTGCAAATTTCTGTGCACAATACCAAAAAAAGGAATAATGAGTGGTGAATAAGCATATCGAACAGTAGCAAAAGCAAATAAGAGATCAGAAGTTCCACACTAGACATTAAAAGAAACAATGGTTTACATACTGCCTATGTCAGTAGGGTAAAAAGGGACACATCTCAATATAAAATATACCCTCACCTGTTCCATGCCAAAAGTCACAAGCCAAAAAAACCCCAAACAGTAATGCTTTCTTACACAAATACAACCAGCTAATGCATAGTTTGTACAGGCATTTCACACTGATTAAACAATCTGTTTATTAAAGTTAGTTATGCAAACATTGCACATTCAAATTAGTAGCATCATATCGTCTTTCCCACGTATTTCCCAGAGGAAGTATGCACAGTAGCACGTTAACTTTGCTCCCTATTAGATCCCACACTTTTCCAAAGAAGCCTCAACTGACTTGCTCATATGTAGCCTTACAAAAACGTATCTAGTAATAGCATACTAGTACTGCATTCATTTCATTGCAAAAATCGTGTTGCTTCACACAAAATTATGCCACCACAATTTGCAGTTAATACGGCATGGAAAACTTTGAAGTGACAGCTACTCAACATACTATTCAACACCACAGAAAAAAGATGCACAATGAAAAATCCAGTGTCTGGTTTATAATGCCTTTTTTTAAGCAGTAACCTAAACAATTACCACTGACTACCTAAAAAAAGAAGTTCGTTGAAAACAGTTTAAAACAAATCATTCCTCTTCCAAGCCCCCTCCCTACAAGGCACTTAATTTGTTTTCCCTTGCACAGTAGATCACTGCACAGAAGACAAGACTAACATTTTTAAACCATTGTAGTTCTAGTGAAGCTGTACTACGAAATCTCCACCACACAGCCACATTACTCCTGAGAATTTAAGATGACAGCAACCAGTAAGTAGAATCGGAAGCTTTTTTTTTGTGCATTGTTCTTTTGAGGCTCTACGCTGCTGAACAGGACATGGCCCAGGAAAAGCCGCTATTCAAACGCGCAATGGAAGTTGCACAAAACTTTCCTGTCCCTTTAAAACAAAGTTAAAGAGCAGAACAGTTGTTCTCAAGGGCACAGTAACAAACATGCGCACTTGGGCAGTGAATGGGAAGGTGGACAGCATGACTGAATTTGCAGAGAGGAACCCATATCGTGACATTCAATGTTTCCACCACTTTGGTACTCAGTAATGTGTCTAACTGAATCAGAAAGTGATTTCAAGGTCCTTGTAATGTTATATAAAGCAATTCCTACTGTTAAAGATGCTGAGCTCATGTTGATTTTTAAGAGTTATTCTTAAAACTTGCAAAACCACAGGTCATATCGCGCTTTGAAGCAATACATAAACTAGTCTCGTTAATTAGTTGCCAGTAAACCAAAGCAATGAACAACGTCCAAAATAAGTATGTATTCAAATGTAATATGTAGGACAAGACAAAACAATGAATAGCATCAAAAAATAACATAACAGCTACTAGGTCCCATCAAGCAAAAATGGTAAACAAACAGCACAGGGGCACCTCACTTACCATCTTTTTGTTATTCTACTTCAACAGGTCAAGAAATGTGAAGAAAGAAGGTAGAAGCAAGAAAGTCAGAAAAGGCCTAAATGAAATTCTCAAATTATTTTAAGTACACAGTAGAAATAGGTTGAAAAGAGATGCACGTGCAGCAGGAAATGATCGAAGTTAGTTTACTTAGGGCCAGACTAACATTCGCAGTATCTCAGATTAAAATGTCCCTTTAAAGGAAGCTATTGCTGTCAGTCACATGTCATGTTTACGCATGTTATGTTGCAAATAAGATCAGTATACCTGCCTAATTCTCATAGTTTCTGAGCATAAACATTCTGTAACATTGCAGTCCTACCCTGGCCAAGGCGCTTACCTGCACTAGACAAGACTCTGCACAAGGCATTTGACCATAACTAGCTCTGACAAATGCCAAACTTAAATTTGGGTTTAAAAATTCCACTTTAAATACCCTCGAACTGAGAATTGTAACATAAAAGCATTCACCTATAAGCAGGTTAATCCATTCATGTATCATGGAAGAAATACCCAACAAGCATCAAATAAGAAGTGTTTATTTTACTTTCATGGCATCTGCTCTCAAAATGGAAATTAGCGACTGTAAAGTGCAGCAGTAAGAGCAGGGCCTCAAAGCTCTTTCCATCTAGCGAGCTACAGGGGTAGCAAGACAAGACAATTAGAGCAGCCAGGAAGCACTATAAGATACTTGAAGTGTACGTGCACAAACATTGTCCGAAAGTACAGTAATTTCCAAGATTAAGATATTTCCTTCTTTGATTAAATTAACATAGAGTCACCTAAGCTGTCAAAAGCCATACAGTAACTGTCAGGACCATTAGGGCAAATCTACGTGTTCTGTAAATTGTGTCAAAGGGAATGTGCACCAAGTTTCTAGCAGCTGCCTTTTGAGAGCTAGGACCAAAGAGGCTGGTCTCAGCATGGCCCTCTTCCTCACTTCAAATTCAGAGAACAACCCTCTCCAGGCTGGTTTTGGCAGAAATCAAGTAGAAACTGTAGGACATGGCTCAGTAGTTATTGAGTCTGATCTACCCTAAAATCCTAATTGTTTTAACTAGTCAAATCTAGTCACCTATCCTGCCTTCTTAAGCAGGTTATTAATCCCTAAACTTGCTGCAAAGATCAGTAAGTCAACAAAAGCTAAGAACAGCACCTATGCTTCTGGTTTTAGCGTTTTAAAATTGCAATTTTAAGGAAAACAATCCCAGTAATAATCAAACTTTTGTTTTCATATCCTGAACCAGAGACTCTGCATAGGACAAGAGGCTATATCCCTGCTGCTGTCTGAAACAAGAATCCAGAAGGAAAACATGGACAAAGTAACCTGAACTTGGTAACTCAATAGACAAACAATAACCACTGTTTTGATCAGCTTTCAGACTCTCTTCACAGAGTTTCTGAATTTCACTGGAGTGTCGGCTTTTCTGAATAGTTTTGAATTAAACTGATGATCTCCTTGCCAGCTTCCTTTACTCAGTTTTAAACTCAGCCCTTACGAACTTGCACTTAAGAATAGCTGGAACTAAATTGCACCATAAAACTCATCTGCTAAAATACAATTTTTTAGGAAATCTGCAAGAACCTCACAGACAGCACTCAACAAGTCTTCCTACTGCATTAATCTACAGATACCCAGAGCATCTATAGCAGGGATTTCTTCTCTTGACACATTGTTTCCTTAAGAAAGAAGGACAAAGTATTATAGGCAAATGCTATAAAACCTCTAGGAAGAATGTAGACACAGTTTATACTCTCTAAAATACACCCATGTGATCCATGCTCAAGCAGAAGATGAGCAACGCATGTGAAATTATAGTTTATTGGGCTCAAGCAGTTACCTGCTTCTACCTCCCTCCTATCTTTTCAACACTGTCACCTGCAATGATATTAAACTAAGTTATCAGATAATCAGAAGATACCAAAACTGGCAGGACAGGCTGTATCAGATGGCTGGAAAGAAAACATGACTTCAACAGTGACAGTTCATGCCACATATTTTGCTTGGACTTAAAAGTTGTAAATCACTGTAACTTCCATGGAGCTTTACCAGAACCTCCTTGAAGAAATCTTCATGTGAAGTTCAAGTAGATATCCAAAGACACGTCCCTACCAAGTCTTCCAAGAAAAGGGAAGATGTTTTCCTTCTCCTTAAATAAAACTCCTATTTATCTTGAAAGGGAATAATCCACATCCTTTCAACCAAATTTTACTAGTTGATAAGTGGTTGTTTGTTTGGTTTTTTTTAAAAAAGCTCATTTTGGAAAGGTCTGATGACTTTCACCCTCTTGACTTCTTAATATGGCCTTCTGTTGCTACTACTGACTTTTTACTGGCAACAGCAGAAATCAGGTAACTGAAGTTCTCCTCGTTGTCCACAGGGTTCTGAAAATAAGTAACAAGACTGAGTAGATTTTTCTTTTTCCTTTTACTAAGGTGCTGCTTCTAAGAAGCAACAAGGAAAGCAAAACCTAAAGCCTGTACATGTGTGGTTCAACCTGANGTTCATTCTGGAAAGGTCTGATGTCTTTCACCCTCTTGACTTCTTAATATGGCCTTCTGTTGCTACTACTGACTTTTTACTGGCAACAGCAGAAATCAGGTAACTGAAGTTCTCCTCGTTGTCCACAGGGTTCTGAAAATAAGTAACAAGACTGAGTAGATTTTTCTTTTTCCTTTTACTAAGGTGCTGCTTCTAAGAAGCAACAAGGAAAGCACAACCTAAAGCCTGTACATGTGTGGTTCAACCTGACGTTCACTAGCTCAAGTGAGGGCTTCTGCTGTTCTGCACTGTCTCCCAATTCTCCCTCCAGTTCCTTTTTCTGCCTTGCTCTCAAACTGGAGTTTGTACAATTGTCTATTGAGGCAGTCAGAACTTCACCTGACAGAGAAATCACACTTTTTCAGCTGGATCAGCTCACTGAAGTGGCTTACCACATGACTGCACAAGCAGTATGACCAGCACAAGTTGAGAAGGGTTGTCTAGAAGCAAGAAGGGAGGATGTGACCATAGCAGGGTCAAGACATTTACTGAAGTCTGTACAGCAGAAGCAACTACCAGCATTTGAAGCATTACTCTGTAATTACAGAATACAGTGAGAATATATAAATGAGTTATCTCCTTAGACTTCCCTAGAAAAAGATTCACAAAAACTGGTCATCCGCCGTTCCAAGCTTGGAATAATGTCCCAAGATGAAACAGCCTGAACACAGCCTTTCCATTTCTCACTGGTGAGAAGTACTTACCTCCATCAATAGCAAAAAGAAAAGAACACAAAAACAATAGAAACAATGAAATGCAAACACAATCAAGCTTAAACATCTCATACAAGATCACAGATGATCAACTGTGAGTAGAAAGCAAACAGTATAGAAAGACTTGGAAGATTCAGCAGTTCTTCAGCATTGTCCCAGAATCCCACAAGACAGCTCAGTGACAAACATCAACCACTTCTGTCTCATTTCTGCCTTCTAATCTTGACATCATCTACATACTGGCATTTGAAGCCCTTTTTTGCCCAGAAGCACTTGAGCCCTACCTGCTGCCTCCTCAGTTGCACTATCTGAAGGCCTCCGGTGCTTTAGATCACCCTCTTAATAACTTCACAGCTTGTGATAGGTTAAAGCCCAATACAGGAATTAATCAAGAGATACTAAAACAGCACAAATAGGAATTAAGACAAAAGCATTTCCAAACATTATGTAACGTAAAATCTGTCCTAAATATTATCATCTGTCAGAAAGTAATCATAATGAAAAAAAGGTTACCTTGATTTCAATGTTTCCTACTTTAGCAGTTGATCTTATAATGGGTCTTCCAACTAAAGCTGGAAAAATGTGCTCTGGAAAATTTGAGCCTGCATAGCCACATTTCACAAACTGAAAAGGAATAAACAACTTTATTAGAACATGCATTACTTTTGTTTTACCAACAGAAACCTGGCTTGGGGTAAAAAATAAACAGTCCAAATTTAAGAGCATGCATCCCACTGGAAATCAACTGGATTTACATTTTCAAATCAATTTGACACATTTCAGACAATGCATTGATCTGTAAAATCAAACTAAAGTTTTTTCCAGGATGTTTTCTGAATCAGACTGTCAGATTTTTGAGAAACGGTATTAAAACAACTCAGAACACTGAAAGGTGTAAGGGGATCCATTGTTTGGATTTGGATTTCCTGCCACTCTTAAAAGAAGTTCTCTAGAAACCTGAAACCTATCACTTTGTAATGGATCACCTTACAATGCATACCCAATGAGAGCAAACTAAATTGCCTCTCCAATTAAAGCACATGTAGCATAACAAATTGCACATCACAAAAAACCAAAACCGTCATGAATCCAAGTGTTATGTTGCTATAAAGTGTTTTAACTGTGAACTAGCAGGTAGTCTGTGCAATTCAGACGGATTTCTCACTGTTTCATAATTTTCAGAGTTTCTTTTAAGGATAAAAATGTAAGTTTGCAGTAAGCACTTCTAAAACCAATAGCACAACCAAAAACTCAGCTGACGGTAGTTTACACCAAACAGGATACTCTGAAAAAATGTGTTACCCACATATGTAGGAAAGGAAGTCCCAAGATAGTAAATACACCAAGAAAACAGTAAAGATAAACTGAACAATAAAAAATAAATACAGTCACTAGAGTAAGCTGTTGTAAAACAAGAGCTCTAAGAGTACCAGCAATAAGTTATAATTTTAGGTCATGGATCAGCACATTATGGTCTTCAGCAATCCTACTATGATGTTCTGCCTGCAGTTCATACGGAGAAGGCTTCCATCTCAATTTTCAATGCATACCTAGCATACTGTGCTACATCAGCATGTCAGAACAACACTCTGCAGTCCCAAAGTAAACATTATGCCTTTTCATCTGCAAAATTACTCAACTGTCTAGGTCTAACAGCAGCAACACAGCATCACAGGATCAGCGAGGTCGGAGGAACCTCAGCTCACTCATCCAACTCTGCTGGGCTCAAAGCAGTCAACACTAAATTCAAACCAGGGTTCTTAGGGCTGTGACTAGGTGGGTGTTGGAAGCTCAGGTTGTATTAAAAGACATCTGCTAGAATTTCCAAAAAGTTCACCAAGTTTTCGGCAGTGAGGTCTGAAGCCTGCCACTGAAACAATTACCACAGCAAAGAGCACAGCTAATTGCAGCTGAGAGGAATTCTGCCATTACACCAACAGTGACACCGAAAGTCACCTTCTGGTACTATACATTATTTGCCACAGTGCAGTTAAAAGGATACCTATTTCAGAAAGAAATTTATAGAGCCAGTTATGGAAAGAGCCAAGAGATGTTTTAGCTAAAGGTGGGGTTATATAGAGGGGAAGGCAATTTTTTTTGCTTTTTTGTGTAATTTATTTCACCCATTCCATGCTTGCAGCTTCCGAAGGCAGAGCTGTTTGAAATACCTGAAGAATGACACTGTGTATAAAACACATTTCACTCATTCTACTTAAATCCTTGTTCCCCAACAAGGAAATCAACTTATCGGCTCTTTTGCTTATACTAAAGCCTGGAGTACCTAGGAGTTACACAGATCTTATCTGAGTATTCAAGAATGTTGATGCTGCTATGAGAAAGCAAAGAGTAGCCACAAGCATTTTTGCTACACACTACCTGAACACACCAGAAGTTTTATCCCGGAGGAAACAGGAGAGAGATTTTTGAAGAACTAAGCTCATTCCAAGTAATTGTGTATAATTTCTTAAAGAAACATAACCTCCCTTTCAGACTTTGCAAATTACCGCATTCAGGGCGACCACACAATTTTTGTTGCTATTGTGATATTTAGGCATACTTGTTACAAAGTTCATTGGCCAGGACCTGGTCAGGCTACAAGGAAGTTCTATAAAATAGCCCGTACAACCCCATCCTCCAGCTTAGGGTTTCATAAAATGTTCCAAGAACAACTACAAGCACCTCCAGTAGCCCATGCACCTTTACATCCATATATTTGCTTATAGCTTTTCCTCCATTTCTTTCTCCCAGCACAAAGCAACTTCTCTACCAGCCACCACCAACTCTGTTGGTCAACAGAAGTAACAGCATCAGCAAGATCTACACAGATCTTTACAACTCAAGCTGCTGGAGTACTCCCCAAGAAGCTCCTCTACCCACCCTTTCAAATTCCTCTCTGAGGTTTACAGAGCAATCACTGACATACAGGACCAAAATGACTGCAGCACAAAATCAGTAAGCATCTCTTGGCCAACCCTGAAAATAACTCTTGAAATCACATTCAGCTATGCTGACCTTGAAAATGCTGATGTACAAGAATACTACTCTAACATCTCACTGTTTGACTTGTGTAACTTCCAGCCCCTCTCCATACCAAGGTCTTTTTGACACAACTTCCCAGGAAGTTAACCATGTTGGCAATTAGCAAATCCTACTTTCAAAGTGGGCTGTCATTTCTCCAACCAGCCTAAAACACAATCAAAACTATATTTAATTTACATGAACTACAACAAACAAGATTAAACTTGGACATTCACTGTCTGTTCTCTACCTCTTTCGGGCTGAAACAATGTACCTTAAAACTGACATTTTTCAAAGTCTGGTAAACTTAACAGCAGACAGAACAGACAAAATGTTAACTGTATCTTCCCCTTCAAATCTGAACCCCTCCAGCTACATGAAAACTTAGTGAAGCCTTGTACATCAGCTTCCCCATCAACGAGAGCATCCTCACTGGAGTTTTCTTCCTGACACAACACAGAATATTCAGCTGGTTCCGTAGGTCCATGATGACATAACACTGAGTATTACAACTAAAGAACCAGACTCAGTAAAACTACCAATAGATAAGTGCACCTAAGAAACACAGATGTATATAATTACAGATGCTGGTTTAGATTTTTAAAGAGGTACAAGAAACATACCATACTTCTTCCTCCCGTCATTAACAGATCCTCCAAAATCTTCAACCACCCATCATGAACTGCAGCAGCAGTTTGGAATATAATCAGGTTCTCTTTTCTAGCGCCAGCCATTAATTACTCACTGTTCCCACGATTCTCAATTTTTGAAACTCTAGTAAAATTTAAGTGCAATGCACTTGTTTCCCTTACATCTCTCACGGTGCACACACCATTATCATACATTTTCAGTACAGCGTTCAGTAAACATTAGGTCTCAAACAATAACAACAACATTCAATGAATTTACACATCTCTGAATGGGAGCCCAGAGTTCATGATCATTCATATTTGCACACATTTTCTGTATATTCAAAACATTTTAAGAATAGCTACTTAGCTTGCCTGTGTGCAAGACGACATATGTATCAAGTTTTACCATATATAGTTTCTTCCCCATTTCACTGTGGTTTATACAGACTCTTTCACTTCCTACTGAGTCATCGAACAGCAAGAACTTGTATGTATAAGTACTCCTTCAAACTAAAAGAATGAGGAAGTTCACAAACAGGTCACGTGACAAGTTTTAAAATGAATACTAATATTCTTATCAGATCTCTTGTGTTTGATCCTTTCCATTGATGCAGCTTTCAAGAAAAAACCTACATGCAAGTAGATCAGTTTTACAGGCCACTAAGTAACTTACGGTTTGCCCTATACCAATAAGAACATCCACCTCTAATGCTTTAGACTTTTGAGGTGCCATTGCTTGCCTCTCTTATACTACGTGTTGCAAGAACTTCCTTCTGGTGACCTCTTCCTCAAAGACTGGTTGCAGCCAGACACTTTTAAAGTCCTACTGCAGTATAACAAGGACATTAACTGTCAAAGGTAAACTTAAAGTTAAAATCACATCTTATTTTTCTAAAGATATTCTCCTTTTTTTTTGAAGATACTTCTGGAATTTGAAAAGAAATTTAATTTCAATTACAGTTTTCAGTACGACATATCAGAAATTACTCTGACATAAAGCCTATCTTCTTCATCAAACAGAAAATATATTATTACAAAAATACTGGTTTGCCAATACAAGACTCCTTGATAATCTCAATATGCAGCTGAGGCTTGAAAGAATTAACAGAATTTCCAGAATTGACAGAATTAACATTAACAGAATTTCCTTCCAGTTTGATCATCCCAATTCAACTTAAATATTTTAACTCAGTGATTTAACAATTATGTCCTGATACTTTGCTCTCCCACACAGTGTACCCTGGGGCCAGGGGCCAAACACAACCCCACGCAACACAGGCTAGAGCGAGAGACCCCTCCCCTCAGCACCAAAATGGCACTAAAAAGGCACCTTCAACTGCTATAATTATTTATATTCTGCTGGTACAAATCGCAGAGGGAACAAATGCATCGTTCTAAAATATCTCTCAATTTAAAAGCACACACAGATATGTTACACTGTACAAAATCTGTGTTGCAAACCCAGTTTGGGAAATTGGGTAAAAATAATGGCTTCTACCCCATGCTGCACAACTTGGTGAGAGCAGCCACAGACAACACTGCTGTCACTACCAATACACTACATGTTTTACAACTCAATGATTTATTGCTACATAAAGGACCACACTAAAGGATGAAGCACTGGGGTTTTTTTAATATGAATTAAGAATATTAGATAACAAAAAAAAAACCAACAAAAAAGCTTCCATGCCCCTTGGTATGAACAAAATGGTAAGTGCTCTCTCTTTTCTCGTTTCTTTTTCTAAAGGATAGGGAAAAAAGTGCCTGAGGGCTCCAGGCCTGAGCCCTATTAAGGATAATTTTTACGGTAGGAGGAAAGACGAGAAAAAGACATCAGAACTGTCAAACCCCAAAACTGTCAAATACAATGTTCTTCTACATGAACTATTCTAATCATTTCAGATGCTAACTGGAAAAGCCTCTTTATGCAGGATGCTGAATCCTTAACAACATCCTTTGGCTCAAGCATTCCCTCTCTGGCTTTAAAAAAAAAAATCTCTTTTATTCCAAGCATCTATTAAAAAAATCACTTCGTTCTACTATTTTTTTTCCCATTTGATACATCTTTACACGCCGTCAGCTGTGTTAACCGTTCACATGGCATTTCTTTTCTGAGGGAAACCTAGATTTCTAAACTAAATCACCGAGGGCGACAATCCTCGGTGTGGCACCTTATCTCCTCGCTGTAAAATGGTATCTTTTCCACTTCCTGTCGAGGCGCCTCACAGCCTGCGCACGCTGACAAAAGGACGAAAATCGAGGGGGTGCCCGCACCCTCCCAGCGGGCAGACGAGGCGGAACGATGAGGAGAAAAACCTCGGGGCTCCCTGGGCGTAAAAAATGCCAGTCTGGACTCTGTTGAAGACGTTAAGGAGGGGACGTCACTCCGTTTTGACCAGTGGCTGCCAAAAAAAAAAATCCCACAACGCAAAAAAACCCTCGCCGCTCCCTTAAAATTAACATTCCTGCGCTCGGAGAGGGTCGGAAAGAACAGGGGAAACAGTCGAGCCGCGGGCAGCGGCGCCGGTGGGCGCCGGGCCCCCCCCGCCCATTCATTCCTCGCCCCGCCGGCTGCTGGCGCAGCGGCTCCCGAGGGCCGCGGGCCCCGGGCGCGCCGGCAGGAAGCCGGGCCGGGCCGAGAGGGGACTCGCCCGGCTCCCCCGCCCGCCGCGACTCACCCCGGTGCCGTTGTCGCACACCACCACCTTCCTGCCCAGCGTGTCCATCCCTGCGAACCGCCGCCCCGCACCGACACACCCGGCCCTGCCGCCGCCGCCCCGACCGCCCCCGCCACCCCGGGACCGCCGGAAGCCGTCAGCGCGCGACGCCGGCCAATCACCGAGCGACGCCGGCCAATCAGAGGGTGATGCCGGCCAATCGGCGCCCACCACTGGCCAATCAGAGGGTGATGCCAGCCAATCAGCCCCCGCCGCCGGCCAATCAGAGGGTGATGCCGGCCAATCGGCCCCCGCCGCCGGCCAATCAGAGGGTGATGCCGGCCAATCGGCCCCCGCCGCCGGCCAATCAGAGGGTGATGCCGGCCAATCGGCCCCCGCCGCCGGCCAATCAGAGGGTGATGCCAGCCAATCAGCCCCCGCCGCCGGCCAATCGGAGCGCGCCGCCCTCTCGCCCCCGTTGCCATGGCGGCGGCCCCGCATCCTCCCCTAGGCCCGGAAAAAAAAACCCCATCCAGCCCGTGGGGTCAGGCGTTGTTTGTTTTCTATTCGGCAGCGGTGAAATCTGAGGGGGCGAGGGCCGTGTCTGCCCCCTCTGCTCGCACACGGAGAGATTAGGTTGGGCATTCCAGAACTGGACACAATGCTCCAGACGTCAACGTAGGAAGGATATGGAGCTGTTGGAATGGATCCAGAGGAGGCTACAGAGATGATCCGAGGGCTGGAGCACCTCCCATACGAGGACAGTCTGAGAGAGTTGGGCTTGTTCAGCCTGGAGAAAGCTCCAAGGAGACCTTATAGCGACCTGCCAGTACCTGAAGGGGCTACAGGAAAGCTAGGGAGGGACGGTTTACAAGGACTTGTAGTGATAGGACAAGGGGCAATGGGTATAAACTGGAGAGGGGCAGATTTAGACTAGACATTAGGAAGATTTTCTTCATGATGAGGGTGGTGAGGCACTGGCACAGGCTGCCCAGTGAAGTTGTGGCTGCCCCATCCCTGGAGCTGTTCAAGGCCAGGTTGGATGGGGCCTTGGGCAGCCTGATCTAGTGGGAGGTGGCCCTGCTCATGGCAGGGGATTGTAACTGGGTGGGCTTTAAGGTCTCTTCCAACACAACTATTCTATGATTCTATGATTAGGTGACTCTTCATGAGCCATTTCTCATCGACATCATGTTATTCCATGGCTTGGCATCCAAGGACAGCTTTTATTCTCCCCACAAGGTTTTGCCCAGGTCTGCTTGGCAAACTGTGTCTGCCTGGTGAACACCAAAAGGAGGAAAGAACAAGGCTGACCTGGTTTGCCTGTTGACAGCCCAGGCTTTTTCCTTCTAGAATTATAGAACCACAGAATCGTTCAGGTTGGAAAAGACTTCTAAGACCATCCAGTCCAACCATCAGCACAACACCACTGAGAGAGACACTTATTCAGTGGTAAGATATTGAAAATGACAAAGTCTTTGAAGCAAAGGTGATAATATTTTTATTTTACAATTCAGCACTGAATTGGATGCCCTTCTAAAAAGGCATCCCATCTTACAAAAACAGTAGGTATATAGAATAGTTTGAGACAAAGAAGTCCTCAGAGCATGATTATTTTTTTAGGTTATCTGGCTGTGTCTGGAGACTCCTTTCAGGTTATCTCCTGACCCAAGGTAACTACATCTCACAAGTCAATTAAGCACATCAATAAGTTCTTGCAGCCCCAAGACTGGTTATCTCTTGACCTAGAAAAAATAGATCTTACAAGACAATTAAGGATATCAATAAATTCTTGCAAGTCTAAGAGTGTTTATTCTTTCAGGTTATTCATCTAATATGTCTTGATACAAGACATTTACATTACAAGACAATTAAACATACAAACCAGCTGTGGCAAAACTTGTCTATTGATTCTCACATCACTGTGTCCACTAAGCCATGTCCCTAGGTGATATGTCTACATCTGCAGGGGTGGTGACTCCACCACCTCTCTGCTCCGCCTGCTCCAATGCTTCAACATCCTGTCAGCAAAGAATTTTTTCCCAATATCCAAACTAAACCTCCCATGGCACAGCTCAAGGCCACTTGCTCTTGTCCTATCACTTCTAACTTGGAAGAAGAGACCACCACTTGCCTTGTTACAACCTCCTTTCAGGCAGGTGTAGACAGTGATAAGGTGTCCCCTCAAGCTCCTTCTCCCCAGACTAAACAACCCCAGTTCCCTCAACCGCTCCTCATAAGGCTTGTGCTCCAGACCCTCAGCAGCATCAATATCCTTCTGTCCTTCTTGTGTTGACCTACGTTCCAATAAATTCCATGGGACACAAGGAGTCAGGAACAAACCCCCACTTTTACTTCCATGTCATGAGCTACATTAATTTGCTCTGAACAACAGCCTGTTACAATTAGGCACACCAGGAATGATACAAGCACAAAGGGTTTTGTATAGTTTTATGAGATACGTATAAATAATGGTGGTGATGGGGTTTTCTGCCTTGAATTTTATAAACTAGTGGAACAACTAGGAATTTTAAAAATACAATAATATAGGCCATTTGATTTATTTTTTTTCTTTTAACTTTATTCACATCCAGATATTGAGAATGAGAAGACAGGGCATTACCTCGTAGGATGAAAAGACTATGCAGACAAACATGGACTGTTCCAGTGCCATGCAGCCATAATGGAAGGACATCCTTGTCGCTCTGGAGCAGTAGCAAATTTACTGCTTTCTAATATAGATATGTTTAACATTCATAGAATCATGGAAATGTTTGGGCTAAGAGGGACCTTAAAAGATCATCTGGTTCCACCCACCTGCCATGGGCAGTGACACCCTCCCCTAGGTCAGGTTGCTCACAGCCCCATACAATCTAGCCTTGAAGACCTCCAGAGGTGGGGCGTCCACGACTTCTCTGGGCAATCTTTTCCAGTGCCTCACCACCCTCATCGTGAAGAAAATCTTCCTAATGTTTAGTCTAAATCTGCCCCTCTCCAGTTTTAATTAATATTTTAATCTTTCATTCAGGGCATGACATTTTGGTGTTTATGTAAGTGAAGAGTTTACATTGCTGGTTGAAGCCAGATGCATAAAGCAATTGCTTTAACAGCCTGCTCTTTGTCCCAAAAACTTAGTTAATCAGTATATCTAAAATCACTCAGCTTAAAATAACCAGCATAGAGAGCTCAGGCATGGGGGTTCTGCCCTGTTTACTGCTTTGCTGTTAGACTTGCTGTCCCGATCCAATATTGGGGAGGGTTCTTAAACAATCCCAAGAGACTGAGATTAAGACATAAATGAGGTCAGATGCCATACAATATTGTGAACTTTGTTTTCTGGAACAACTGATAACAGTGATAGGACAGAGAGGAGAGGAAAAGAAAGGAAAAGTTAGAATCCATAAGCAAGAAAACGGTAGAGATGCAGCTAATTACCACCACCACAAATCCAGCGATGTCCCATCAGATCGGTCTCAGTGCAGGTGATGATGCTCCAAGTTCCAGGAAGACCCAGTGGGGGGGTCACATGCAGCAACACATACAAGGCCGAGTCCACCAAGCAACAAAGCAACCGAGCACCCCGAGCCCACTGAGCAATGAAACAACCAAGCACCCCAAGCCCACTGAGTGATGATGATGCTCCAATCTCCAGGAAGACAGGGGGCACACTCAGCAACACACACGAGGCCAAAGCAACCGACAAGCAGGAGGCCCCAAATTTATCTCCCAGTCCCCATGATTTCCCCAAACAGTCCACCTATTTCCAGGAGGACATTGTCCTCCACGCGCACATGCCCAGGTGTTCATGGTGGTCCTGTCTACCTGGCTGTAGCACAGGTGCAGCTTGGTAGGCACTGCTTCGGGCGGATATCGTGGTTTTTGTTGGGGACAGTTCATCTCCTTTGAAGCAGCAACAGGATGTCTGTGGTGAGCGATGTTGAGACAAAACAGTTCAAAAACAGTCTCTTACACTTGCTCATTACTTCTGGACACATCACTTAAATTGCCTGCATCTTAGTTTCAATAAGCTGGGTACGGCACCATGCTGTGTTGTACTAATGCTCATGAATAAAGCATCTGCAATCTATGAATGAGGAATGATTCATTTTGAGTTCAAATAATTTGTTGATTTGTCAGATATAATGTTTCAGCTATGCCTGGTAGGGTGGTAGCAAAATGTTCTCTGCTCTGAAGTAAAATATGTTTTAATTTTGCAGACTCGAATTTTAAAAAGAGCATGTCTTTGCTAACTTCTCTGAGATTAGGTATTCACTAGATCCCTATATATGCTAAAGATTTTACTTTTCATAGATTAATATACATATCCCACAACATCTATCACATGAACTTCTTCCTACCAGGGATTTAGACTGTTAGTTAAAGAAAACAGTGTGACAAAGGGTTGGTTTGAGAACTGCAGTCAGAAATTACAGTGTAATTAAGGTCACTCAAGAAACAGTGATACTGAAGAGTGCCAGTCACTGCAAATTAAATGGTTAATTTGCTGCTTCTAGCATACCCTGTAAAATTACATATTAAAGGGATGCTAGTTCTGTACGGAAATAGGCCTGTTAAGGAGGAACTTAATTACTGCATGGTGTAGGCAGTAAATCTACTCCTCTTGCTGCCAGCTATTGCTGGCAGTTGTTGGATAGCCTTAACAGATTTTGGTGTTTGTGCAGTGCAGGAGAGGAAATACAATGTGGTTTGAATGGAAGTCTATTTTAAAACTTATTTTACTAGTTTAATTGAATCGAGATATTACATCTTGTCCTAAAGAAGCAAAAGAGAGTGTCTGTAGGAAGAAACTTGCAGTGTGGCAGCAACCTTGTTAGTAACAGGAAGGGAAGCTTTGTCATGGTCTGTATTTGTCAACGTCATTTGCTGTGAGTAGGGTAAAGGCGAATATCTTCTCCAAGCCAGTGCATCCATCAATGTGTCTGTGGAGTAGGAAATCTGTTGTCAGCATGAGTGGCTTTGGGGAACAGCATAACACCCTAGAGACCCTGCCGAGTGTCAGTATTTGCGAAGTGCTTGAACTGTGCTAATGGTACAATCATAGAATCACAGAATAACCAGGTTGGAAGAGACCCACCGGGTCATCAAGTCCAACCATTCCTATCAAACACTAAACCACGCCCCTTAGCACCTTGTCCACCCATCCCTTAAACACCTCCAAGGAAGGTGAATCAACCACCTCCCTGGGCAGCCCAGGCTCATTCTGACACCTATCCTCCACCTCCCTCCCTTGCACATGTCAAAACATAGTCCTGTCTGATGCTGCATTGCAACCTTGCATCTCCCAATGTACTTATAAATAAATAAAGTTAGCAGAGATTTAATTTAGCTATGCTCAAATTACACAAGATTTCATATTTCTTTTGTAGGTCAGAAATCACAATGGGAAAAGCTTTATCAGTGAATTGATAGGTGATTACAGGGCACCATATACATCTCAGTTACCTTCTTTGGGCATATATTGGATGTATTCCATTCTCTGTATATTCTAGTCAGTGCAACTTGCCCAGAAGGTGGCAAAGAAATAAGCAAACAGAAGAAAATAATATTTTTTTTATATTTTCTAAGTAATTTTATATATAAGCTTCACAACCTAGGGGTTTTTTTTTCAGTAAATCGAAAAGTAACCTTTGCATAATATTGTGTTAATAGAAGATTTTTTTTTCAAAAAACTATTGTGCACTCTCTATTGCTCGTAAAAGCCACAGAGTAACCCACAGTTTCCTAGTAGGAGGTGGTGCAGTCACTTGCAGTGACTTTGGCAAGACAGCAGTTCTTCATGATAGAAGATAAAAGTAAGATGACTGAGCAGAGTGCTGAAGCTTATCAGATAAAGCACTGCGATGTTCTTATACTGAATTTAATAGGTCTTGCCAGTTAAGTGCTCCCTGCTTATCCTAATGTGCAGGCACTGAGAAACCATGTGAACAGAGGTGGGAAATGCTCAGAACAGAAAGGGAAAATGAGTTATTGGAACAGCTGTCCCAGAGCTTAGCTCAGTACAGCAGGAAAGGAGAGCCTAGAAGGAAAAGATGACCTCTCAAACACAGCACAGCAAACTGTGTCTTTCTAGTCCCACTTTAACTTCCTACAGGCCCTCTCTCTCAGCATAGGTGTACAGGATTTGCACATGCCAACACTGCAGAAACTGAGGCCAGTTCCTATGTTGATGAGGGCAGTTCCAATATTGCTTGGTCAGAGCAGCAGAAAGACATTCCACATAAGTATTAGTATGAATCTTTTCATCTATCTGGTTTGTTTAATATTGAGGCAGTTCACCTTTGTCTCAGAATTATTTAATTACCAAGAAGAGCAAATGAGAAATATTCACAGAAAGCACCCCTTTGAATTGCCTAAACACTGGGTTTCACTTGCTGGATTTATGTAACAGTGGATACAGTCTGAATACTTCTAAATAGATCATGGTTTAAAGTGCAGATCCTCACCAGACACACCTCCAACACTGTATGACTGTCTCATTAGCATTAAAGGACTCTTTATCATATCTTGAATATCTTTCCTGGTTATCAGACATGAACTCTTTTGGGTGCCAAAAACAGTGTGGTTATGGCAGCCTATGTGGGATAATTTTCCGGCTAAGAAAAGACAAAGTCTACTGTCAGACTGCACCAGATGATGGTGCTCAAGCAGGCCTGGGTTTCTATGAAGGACAGAAGGCTCTGGCTTCTCCACCCGTTCTGAGTCATTTGAGCTGGAAATACTGGCATCATCACAGAAACATCTTCACACAGATGGTATGATCCAGTGTAGGTCATGCTAGGATTCTGGAGAGAGATATTTGTCTGTTTAATTAAAACAGGTTTTTACTGCTGGGGACTTCTTACTAATATTTCTTCATGAGGTGGGGAAAATGTTTTTCACAGGATTACACAGCATGGACTTTTATATTTGTTAACTCGTTTCCACATAAACGTAAGAACACATTGTAAAGGTCACTTTGTTTTTTGAAATTCAACTCAAAATGATGTAGCCTCTCTAATGCATATTGCACCTGACATTCAAAATTTTTAAAGCACAACTTCAAATAAAGTTATCTTACAAAGTTCAGGCATTGCAGATCGTAATGGATTTTGATCACTGTATGTATGATGTTGCTTTGTCACAAAGGTCCAGATCCCTGCAGGGCTTATACTTATGTTGATTTCACTGAAGGTAGGAGTCACAAATAGTTTTATGGTAATGAAAATCATGAAAACCTGCCTTAAGTGGCTTCTTATTTGAAACATTGTAATTTCTAATCACTTGGGCTGAAATGTGTGTATGAGGTGTGTTGGACATAGAATACCCCACTCATGGCATTTCTTTGGATGCTCTGGCCCCTGCTCTATCATTGCCCCAAATGCTTTGTAATTGTTTAGGCATGTGCAGCAGGTGCAAGTTATTAATAAATCTGAATTTGCCATGTATGTCACCGATAACATTTTAGGGACACTTTGCAAAAATATAAATGACAGACAAGGGAAGTTCAGAATTTTAGGAATATCATTTGCAGAGATTTTGAGTTCTTTTTACAACAGCTGAAGTCAATGAAACCACTTTCTGAAAACTGGGTTTCAGACATTGAAGTCCAGGAGGCAAAGCTGGGTTATCCAAAATTAGATGCTACCTCTGAGAAGGTAATTGTAAGTGATTTTCTCATGGGGGAAGTCTGAGACAGAGACAAGACTAGAATCTAAATCACCTGCTACCCAGTTCTGTGCATTAACCACAACACTGATTTTTTTAACACTCTGAGCTTGACTACACTCTTGTTAAAAAATAAATGCAGTTTCCAAAACTCATCCACAGCATATGCAAAATACTGTTTTGATGTAATTTTCTCATGGTACAATTCTGATAGTTGAAGTCTACTTGTACCTCCAGTCTTCAAAGACTGTGTTTTTGAACCAATTTGTTCTTAATTCCTGTGAAATTAAGTAAATGTTACTTTTAACAGAGTGATTTTCAACCATTCTTTATCTGGTTTCTGCATTTTCAAATTCAGTTTTTACAGCTTACTTTTACATAAGTATGTGCTCAGTTGCTGTATAAAAAAGCATGGAATGCTGTTGTTTAGAAAGAAAATATCATTACAAGATACTAGATTTTAAGAATATCCCTTCTTATAGTCTTTTTGATAGAAACACTTAGGAAAAAAGATCCAGAGAACATGACACCTGAGGTGACACTAATTTAGGTGAATTACTTAACTAGTCTGTATTTATTTGCAGTAAAGACTTTGTGATAAAGTACAATCTGAACAAAATGAAGTCACTGGAGGTTGATCTAGCTAGCATTTGTGTGCATATCAATGTGACAATAAAGATATTGAATTTGTGATCAAATGTTATTGTCAGCACCTCATTGTGACAGGTTGACCTGTGGCAATTATTATGTACCAAACAGGTCATGTATAGTTTTCATAGGGATGACATCCTGCACTGTTTCACGGATACATATGATACAAGATCCAGTGTATATTTTAGGATGTATGCAGAGCTGTATGGAGTCTAGCTCCACATGAGGATCAGTTTTGTGGAGGGCAAATGAAAGGTGATGTTGGAGAGTGTTACCAGGTTGTTACTTTAATTCATTTGAGGAAAAAAACCATGTTCCATACACACTAGGAACTAGGAAGCAGTGAGTTTTTCCATTTCTCCTATGAAGACAGGCTAAGGCAGTTGAAGTTGTTCAGCCTGGAGAAGACAAGGCTCTAGCAGGACCTTGTTGCAGCCTTCTAGAACGTAAAGGGAGGGCTACAAGAAAGGCGGATAAAGACTTTTTACCAAGGCTTGTAGTGACAGGACAAGGGGTAATGTGTTTTAACTGAAACAACATAGGTTTAGAGTGGACATAAGGAAGACACCTTTTACTGTGGGAGTGATGAGGCACTGGCACAGGTTGCCCAGAGAAGTTGTGGGTGCCGCATCCCTGCAGGTGTTTGAGGCTGAGTTGGATGGGCCTTTGAGCATCCTGGTCTAGGGGAAAGTGTCCCTGCCCATGGCAGGGGATGGACTGGTTGATATTTGAAGACCCCTTCCAACCCAAACCATTTTGTGATTCTACATTTTTGTGAGCTGCAGTGACTGAAGCAAGCTGAGTTGTGACCAGAAATTTCAGAGCAGAGTGCACTATGGAAGTAGGATGTGGGCTTAGTAAGTAGACCATGCACAAGGATATTGGAGAGAAACACTCCTGATTGATTCAATCCTCCAGGTGTGCAGCATGCAAGACTAGGAGATGGAAACATCTGAACTTTGGTTTCCTGGTCTATGGGATGCTGCCAAGCCTACTCTACGTGCTGCAGGGTTTTTCAAGCTCTCCTGCTTGACAAAGCTGGTTGTGCAATGCTTGGAGAGCTCTTTAAAGACCAGGGAGGCTTGACTAAATGAGACACAATTTGGAATAAATTGCGATGTCTTTCATTAAGAGGCTTTTCAGAAGCCATAAGAATTGTCAAAGCAAGTGATACTGCTATGTGGTTTGAATTGCACTTTTACTTTTTTTTTCAAAAGATTTGGGTTTTTTAAAGCCTTTTTTCTTTTTTTTTAAAGAAAGACCAAATGGACTTCTTAGAAATGCTGGACATCTGCAAAGTCAATTGATTAATGTGCAGTGCAGAAGCTCAGCACAATTACTTTTTTTACCATACTCCATTTAGTGGTAAGAACTTTATTATATGAGAGCAACCCAAGACCTGCTCCAGAAATTATGTGCTTTCTCATAAAGCACATAAAGTCAAAAACTTTTTTTCTTCCTGCTGCCATGGCGCAAGAGAAAATACGTTTGGCGTTGAAGTGAGAACTGGTCAGTGCTGCCCTTGAACTAATTACAGGCTTCTGGAAGCTACTTAATTAAATGAGGACCGAAAACTTCCTAAGACAGAGAATGAAAATGGGGAAATGAGCTCAAGTAAGTGGATGCACCACTAGCTTCAAATAAGGAAAACCTTTCTTCTCTTGTTACACTGAAAAATATCTGAGAATTTCAATTTGATTATTTGCCCTGTATTTCATAGGTAATAAGGCAAACAAGAAGGAAAATAGAAGAAAATAAAGGTTGGGGGGGTTTTAATACAATTTGCAAGTGAAGATTGGGTGTGTTTGAAGCTTTTGTATGAGAATTTTAATGCTTCCTTACAAGGAGGATATAGCAGTCTCAGACTAGATAATAACACAGAATAGTGCATTTATTTGGATTCCAGTAGCCAGACTCATGGAGAGAAAGTCTCAGATGAGAATGAAAGACTGCAAGGTTGTTGCCCAGGTGGTCAGAAACAAAGAACTGTCAGACATCTGAAGTGTGCAAAGCATGAGACTGTCCTCTAATTTCAAAATTTCAGCAGTTTTGATGCCTCTTGTACTTAAAGTTAGTATTAAACGTTGGGGGGAAACACAGCCTTTCTCCTTTTAATCTTTCTCCCTTTAATCAACATTTTATAATCACAGTAGCACGTTTCGGATGTCAGTATTTTTATCTGGCAGTTGGTTAGTGTGCATAATAAATCGGAGAGGCCTGCCTGTTGAAACACCAAACAGTGAGACACAGCGTAGGGCTTGAGAAGGAAATAATCTCTTTTATAGATTTTCATTAGGTCTAGTATCTTAGGACATCCATGGAAATCATAACATCATAGAATCATAACATCATGTTCGTAAGATGGATACAACACAGAAGATAGCTGCTCTGCTTCCTGTAACTTATGTAAATATTTGTGTCTGATTACTAGTGAAGAAACAACCTTTCTACATAGAATTAGCTTTACGAGCAAATGAGTGTCAGGAGAAGCGCCCTGATCCGGTTACTACTTGGCCAGTGAGTGACTATGGGTTTAAGACAGGAGGTGGCAGCCTTGAGTAGGAGCTCCCTGCTCTCTCTGCTCCGTTCCGCTCAGGTCCGAACTAGTGTCAGAACTGACCATAAATAGCTCAGGATCTCAGCCCTTTTTCTTAAACATCCCAGTTGCAAGGAGCTTAGAAATTTAAGACGGTGGCAACTAGCTTTTTAATACTTGGATCAATAGTTGTAGAGGGAAAGTCTGCAGCACAGTGGAGAGGCAGAATCCCATCTGTCTCATTCTCATCTGGGTTTGTTTCTTCTTACAAGGAAAATCACCTTGCAAACAAGAATAGCTCCCAATAAAAGATTGTTTTGTTTTATTCAAGTAAGAAGTGTGTTTAATTATGGTTTTCCTTTTAAGTGTCTGGCAAGTTGGCTGATTCTTCATCCCATAACTGTGGTCTACAAGCAAGTCATAAGGTACTTGTGTCTCCCTCATGAACTACTACAAAGTAATGGTAAGAGAACCAACTTTTACTAATAATGTCACTGACTGAAACTTTTTAATCAACACATCAGCACAAAATCTTGCAATTACCCAGTCTCAGCAGAGAGGGGAACTTGATGACATCATTGTTTTTCCCCTGTGAAAATGCTTAGTTGGAAAAAGACAAAAAAAGATTAAATTAATCATGGTAGCTACATGCAACATCTCATTTCTAATCATGCTGAAGAATGTGAACAGTACCATTCACTGGGATGATCAAAATGTAACCAAGAGAGATCTGCAGCATTGCTTATTTCCGCTGCATATTCATAGTAGGAATTTTACTTGTAAATGTTATTGTAAATTTTGTATATTTGTTGATTGGTTTTCCCTACAGCCCCAGATATTAAGAATATGCATTTTGGACTAAACCTTAATTTACATTTCTTTTTTAAATTCAGATGCAGATTAAAAAAATCTTTCTTTAAAAGTGTGCAAAGTAACAAATCTTTCAAATAGAGTAAGTTGCAACTTTGCTTTACTTAGAAGTTACACATGCATGTAAGCCTTGATCCATAGCAGAAGTAATTTTCTATGCTTGTCTTTTGTCACAGCCTGTAGACAGAAAATAGAAGCATTTTTTTCCCTGCAGCTTGAATCCTTCAGTTAGCCAGTGCATCCTCAAGTCTGTGTGCTCCACACAAACACAATAGTCTGTCTGGATGGATCTGAATGCAAGAGCAGGTTTTTGGTAGCAGTCCAGTCCCTCTAGACACAGCAGATATTGTCATGAAACTCTTTGTTTAATCTTTTTATTGAACAAACAATTTCCTAAGTTTGCACAAGCAGTCACCCAACCATGGTTTCCACACAATCTTTTAATAACTAGCAGAGTGTGGTGATTAAATTTCCTCAGAGGCTCTTCTACCATCTGACTACCAAAGAGTAATTTATTCCTCAGTTAACATCATAGCTTACTTGCTTTGTTTCTTCACCTCCTTCATCTGTCGGAGGTAGATCAGTGAGTTAATAGCTTTCTTTTCTTTTTAGTGCAAAAAAGGAGATGGGGGATAATTCTTTGAGCCAAATTCCCTAAAGAAATAAGCCTTATTTGTTCATAATCTGTCTATTCCAACATTCAGCTCTAATAACATGGAATCCTGTTGGCCATTTCACTTCATACAGAAGAAAGACAGAGAACTCCAGTCTTCCAACTTCTTAGCAATTTTATGAAAATGGATGGCTGAGACGAGGAAAGATATTCTCCTATTACCTCCTAGTAAGGGAAAGCTTGAAGTATGAAGTCATTTCGTACTGGACAACTGAAAATTAATCCAAGCTCTCCTTTGAGGCACAGGTGTCCAAGTCTTCACTAGTTGCATTGCTGAGAATTTATTTACACAGCAACAGCTCTCACTTCAGTGGACACTAGCATAGACAAGGCACAGGCAGTATGTGTACCTCGGGTTTATAGAAGTTCTGCAGTGAGGTGACAGCTATCACAATGTGAACACATGCCTCTCCTTTATAGTGAGTACGGGGCTATGCCTCTTATATGTAGATGGTTGTCACGGTGCTCTTTCAGGTAATGCTGTCTTTAAAAGTCCTGTATCCTTCTGAAGGTGTCTACTGTACCAGATGCTGACAAGGCATGAAAATCACACAGCTTTTGAGTGTCTGCAACAGAACATGATATTTGTTCATTTAGAAGATACAGACTAAGTTTCAAATATCAAAATGATGCAATTTTAGATTTATTTGGGGTCAAGCACCTGCCTTTTCTTATGTGTTTGTTTTTTAAATAAGGTCCCTGAGACTGTGAAAGAATGTGCAAAACTTGCTTCATACAGCTGAGCAGTGCTCTTAGCTTGAAGGCTGGTTCTTAACACTTTTTCTGTGTATTAGTTTAATTTGCACTCCTTCACAGTCATGTTTATGGGATTGGAAAATGTGCCAAAAGGTATCTCGCTCTGTGAAAAAGTGCAATAAACTTGGGCCTTATAATGCCTGTGTTGCTAGAGAAATATGGTTGGCGTTTTTTTTAAGTAGGTGGGTTTGGAGTCTTAAAGACTTTCTATTTCTTGGCTTCTTAGGACAATGACAGCTGCAGCCTTGTACAGTTTAGTGCATGGACAGACATTTTGTTCCAAATCCAGAGGTGCAGAGGAAAGAGATTTTCCATCCACAGCCACATGGGTCCCACTAACAGCCACATACAGGCCTGTCACAGAGTGGGTTTTGTGACTTCTCCCTAATTCATATTAACCACAATTAGGTTGTTTTAAGCAGTTTAAAATCCTTATCTGAGACATGTCAGCTGGCTTTGCCTCACCTGAGTTAGCAGTGCTCCCATAAACTCTTCTGTCAGCACATCTGAAGAGAGCTGAGGAACTTCTACAGTTGTTAATCCATCTACTGGCATTGCTAGATGTAGAAGAAATCATCTGTAAATAGCCTGAAGCCCTGTTGGTAATGAACATGCACATGACATCACAGGCAAGACTTCTGCCTGCACAGAAGATAAATTAATACCATTTGGGGATTTGAATATTGAAGCTAGAAAAACAGAAGGAAAAAGATTGACCCATATACTTATACAAAATACTGCCAGTGAGCAGAATCACATTTTAAATAAGGCCACTAGTGAAAATGCTTTCTTACACTGAGAAAAAATCGTAGGCAGGTGGAAACAGGGCATTTGAAGAATTGCTTAGTGGTTTGGGGCACTATGATCTATTCTAAGTGTGGAAAAAAATCCTCATTAAATACACACTTAAGTTTTTAAGAAGATGTAGTCGGAGTATAAAGGATAGTATCGGACTATGGGTGGTATGAGCAGATATTTAGGGAACCCTAGCTCTCTATATGGTAGGAGAGTCTAAAAGAAATCAGCAAGTAGGTCCATGAGCAATGGAAACAGTGAAGCCTGCTTTCCAATGGATTTGCGCCTCATGCAAATTTTTCCCCTGGCCTGGATGGTTTTTGTATCTGTCCTAGATGTATCATCTGGTGTCTGATAAGAATGTGGCTTTTACTACATTCTTTTTCCATGGCTGGAGGCAGCATTTGGATCTCTTCTTCCTAGCTGGCTGCTTACTTCCACTAAACTTGTGACAACGTTTATCTTGAAACCTGTGATTTACTTACAAGTTTAATTGAAAAGCCGACACTGGGTTCAAAAATCACTCAAAGAGGAAGTGAATATAGCAGAATAGGCACTCAGACGCAAAATATGATGACAAAGGCCTTTTGTCCTTAGGAAATCAGAACAGCTGGAGAAGGCGCTTCCTCTAGATTCGGTGATTTCCAGCACTGGCAGGGTCATCTCCAATTGGGGCACTGAAAGAGTAAATGGAAGCGGCACTAAAACCTGCTTTCACCTTGCAGTCCTTGAAGCTGTTTTGTAAAGAGCTGATGTTGTACTCTTGTGGTGGGTTTGTTGGTATTTATTTGGAACTTGGTTATGTATTAGGTGAAGACATGTATAGTCAGAATTCCAGGTGTTGAACTAAATTTATATGTAGATTACTTTTTTTTTTAAACTATCTGTTAGGCACACGTTATTGATGTCATTCATTTTGCTTAAACTGTTAGTCATTCCAAAGTAATACCTATATATTTTTCTAGGTGGGAGCTGCTGTAGTGGCTATGAATGAGAAAATAAAATCAAGTAACAAGTGCATAAACCAATCTACCTGAACATGTACCTAGATCAATTTTAGTAGGCATATTTTGTGAACCGGAACAATTTTCCGTAGTTCTTATCAACATTTTTATCAAATCTTCATCCCAGTAGGTCAGAACACCATTGTTTTGGTAATGCTTTGTTTGACTTGAAAAATAACCCTCCCTTTACTCTTTGAGAACCTGTGGCTGAATTCTGTGGTAGTGGCAGGCTACGCTTTTGTCCTAGGAAAAATATTGCTTAAATGGAAAGTGAAAGAGGAAACTATCAGAAGATTTGTGCAGAGTAAACTGCTTTGTGTTTTCCCCCTCTGCGTCTGAAAACTTCCTTTATCTTCAGGCATGGGTTTGGATAAGCTACATCATGTTTGCTAACACCAGCTAAAAATTTATTCTGTATAGAGTAATATATACCCTGTGCCAGACTGAGTAAGAAAATAAGCAGGTTTCATGCAGATTATGGCACTGCATGTAACAAAATATGTGTCTTGATTGCACAAACCAAAATGTTTTATCTAGGTGATTATCCAAGTGCAAAAGCTTTTCCATGAAATACAAAACATCTGTTAACTACAATGGAAGAATTGGTGTACATAGATGTGATAAAAAGACTTCACCTCAATGAGATACTCAGTAGGAATTTACAGGCCACTAGGACTTGTTGCAGAATAATATTTCAGCTGAACAAGCTATAACTTATGCTTCCAGAAAGTAATGATGCTTCTACAAGAACTGCACGTAGACTAGCCCTAAGATGTGTTGTCTCACAACATGGATCTTTTTAAATCTGAGGAAGTTAATTTCTATTGCCCACTTTTATATTATTTTATGTATTATTCTATGAGGCAGTATGTATTCAATTCCTGCCTTCCATGCTTTACTTTTGAAGTTTTAATATGCAGGCAGCTTGCAGGGGATGAACTTTATTTTCAACAGCTGCAGATTATGATACTGAACAATACTGAGGTAGTTCGATAAGGATTCCCCTCTTTATGGAATTCGGGTTGGTGTCAAACCTATGAAATGATTCTTTCATAACACCCTGATATAGGTGCCATGGCTAGTGTGTTCAAATATCTCCTGCCTGAGCAGTGTTGGGGTTGCTGTAAACTTTGATAGCACAGGCATCTTAGCTGTACAGACATGTGCTTGTCTAACATCTGAATCAACTCCAGGGCCAAGAAAGGTAGTAACAATGGATTTTTAGGCTCATTGGACCATTTTCCTGCACTGAACATAGTATTTGCTAGTAGATTAGAATGGAACCTTGGGTATCCTCTATGAGTTTGCTGTGTATGTACAATAAACAAGAGTTGTCTTCCAGTTTGAGGCCTCCTTTACTTATGAAAGTTAAGTGTCCTCTTTCTGTTTATAACAACATTTTATGTACTGTGTGAATCTAAATGAGTAGTTTGGGGAGCTCTCTGTACTTGATGCAGTATGCCAACAAAATGGTCCTCGTCTTTCTGCGAATGGAAGAGGTGTTTTGGTGTGACCTTGGCAGCAGACATGGATATGTGTTGCTGACTGCAGAGTGACAAATGGTCTTCCTCTTAACATCCACAGCATGAGTCACAGCATCTCGTATCACATTTTCCAGCACCACTTTCAGTGTTCCTTGGGTAGTATTCTGAATACTGTCAGCTTAAAAATTAACTGTTGTTCAACAATATTTCACTGATTTAATACCTAAGAAAATCTGAATGCTACAGCTTATGAACATAATGGTTTTAGTTTCATTTCCTCCCCTTCTCCTCATATTTTTCTCCTTGAAACTGGCAAAGCCTTGCATTTAAGGATTTTTACTCTCTATTCTCATACCCTGAAAAACACCCTCATCATTCCAGACCAACTTATGGTAGCCATTTAGCAGTACCTTTGCTAGGTATGGGGATATTAAAGATAACAAAAAGCATGTAATTTATCTTCTAGAATCCAGGCATGGAAAACCTGCTTTTTTTTTCCTGATGAAAGTGGAAACATTTATTGAGACAATTAGAGAGAATTATTGAGACAATAAAGAGAGTGTCCCAAAACGGTATTTGCTTTTCTTGTTGAAGAGAGCTCAGAAGTAATTGACAAAGTAAAATGAATCACAGTCTAAATTTCAGCCAGCTTGTCTCAGCAAATGGTCAATAGTCAATAAGGAGAAATAGGCAATTCAGAAAATTATTCATTCCTTCTATCTTTGATATCCATTTCAGTATAGAAGAACTTATCCCTCAAAAGGAGGAAGGGATGTTGTCTTGCATGTGCAGATACGATTGCTTAGCTTTCAAATTAATTCCAATCTAACTAGACTATCCAACCTATTTTTGTTACTAGAAACAAATGAAAATGCAGTCAGCATTTGCAAATGCAATATTCTGCAAAAACAGAAGACATTTTGCTGTATTTCACCCTGGCCCTCAGAGCAGCGGAGATTTCTTCTATAATTTACCCTCTAAGAACAAAGTGCTGATTTGGCCCTGTGATTCTTGGAAACTGCCTTTGTGCTGCTATTTCCTGTTATTTTCTCAAGCTGTGTATTTCAGATGTGAAGGGGGACCTACCCAAAATCTCTTTATGTTTGTAGTGCTATGATATGATTCCTTGGACAGATGCAGATGGGTGTGATTTGCCAGTAAAAACAAGGAATGGAAAGCGAAAGCATGGCAGAAAGTTTTCTCATTTTATTTTTGAGGAGTTAATGCTTACCACCAACACATGACAGGCAACAACCTTCCCCTGTGCCAGCCTCACTTGCCATGTTCAGCAGTGCCTGCACACTAAATCACATTTCCTAAGACTTTCAGCACTTTGCATGATTGTTGCTCCTTTCATCCTGAGACACGCTTTACACAGCCACACAGCAAGGCGACCTGAACTCACTTTGTAGTGCTGGCAGTGCAGCTCCTTTCACAGAGCTCTGCAGCAGTCTGACACGGTGAAGTAAGTTGTCTGCAGTCCAGACAGAGCTGCAGGAGATGCAGACGCTTTTCAACAAAATTTTTGGCTGCATTAACAGATGATTAAAGTTGAAGACAAGGCATTGCCACTGTGTTTGTTTGAATGGTTGTGGTGCTTCAGTGTATGCTAGTGTTTGCTAACACCTGTCATTTATAGAATTTTGTTTCTGTGTATTGGGAGGGGGAATGTATTGCTGCAGTTATCTAGCAGCTCATCTATGTTGGTGGTCTTATTTCAAACCTCTTTGGATGCCAAATTGACTAAAATGCTTTCAGAATCTGTAGATAACCTCGCAGGAACTGAATGATTGTCCTTAAAACCATTCATACTTTCTGTTTTGCGACCTTGGCAGATCAGTGAGTGGGAAAGTTCACATGCCATCTGCACCTGCCAGATTTGCCATGCAGCAATAGGTCATTTCCTCTCCAAACACAACTGGCTTCTGATACCAGTGGGAAATTGGCAGCTCTTTTATGAAAGCAGTAGATTCCAGTTTCCTCTTTTGGCTTTTCACTGAGATAGGAAATGAGTTGTTATTGTTACAGCCCCAGTGTTCTGTGTCAGAGCTCTCTTCCCCACTTAACTGCCTTTGCAGTCATTAAAAAACAGTTTGTCAATGGTATGCAGCATCATATCTTGTATTGTGTATGAGATTGCCCTGAGATAATTTTTTTCCCCATAACATGGGCTTAATTCTAAACAGAACTGCACAAACTATGGTGAAAATAATTCCCTCTTCATTTATCTCTTGGTCTTTCTTCCTAAGAGAGTGCAGGATAAAGTGGCCATCTGGTGGTAGGGCTTAAAAACCAACCAGTGGAATTGAAGTGTACTTTTCTCCTTATTTCTTTCTCGTATCAAAAAGATGAGATGAAGTGGCATTCATTGTTCTTCCAGTTCTCTTCTCCAGAAATTATGGGAAGCTGTTGTGACTTCTTCTTTGTAAGGGGTATTTAAATCAGCAGGTAGGGAATCAGTGGTGGTGGGCAGGACACAGGCAATTGACTTATCTCCAGCCTCAAGTATCACTTTTGCAGAGATTTGCATAGAGAACTGCAAAACAGTTGTATTGCTGACAGCAAGGCGGTGAACTTAATTTCCACTCTTAACAGCATAAAGCAGTTGCATGGGCTTTACAAGTGATTCAAAGATTTACTCAGCCTGAAAATTAGGGCAAATTGCTTGTTGTACCCAGTCTTTATAAATGTTCACTGTCTTTTCCTTACTGTCAGTTACAGAGATGGAAATAGAATCATGTGGTTTTGTCTGCACTTTCATGAAACAAATAATCCTATTTGTCTCAAAATCAAGGCAAATATCTCTTGTGTTCTGTCCATCTCTTCCAGACACCACCAGCATCAGACCAAATCAAACCACTAGAAGTTCCCTTTTCCCTACTTTCTCCTCCGGTTTTTGATGAAGACTGACACAGCAGTAGTTTTTTACATGCAGAAAGCCATTTATCTCAAACTGGAACAAGACAAGTTAAGGTTTATTCATCATATGATCTCATTCTGTAGTGTTGGAGGGGTGGCATGTGTTTGCAGCCTGACAGGAAAATTTAAGTCACTCTATTTCTGCACACACTGTAGCAGGTGCTTCAATACTTTTTCGAAAAGAGTAAAACTCACTCTCTGCTTTCCTATCATGTGGGAGGAAGACAGACCTTTCAGATAAACTTTTTTCAGGACTTAGCTAATGAAGGAAGCAGACCTCAGTCCCTCAAAAGGTACTGAACACCCCACAAAACTTGGGGGTTCCTTACCTGTCCTTACTCCCTTCCATACATCTCATTTACACATGTTCAAAAGTTCAGCTTCAAATGTCTTCTCTTCCTACAATATAACAGAAAGGGTTTTTTTTCAGAGTTGAACAGCCACACTTCTAAAATCTTTGGTATTTAAATAGTTGGTTAAAATGTGTCGATTCTCCTCAGGTGGTATATTTGTTCTGATATGGTTAAATGAATGACCCATTCATATCTCATTTTTCTTCCCTTATTAATCAAAATATATTCCTGAGAGACTTACTTTGCAAGCTTGGCTCCACAGACATCTATACAGAAGGAAGATGGAGACTTTTCAGATGGCAGCTTCTCAACTGCAGTGTTACAACTATGGAACAAAAGTGAAACCAAGGCATTTTAGTTTCCAGTTTTTATATACAGAACTTTTGCTTGCTTTAGATGGCAAATTGCTACTCATCTAACATTTCTGTGAGCATTACAGTGTCCGTAGAAGTGTTGCTGTAATGAAACAGAACATCTTTATCAGATCTGTTTGTGATTATGTTGGTAGAAACAAGCAGACAGCAGTAGCCATTAACATTCTTCCAGTGAACACGAATCTTACTGGTTGTCATAACGGTTCAGTCTCCTTTTTTATACGAATAGCTTTTTTTTTTTAATGTTAAGTGCAATAATTAAGATTTACAATAAAGTAGTTAAAAATGTAAATGGATGTTGAGAACACTGTTGCCAAATGGACTGTATATATGTAGAGCCTAACTGAAATGGATGGAAAGGCCAGCAGGAATGTTGTTATAAAAACAGAGGGTCATGCCCTACAGTCTATCTCTGCCTTGAACACTTAGCTTTGGCTCAGCTGTGGGAAAGAGTCTAAAGTACTCGGTGACTTTCATACTTGTCTGGATACAATGAAGGGCAAAGTGCAGCATTTTTTTCCTGTCACTCCCTTTTATCAATCTCAGTTACTAATCAAGTGGTGGATATTAAGATAAGTCTTGCCTTAAACATTTAAGAGACATTTTTTATTAGACAAAGTACATGTGTTCCATTATACTTCCTTCACTGAATATGTGCCAGACTGTCCTTCAGGATACAGTCCAGCCAGTAAGAGAAGAAATGTGCTTGAATTTGGCATAATTGCAATGAACATAAAGGTAAACTTGCAACTTTTCTGGAACACTGGTTTTTTTGTGTTGTTGTTATAGGCCAATATCTTGGGTCTCGGCAGTCAATTGCTTTGGAGCAGTATTATTGAGAAGAATGAGTCATTTCTGGCTCAGTTTAATAAGTTTATCAGGACTGAAAAAGCTGGACTAAATGCTGTATCCACAGTTCATTTTACGTAGGTCTTTTTATCATGTACAGTGACTGGCCACCAAAAGGAAATGGAAAACACATCGCTTCAGCTTTCATAAGAAATAACTGCAACAGGTTTTATTTTATATATGAATAGAAAGTGATCACAGAGGTTGTTAGCTTTCTCTGTTCCTGTGGCTGCAACATTACATGTTGCCGCTGCAGTTTCACCTTTTCTTAATCTTAGATAAGCTGCATCTTCCTCAGTTATCTTGCAGGTTTATGATATCGAGCATAACATGTAACCAGGAAAATAGGGTGGATGATTATTTTGCACAATGTTGAATGAATACTTAAAGTAGGATTTGGGGGAGAGTATGGCTTCAGTTTTGTAGAACTGTGCGCCTCCCAAAATAGCTGTTCAGATTGCCAAGTGTTAAATTAGTGCATGGGCAAACTCTGGAAAAGATCGAGTTGGATGGACCTTGAGCAGCCTGATCATGTCCTGCCCAAGGCATACACAGCATGTATTGTCTATTTGTTGAAGCCTATTTTATTTCAGGAAAGCAGCAGCTACCATTTGTGGACTAAAGAACCCATTGAATACTTGCTTCTTATATTGGCTTTACTACTATGCAGTTTTACCATTAGAATTCACTCATTGATGTTTTAGGCACAACAAAACCTTTATTAATTTTATTTTTCAAAATATGTTACAGTATGAAATAACAGTATTTCACCATTCAAAGACAGTTCTTTGCTTCTTCAAAGGCATTATTAAACTGATCTGTACCATTCTCCTCACAGGACTGCAGTTGTGTATCCTCGTAGGATACTAATAATACAAATTATGAGCTTGCCTGAAATAATAGGGATGGTACCTAATCCTGAACTGACATCTGAAGGATTTTCAATGAAGGATATCAATGACAGGTCTGGACGTGAGCCTCAGTTTGTTCTGTTAGCCCTATGTTAGGATGAAGATGAAGGCACTTGAGTCTTAACAGACCTCGAGCCTGAGTTTTTTTTCCTTGAGCTTTTGTTACATTTAAGGATTCTTGCTGAATAACAATAATAAGAGATGAATCCCATCTGGTTTTCTGTTGATTGTGAGTTTCATTTAGTGTATGACTCCTCAAAGTTTAGTCTGCCAGGCCAAGGAAAGGTATGCAGTTATCAACATTACTGATAGGATAAAACAATTATGTAAGCTTATTTTCAAACCTCCCCAAATCCCATAATGCTTAACAAAAAACTCTCGAGTTGAAATGCACCTGTTTACAAAAAGATACAGCGTCAACTAGAGAATTTATTTAGAGTTTTGGGTAGACTATGTGGCCTTGCTGACTGATTCTTTGCCTGCTGCCATTTTTAGGCATGAAATATAGCAGGAAGTTGAAAAGCAAGTATGGACAAGAAAAACACAATGTTTTAAGAAAGACTTTTCAGAGTTGTATGAGAGACTTTTGTACTTAGGAGACTGTGGAGGTGCAAGCACTGAAAAGATCAGTATGTGCTGTGTTTCCAGCGTGTGGCTAGTGATGCATCTTTGAGTTGTAACAGTATTTCTCAAACTGTGTGTCCTCAGCAGGACTCCAAATTAATTCTGTGGCGGGAGAGGAAAGTGCTAGTAGGGCCTGGCAAAATTTGTTTGTCCTTTCCTTATGTAAAGATATGCATTTGTTCCTGGGTAGTGTGGGAGGTGGCTTCTCCTTTCCCTCTACTTTTGGAGCCACCGTTGAAAACAGTTAATTCCACAAGACAGTCTAATATGCAATTGCAGTCCCGAAAGTCATTGTAGACTCTCTCCTGCAACACAGCTAAATTTTATCTGCATGTGCCAGCAATTTCTCGAGCCTACTGATGAATCACAGAATCATAGAATAGGTAGGGTTGGAAGGGACCTTAAAGATCATCTAGTTCCAAGCCCCCTGCCATGGGCAGGGACATCCCACTAGAGATAAATGCCCCAAACCAAGTTAGATGGAGCTTACAGGAGAAGAGTAGGGAGAGAACAAAATGCCATGGGGCAAGAAAGAAGAAAATGCACAAAAAACAGTGAGAAAGAGATTAGAAACGTAGATCATGGAAAGTATAAAATGGTATCATTGATGTCAGGCCATGAAACATGGTTGGCATTCTATTGTTGAATAATGTTGCAGGCCTCTGTAATTGTGCAACACACAAAGATGGAAGATACTGTGCAAGACAGTTGTGTACAAAGGATGAGTAAACAGAGGATACTGAACAAAACAATATTGAGAAGAAAGGTTTTGAAAAAGGAAGAGGTCAGAAGAATGAATAATAACACAAAAGCTGGTATTGATAAAGAAGGGTGAGGCAGTAGAAGTAAAGATGAAAAAAAGTACAGCCACTGATGTGATTTTCTGTTTTTCATTAGAAATGTATCCTCCTGCCGCTTCTGGATTCCATACACACGTATAAGAAAACACAAGCTTTTCTGTCACCAGGGTGAAACTTTCTTCCAGAACTCTGGCATCAAAACCACCTGCAAAACCCAGTAAAACAACCCTCAGCATTAAATAGATGTCTGTATTAAATAACATCCTGTGCCAAGCAGGGAGTTGCCAGCCCAGCTGGATGAATACATGCCAGAGCATTTAAGTGATAACTAATATGATGAGTTGAACTCTTAAGCAAATAGATATCCAGGCAAAGAGCAGAGCGACCAAATTCCATGGTGCACTACCCTGCTATCTCCACTGGGTTGCAAAATGTATGAATCAGAAGTAGAAGATAGTCCTTGGAGAGTACTATGATCCCTATTTAAGCAAACCCATGTATTCTTAGTTCCTGATGCTTCTGGGCCCTTTTCAAGTTGCTTCCTAGCAGGACTCTGACCCAATGTCTATGTGGCAGTCAGCCACGGTCTGCATCAGTAAGAAAGCATTCATTTACTAGAAGGAAATGGGTACTGCAAGCAGGACATCAGGTGTTCAGGAGGTGGCAACCTCAGAGTCCCACCACCTGTTGCACAGTTGTGGTCCAGAGTCTGGAGCTGCCATTCCAAAAACAACAAACAGGCCAGATCCTCAGCGGGCACAGAGCCACAGAAGCTTAGCATATTAGCTCAAGCTCTGTCTTCTTTATCTCTTTTAGCACTGAAGTTTATCATTAAAAAGATGCCCAAGATATAATAGATGAAGTAAAGTATATTGAATTCACCAGCAACCTTAAGTAAAAGCCTAAGCTGCTTAATTTATCCTGAATTTTTCCACTGAGCTTTTTTTTACCTTTCTTGTGGGTACTGTCAGAAGTGGCCTGTGGGAACAGTGGAATTGTCATTTCCGTACGTTGTTGAGAATATAACTATTAGGACTTAAATAGATGCAACTGAAGCAGAGGAACCGACCAGATCATCTCTTGTTGTCTCTTCCAACCTATTTTTTTCCCTACGAAAAGTGCATTCAGTTACTGCTCTAAGCTTGCAGTGTTACACTGCTTCCACTAGGCTTGTGTAACAAAAGCCTCTGCAACAAAACCCCTCTGCTTCTTCCGTGGCTACTATGTAATCCAAAATGTGGTATTGTCAGTTTTAAAGAAGGTTGGGAAATCGAGATCCGAACCATGGCAACAGTGTAAAGTAAAAAGTAAAGAACGATATCAAAGTTAATAGGTAACCAGCCTATTACAGTGTTTCATGTCCTGCTCAAAATAATTTTCTACTTCAATTTTGGGTGACAGCTGCCACAAAACCTCCCACATGCTCACAAAAGTACTGAAGTAACCTGGGCCTGGATTCTGAAGAAAGGAGCCAAAACAAGGTGCTAGATCTCCTCCTAGGAGTTTTGCAAAAGAAATTTAGCTCACAAGAGCTGGACATCTCCCTGAGAGTCCCACTACCCCTTTACATCTACCATATGCTCTTGAGACTTCATCCTGTTTGTATCCGCTTGGCTTATGCCTGTGATTTGAACCAATGTGAAACCTCTGGCTCTACTCCTCTCACTGTGCGATACAAAACTACCGGCCATATGTGTCAAAAACAAGAGGTAGAGCTGTATATCAGCTGTTTCCTGGTGATTTGCAGATGGGTAAGATCCATTACATCATCTGGTTACCTCTTCCCTGTAAGAAGTCAAGTGTAATAGTGAACCAGCTCTTTGAAATGGTTCTGGAATACCTTTTTCCTCTCCACTTTTGTTTTTCTGACATCGGGCTACGCCTGAAGATGAGTTCATTTGTTCTGTCCCTCCCAGTGGTACCACAGGTCCACCAGCAACTTACTTCTCCTTTGCCTTTTACTTCCTATATCAAAAGTTAATAAGAAGAAAAATGTGCCGCACCATTTTAGGTGTGTTCCAGCAACTCAGAAATGAACTGGTTACATTGTCGGAAAAGCATTGGTAGCTGACAAGTCCTGCAGAGATTAAACATATGGGAAGACTGTGAGTGATATGCAAGAGATGTGCTGCTATTGATAAGCTAAAATCAGTGTTTGTTTCCCAGCACGCCCATATCAAATGACTTGCAACGCCTCAGCTTGGTGTTGTGCATTCCTGGTACCTGACCTTCTCTGTGTGACTGTTGTGCATCTATTGGCCTGTGAGCATCCCACTACAGGGATCAGACATTGAGAAGGGGGAGGGGAAAGGAAGAGCAGGAGGGGAAATACATAATTTTTTTTTTCTGATTTTATACATAATCTAGGGAAAAAGACACTGGCAGGAGTCCTTTTTGAGATAGATTGAATGATATCTCAGTGCTGCTGTGCCAACATGACAGCTTTACGGGGAGGCAGTACTGGGTCAGAAGCCTGATGCCCCCATACCTTTGGTTCTAGAACTGTCACACAGGGAAAAAAAACATTTTCAGGGTAAAAACTGTGGCAGAGTGGTAGTAAGCAGATCTTAAACCTTCCTTTGCCGTGTGACTCTGTAACATGGAGCTCCATACTGCAATGCAAAACCTCAGCTCATGCAGCTGTAACACTCCTTCTCCATAATTTGTGCTGGTTTTCCTCTTTCCTCTTCCTTCTTACACCTGTCTGCAGCCACTGCAGCTTGCTTTTTTCCTCTCTCCTATCCCCTGTCCTCCTGTCCTCACATTTCCCAGAGCCTCCTCTGGCACATTCCTTTGTGGATGGAGGAGGAGAGAGATGGGGTCAGGAGATGGCGGGTCACGTGAGTGGATAGAGGGACCAGCAGGGTTCAACCTCAAAAACAAGAGTTAGTGGGCCAGGATTCTGCCCTGGAGTGGACAGGAATGGGGAAGGCCATTACAGTCCAAAGCAATCTGTCCTCATGGCTTTTCCCGGGCTCTTCTGGTAAAGAGCTATAGCCCAAACCAAAGGAAATTCTATAGCTGGCTTCATCAAGAGGATAAACTCAACATCTACTGGCACAGGCACAGTTCAGCCCTCCAGGTACAGGAATAATGTTTCTCTAACTGGTATCTGGTATTCCATTACACTCAGGTTAGTGAGAGACAAGTGAGGCCTCTCTGACCATCCAGTGCCTCGTAGTGTTTGAGACAAATTATGAATATGCACTAGAGGAAGTAGAGAGAACAGGACCGGATGTGATACACAGGTTATAAATTATCACTCAGAACCCAGCCAGAAACCAAACAGGGGTCTGGAGCCTGTTCATCCAGCTAAACAGGTTCACGTGCAGACACTTTGCTGCAGATGACATCATGGCAGCAGCTGACCTCAGCCTGCAATGTGGGCAGCGGAAAGTCCTCCCTTGCACCTCCCTGCAGAGCTGAGGCAGACCCACTTCTCACACTGCCCTTGCAGCCAGCCTGCAGCCATGGGCTGCTACGCCTGCCATGCTGCTGGTTCAGTCATAGAGATTAAACATCCTCTTCTCAGACACAGAAGCTATTATTTCTCTGAGATGAAACAGCATCCCACACTCTTATTAACCTGTGCCCTACTTCAGAAGTAAATCTAATTTGCAGCTTTCATAGTTAGGGAGTGCTGTATTGGTTTGTCCCCGTGTCTGCTCTGACTTTGCTGAGTATATTTATGCAGCCCCATTCGTGGCAGAGTCCTATTTACTGTGGCCTGGAAGCATTATTCCTCACAAGAGAATAAGGAATTGGAGTAGTTGGAGCTTTTTGTTTCACTAGGGAAGGGAAAAGTAAAAGCACAAATCTGAAATGTCCCTGAAAAGGCAAATTTTGTACTCAGCAGAGTGATGTGCTGTCTGCTAAACCAAGTTTGTTATCATGATATTCCTGAACATCTGGTCACCTTCCACAAAGTGTCTCAAGAGCCATGCTGTACCAGAGAGGAGAGAGAGTTTCAAAGGATTTGCCGGACCCCTAATGACATGCATAAAACCAAACGGGTATTGTTTCACAAGTGTACAAAGTAATAGGGAAAGGGAAGTAGAACCTTCAACAACGGCCACCACAGATGTGGTATGTACAGCAATTTGTATGGTAGATCCATGGGTAGATGATGTTACCTAACAAGCAATGCAAGAAAGCAAAGGAAATCCACAGCCTTTTTTTAAGCGATGCTCGATATTTTCCAATTATAGTCAGTGCAGTTCACGGGCTGTTTTTAAGGACTCAAATGTAACTCTTTTAAAACCATGAAGATGGTGGAGTGTGACTAACATCACAATCTTATTGGCGGGCAGGCGGGTGGAGGGGTGGAGGACAAGACTTCGCAATTTCAGTTCCTTTGAGGATTTGGCTCTGTTCTGTTACTGGCCAATGGAAAGCCTCCTGTTCGTGTTGATTATTTCAGTAGTCCCTTGGTGTCCTTACACAGCTGGTGACTCGCAGCTCAGAGGAGACCTTATAGCAACCTTCCACTACCTCAAGAGGGCCTACAGGAAAGCTGGGGAGGGACTGTTTACAAAGGTTTGTAGTGATAGGACTAGGGACAATAGGTATAAAGGAGAGGGGCAGAGTTAGACTAAACATAGGGAGGAATTTCTTCACAATGAGAGTAGTGAGGCACTGGGACAGGGAAGTTGTGGCTGCCCCATCCCTGGAATCGTTCAAGGCCAGGCTGGATGTGGCCTTGGGCAGCCTGATCTAGTGGGAGGTGTTCCTGCCTGTGGCAGGGGGTTGGAACTGGATGGGCTTTAAGGTCTTTTCCAACCTGAACTATTCTATTCTATGCAAACAGATGAACATCTAGGTGGCTGCAATAAGGCTTCCTTGCTTGCCATATGAAGATAAAGTCCTACACAAACTTCCCTGCACAAGGTGCTTCAGTGATCTTACAATCCATTCGTGGATTGTTCCTCCTGTCCTTTGAGCTGGCTGCAAGATAAACTTTGGTCAATGTATTATACTATGCCCTTTGTAATGAAATAACGTCAGATAGTATGTATTTAGTGTGGATTTAAATTCCTGAGCTGATTCCAAGGAGCTGTTAAGACTTCTAAGATTTAGCAGTGCTTTGTGTTCAAGCCTAGAACAATGCATAGTGTTGCAGCAATATGCTCTTTCTGGTGGTGTTGAAAAGGCCAGGCCTTTGTTAGGAATATATCTGAAAGGATCAACAACCAAAAAAGTCAGCAATAAAACTAGATACTCACTAAAAATGCATTTTCTGTGGTTAACCAGAAAACTAGGCTTCTATACTTTGACTTCTTCCAGCTTTATCAAGTCATTGGCTCCAAGATCCCAGGTGCACGACTATCACCCCTGTCTCTTTAGGGAGATATTATAGTGACCTTGCAGTACCTCAAGGTGGCCTACAAGAAAGCTGGGGAGGGACTGTTTGTAAGAGCTCGTAGGATGAGGGGCAATAGGTATAAACTGGAGAGTGGGAGATTTAGACTAGACATAAGGAGGATTTTCTTCAAGATGAGAGTGGTGAGACACTGGCACAGGCTAACCAGGGAAGCTGTGGATGCCCCATCCCTGGAGCTGTTCAAGGCCAGGTTGGACAGGGCCTTGGGCAGCCTGGTCTAGTAGGAGGTATCCCTGCCCATGGCAGGGAGGGTGGAACTAGATGGGCTTTAAGGTCCCTTCCAACCTAAACTATCCTACGATTTCCTAGTAGTGAAATCAGCATTATATTTTCTGTGTGCAAAGAACATAATGAAATGTGATCAAAGGTCAAAGGTCATAAAGATCCAACAGGAGTGCAAAAAGAGGGTGTCAGGACATTCTACCATGGATGCCATTGCGCTGCCAGACACCCGTTCCCATTTTTATTGCAATGCCTCAATTTTTATCCCACGCCTGACGTCTAAAACTCACGGCAGAGTGGGATCCAGCCATGCCACGGCTTTGGTTGGAAGGGACCTCAAAGCCTGTCCAGTTCCACACCCCTGCAATGGCAGGGACACCTCCTACCGGGCCAGGTCGCCCAAGGCCCCATCCAGCCTGGCCCTGAGCACCTGCAGGCATGGATGGAGGCAGCGACGGCTGCTCTGGGCAGCCCTCTTCAGCGCCCCGCCACCCTCACAGGGAACCATGGAACCACGTCCCACATCCGCGTTTCCAGCCTAACGCCCTGCCCCCACCATCCTGTCCCCTCCTAGGCACGGGGGCAGCCCTGGCCCCGCCCCCCCCTCCGCGGCTGCCCGCGCGCTGACTCGCCCCAGCTGCCACGTCTTCCCGCCGACGTCACCGCCTCGCCTCGCTCCGCCCCGCCCCGGCCAATGGGCGACACCGCCCGCCCCGGGGCCGAGGGAAGAAAGGCCGGGCAGCGCGCACGCGCGGGCGGCGCCGCGGGGGCCGCCGGGAAAGCGAGTCCTCCGCCGGGACAGAGCGGGCGGGCGGCGCGGCTGGGCGGACTCGGTTTCCCGTCGTCCCCCGCAGCCGCCCCCCGGCCATGTAAGCGCTACTCGGCGAGAGGCGGCCCCGTTTCCTGGTTCGGCTCCGGCAGCCATTTTGGGCTGAGGGAGCGAGCGCGGAGGCCGCGGAGCAGGGCAGGGCGGAGGGGCAGGCCGCGCCGGGCGAAGGCGGGAGCGCTTGGACGCCTGCATCCTCGGAGCGCCCGCCTCGGCGGCGGGAGGTGCCGGGCCGCCTACACCCCCACGGAACGCGCTCGCCGGGCCCTGGGCCCCACGGACATGTCCAGCATGAATCCCGAATAGTGAGTGCGGGGCGGGGGCCGCCATCGGGGCTGGGAGTGGGGTGGACACGGGGACGTGCGAAGCCGCCGGGGCCGGAGCGGGATGGGGAGCAAGGCCGGGGGAGATATACGGGAGATCCCGGGCGGGGGGGCAGACACATACGACGGGGTTTGGGGCCGCCGGTGCCGTCCCGCGGGGGTGGGGTTGGGGATTGAGTTAATTAAGACATTCCCGGCGTCACCCGCCGCCGTGGGCCCCGGTGGCTCTGGCCACAGCAGCGATGGGAGAGCGGGCCCTGCCGGGCCTCGGAAAGGCGCATCGGGGGAGCCCTCGGTGAAAGTCGATCGTCCTGGTCGGCCGCGGCTGGCGGCTCGGCCATTCGAGGTCCACCCTTCGCTTCAGCTGCGAGTCATGTGTGTGTCACATGGCTCTTGCAAAATACTTCTTGCCTATGCAGATTTTGCAACGCTGTGAGTCGATAATGAAATGTTCTTCGGGCTGTCCTGAGCTGAAATAGCACATACCTGGAAAACCTGGGGATGGTACTTGGGTTTGGGGTTTTTTTTTTCGTTTTTGGAGGGTGGTTGTGCCTCCTCGCATGAATATGGCCTCTTTATGCAGATGATCTGCTCGGGAGCAAGGATGGCTGTGCTCTCTGGTCAGCAGTTGTCTGTAGCCTGGCAACTGTAAGAGCAGTGGCTTGTCTGCTGGGATGCTAGAGACAATGAACCTCGTTTTCTTCGTGGTTTTTCTGAATTAATAAGAGGAAAGACTTGGGGTTAGTTTAAAAAGCACTTAAAAGAAACAGCTGCTGAACCCTTGGGACTTAAATGTTGAAAAGTGGTTTGGGGATCCTTTCACTGATGCTGGTTTTGCTGGCTTTCCAGTTGTGGATGGTGAAGCCACTGTGCCCTCTAACTAAGTGGCTATGGTATTGAAATGCACATGTGGCATAACATTACTGCTCTAGATATCCATCATATCTGTTAGTGGATAATGCTTTTAAGAACTTCTGACCTCACATGGTGCTTTTCCACACAAATGAGGCTTCTGTCTTGTGTGATCACAGCTTTTGTGCTCTCTGTGTGGTTGCAGCACTGTGGGCCCATTAAAATCACCTGAAGAACAAACAGAAGTAGAAGGCAAAGTAGTCATCTACAGCCAGCACGAGGGAGTCAGTGAAAACTAAGAGGTACAGCCAGGAACTCAAGTTACATCTTGGCAAGGTTTCATCAGGATCGTGCTCCTGTGGCTTTGGAGAACACCAAAACAGTAGCCGGAGGTAGTCAGTGGGTAAAAGGCCAATAAATTGTTGGTGCCTCTGTGGTTGTTATGACTCTTACAGTTAAACTCAAATTTACCTTGAAGACTGGTTTTGTAGTGAAAAAACTGCCTTCCAAGAGTTAGGTCACTAATGCTCTGCAAAAACTTTGTGAAGGGTTTTTTTTTCCCTGTAGTTTTTTTTTTTTGCCTTTCCTGAAGCCTATTGGGTATTTGAACTCTGATGCAGAGGGTAATTCCCTGCACTGAGATAGTGAATGCTCCTATGAAGATGGGGGAAAAGCAATTTGAGGGAGACATTTTCAGTGAGGAGTGCGTATTCCTGATGAGGACAGCGGAGTTCTTGAAAGCGAAACAAAGAGGAAAAGCTGTAGTTTAAGATTAATTTGTAGTACTAAAGTGCCACTTCCGGAGAAGGGCGTGTCTGCAGGATACGGCTGGGAGATGAGAAGGGTGTGGTGAGATGGACACAAAATCTATCACTTCAATATGTATACTTGGATCAATGCTAGATCAGGCATGAGTCTTACGCGATTGTGACATTATTCCTTCTAGTTATCTGTAACAGGTACAGGTGTCTGGTCCTCTTAGAAGTGCTCTGCTTAGAGCTTACACATTCTCACTTCCTTATCACAGTTTCAGATCAGGCTGTAGCACCACATACTCTCTCCTGTGCATGCCTGAGCTCTGAGCTCAGTGGGATAGCTAAAGTTTTTATTGATAAAAAGAGCTGTCTCCTTCAATATTCCTATTAAAGTTATAGGGTTAGAAGCTGCTGGTGCAAGGGTTTGGAGGTGATGGGGGTGTAATTCAGAGAGCTTCGTTGAATCTTGAAGGTTGTGGGACAGCCCAGTGAAGTAGTTGGTGTGCTTTTTCATTGAAGTCAAGGAACTGAGGAGTGATGAATGAGAGATTACTGCTAGCATTTGGAAGCTAAATTCTCAAAATGCCTGCCTACCTACCTAGCACTGGGATATATTCCTTCTGTGTTCCCCCCCTTATGGTGTTTAAATGAGCCAAAGATCAATATTGACTATGTTGAGACTAGATCCTGTGAGGATTGGCATTTCCCACCTCTTGCAATTTGCTTGTAGTTGGCTGGTTACCATAAACACACTGGTGGGTGAACTGTCTTAACAGCCGAGTGGTGTTTGGCATTCATCTTGATCAGTACTCTGTAGTGTCTGGATCTTACTCTAGGTACCTTCTTCAAGGGGAGATGAAGAAATGAAGTGCTTTTCAGAGGAAATTTGCTTTTTCTGCATTCTTCAGAATTGTTGGAGAATACCTTTGGGGGGGGGCTTCAGTCTTGTGTGATGGTGTTCAGTAATGACAATTAAGCTACAGCTTCTGGGTTGCTGAATCATCTGAAATAGCTTGTGTTCTAATCTTTCTAAACTGCAATCTGCAATGCAAAGTGGCATTGTGTCTTCTGGATTCTGTTTACTTGCACAAGTAGTGTATAATCAGAATGACAGTCACATTCCTCTTGAAAATTTCTTGGGTGGCAGAACAAAGACTGGGGATTTGATGCTGCTGTGATTACCTGTTTATGATAAACTTGCAGCTGACAGTGATTCAAGCCCATTCTAGCTGTTTCTTGTTGGAGATAGTTGATTATCTAGTCTTGTCAATTTGGGCATAAAACCTTCCTGGCATTTTAAAATAAATCCCCATGTGTCTACTTGTAGAAACAACAGTAAACTTGCAGGTCTGTTCCATACAGCTTTGACTAGGTCTGCCCTAAACTTCCTGGTCTTCTGCTGAACTTGCTATTTTATGGAAAAAGCATGTAACGAGATGCTGCTGCTCTCTGCTTAGATATTTCAGAGTTCTTTTGGAGGTGCCATTTTAGTGAGATACAATTGAATGTAGCATCTGTGCTTTATCTCTGTGGCAAGAGGAAGCTACCATATCCTGCTCCCGATGGGGAGGATTCGAGACCCTCACTCTTATTGACAGTACCTACCTTCCTTGCTGCACATCTTCCTGCAGTGTGTGTTCTTGTACAGGTGCCAAGTATGTCTTGCTCTCATAAATAGTGAGAAATAGTTGACTAATAAATCTAGATTCATACTGTCACTGAATGTGGAGAAAGACATGCTGCATAGCTCAGCCTGCTTCACAAAGGCTCCCTGAACTGGTAGAGCTGATGAGAAGTCCTCAGATCTAAAGAGCAAAATTCAGTGTCTTCAGAAATGGTTGTGTGGCCTTTCAGGAGCAAATAGCAAAATAAACCTGCATGGCTTGTTGGACATAGGGCTACAGTTGAACCTGTTAACACAAGTATTCTATCAGTGTAGCTCAGCCTAGAAATAGATTTCTGTGAGTTTTAGTAGCTTGTTTTAATTTGTATTTGATTTAAACTGTTTCTGTACCCGAAGACCTGTTTCTAGCATTGCACCATGTGTAACAGACTGTTCACTTGGTTCTCAAGGCCCTATATAGGCATCTGCTGGATTTTTAAAAGCTCCTAAGGCAACAGTACCTAGAAAGGAAGGTGCTGTCATTGCAATATGGAATGACTTTAGCTTTTCTAAAACCTCAATAACAAGGTGCTGCTTAAATTATCTCTGAACTGATGCAGGTCTTGCTTATCTGGCAGAACTGGTTCTTTGTGACATGACACCTGTTTCTGAGGCAGAGTGTGCTAACTTGCTCAAGGCCGTTTCCAGCTGTGCTGTGGCCTGGCTTGCCCTGGCTTTGGTGGGTGAGGCTAGTGGCCTGGGGTCACTGCATAAGCCTGTGCTTGCCACTTGCTTCTGGAAATACTGAAGCCCTAAGTGAGGAAAGGTCTTCATAGTGAAGATGTCAACCCCAGTATTTAAGGTTTCTGAGTTATGGTTAACTTTGTAGTGCTGTGTATAAACCATTGTCACTCTTGTTTGCTTCTGAACAGTAAACAGATTTGATAGCAGGGTAGATCTAGTTGGCATCTGCTCTCGTAACAGAAAAGGACAAGTTACTTGGTGTTTGGGGGCTGAAGGGACTCTTGGAAGCAATGGGAGATTCTTACATGAATCTTTTGGACAGGCAGCTGAAGCTTTACCTGCACCAGGAGGGAATAAATTTTTCCCTCTAATCTTAGTGAAGACAATATTGTGGTAATATTCACGTGCTACCATTCTTAAGGGGATTATAACATGCTGCAGGCTCCAATACTTCCAAGTGTATTATTGCTTACTGTAAGTAACAATTTAACTTCAGGATTGCTGAAAATTCTGGTTTTGCAGAGAAGTGAACAACCCAAACTTCCTGCTGAAGTAGGAAGAAGCTGTTTGAAGGCTGAGACAGCTGTGGCTTCAGTTTATGCATAATCCTGGGGAATAAGGCATATGTTTTAGCAGCTGCTAAACCAGAACCATGTATTTTGTCCATGGTTACCAGTCTAAGAGTAGCATAAGCAGTTAATAATGCTTCTGGCCAGTGACAGTGCTTCAACTATCTTGAAGCTGTTAAGATATATGGGTTGTGATGCAATGTAACTTATCACCCCTGAACGGTTTAAGTTAACAACTCATTCTACTAAAACTATCTTGCTGTGTGCAGGACTGGACAGGTGAAGAGTTTTGTAACCATAAACTGCTGTGTATCCTTCAACTTTGGTATTTTTAAGCACCTTGAGTGCTTTTAGCTTTACTCTGGGGGGAAAGTTGCATTTTTAAGGATCAGCTTATTTGTTGCCACAGTTACCACTGCTGATTTCTCTCGAGCCTTGAGAGAAATGCTGCAGAAACTGATGGTGGTTTCAGTTGAGTGTGTTCGTGCAGCCTGGGACCAGCCAAGATGACAAGTCATTTGAGCACTTAAGCAGAGGAGTGGTGAAAAGCTGAGCAGTTGTCCACTTACTTTGTTGTTATCAGCTGATTCCTAGCAGCTTCCTAGCAGATTCCTAGCTGTTTTTTTGCCAGCCAGAGTCCATGGCAGTGTTAGGGAATAATAGGTGGGGACAGTTGGCTTCAGGCATTGGCATGTGCTGTATTTTCTTAGTTTGGTTAAGTGAGTGTAGAAATAGAAGTGCTGTGAACTCTTGTGGCTGATTGAGAACAGAATTTAATCCTGGACAATAATGGCCTGAAGAGTTATAGACCTAGAATGAGTTAGTCTTGTACTTACAAAGCAAAATAACTTGTTTAAGTGGTGGTTTGTTGCTTATTCACTGCTACTTGATCTCTAGTATTAAACTGCCCCATTAGTCTTATGACTAACAAAATGTAGTGTTTTGCTAACAGTGAAATAAGACTAGGCTGGTCATTGATACCATACTTATTTCCTCAGTGTTGGGAGGACTCAACATTAAGTACAAAAGAAACCCCAAAAACTTAGTGCCTCTTCCAGTGTCTCTTGAGAATTACTAATGTCACACCTGACATCCTCTAGAGAATGAATGTATCCTTTTCTGGCAGTGGCTTTAGCTTTGTTTTAATTACTGAAAGGCAAGTGGAGTATGTAGTCACTGACAGCTGTTACTAATCCTTGTGGATGGTGAATGTTTGTTCTGCCTTAGCAGGCCACTGAATTTGGCATTCGTAGTTTATATGCTTAAATGTTGAATTCTGCTGGAACTTAAATTTGTGTGACTTAAGGTGAGAAAAGAGTTGGTTGCTTTTGACCACTTCTGTGGCCTTTATGAAGCTGGACAGAGGAATCAAGCCTGTGACTTTAAGAAAGATACAAAGATAATGGCTCTGCTGGACAGTAGGCTGTTACTGCCATCTGTGTTACTTGAGTCAGTCAACCAAACACTGAGGCTTGCACTTAATGATGAAACATGATTTTAATTTTAGCTAGACCACAGAGGGCTGAAGTAGGGCTGTTTTAGTCTTGTTGATTAGCACAGTAATATTCCCAGAATAACTTCCTAGGAATGCAGTTTTACACACATGCACTGTTTGGAGCATACATCTCACTTCATTCACCAAGTGAATTAAGTAAATTGTGAATGTGTCTGAATCGGATAGAGAAGCTTGGAATTGTAGGGGACTTCCCTAGTAATGCATTAATTTACCCTTCACAAAATCATAATGTAATAGCTATAAGGAACTTGGTGTTTTTGATCTTAATGACTTTTTTCTTCCTTCTGCAGTGACTATTTATTCAAGCTACTTCTGATTGGAGACTCCGGTGTTGGGAAATCTTGCCTTCTACTTAGGTTTGCAGTAAGTGATCATTTATGTAAAAAAGTTACCAGGTACTTAACAAGAATTTCTCTGCTACAAGAACTGCTTGAAAGGACTGATATATTTGTTTGTAGCTGACCATTTGTTCATGAGTAATACAGAAAGAAATAATGTCAAGAATGTCTGGTGAAATTTAATTCTCATTTTCCTGTTACTTGGGAACGAGATGCCTGAATTTAAGTTCTGTGATTACATAGTGATAGAACACTGACAGTGGAAGGACGTAGTTGAATTCTGGTGTGTGTGCCTTCAGGCTTGAAGAGTACAAATATATGTACTCAAGGCAAGACCTTGATCAGTTACTACTTGATCTGAATGTTTTCAGCTGTGTGATGTTTCATTTCTTCATTGAAAATCCTACCAGTTGCTTAGCTAGAAGGAGAAGTAATTTAAATACTGCAGGAGTAACAAAGCCTTTTGTCTCCTTTACTGAATATGTATAATTGCTGGTGGACTGCTGTGACTGAAATTTGATGCAAGAAGATCTAGTTTCCCTGTGAACAGGAAAAGTTGGGTTTGACAGCTCTGACTAGAAGCTGGAGTCCAGTGGCCTTTTTGTCTACCTCTATGCCAAGGCGCAACTTTATGTTGCTGTGGTGGCAAAAGAGAGGATATGGGACATATATTAAATTCCAGTTTCTAAACTCTACTGCAAGGTGATGACAGTAGTTTCACAGCAAAAAACCACTGCCTAGGCACCTCTGCAAAGAGCCTGTTGTGTTTCATGTTAGTGCTATTAATTGGTGGTCTGCTGTGTGCAAATAACAGCTTTGACTAAGTAATGCTACAACCACTGTTTGCACAGTATCAGGATGTAGAGACACTAAAACCAGTCTAAACACAAGAAAATAGTAACCTGCTCTGCTCCTGGAACTGGAGGCAGTGGATTGAAAAGGACACCAAGGCTGGAGCAGTACTCCCAGATCAGTCTAGCCTGCTTCTTCTACAGATAAGTTCGAATTAGTTTCAGCTTCACGTGAATAATGTGACTTCTCTTTTTTTTTGATAGCCAGCTTAAATTTATGCTCAGTTATCTGGTGTTTTTTCAACTAAGTAGTTTTTTTCTTAAAAAATTTGACTTTCTATCTAAGCTTGTTTACTCTGGCATAAGGAATTACCACAGTATTCACTTAACCAGTGTTTCTCCTGCTGTAGGTTAAATGGCATCAGGCTTTTCAAACATTCTTTTGAGTACTGGTATGTTAAGGAAATGTCATGCTGAAAGTCTTAATGCTTTATTCTTTCTTACGTGTGTTCCCTCAGGCAGATGTATTACCTAAGGTGTCTTCCATTCACAACATGAGGAAATCCCTTTCTTTTGTGGTAGCTGTTTGTGGCATAAAGCCTTTTCTGATTCCTTTTTACATGAAGTTCTATATACAGTAGAAACACATTTCATATCAGCAATCAGTAGAAGGTAGCAAAAACTGATCCAGTGCTTCCTGTGTGCCTTGAGGCCTGCTGGAGACTGCAGTCAGGTCCATGCAAGCTGCTAAACAAGTGCTGTGTTTTCCTTCCTGTGTTTACACAGACTGCAGAGTGTAGGACTTAACACAAGTACCTGAGCTGTAACTCTAAACTGCCTTAGCAACCACCTGTGACAGCAGAGGATCTGGAGTTCAGATGTGGAGAGTGACTTGAGGCAAAATGCCCCTGTCTTGTTTTAGGTAGCTGCTGTGTAATACAGCTGAAAACCCACCAGAGGAGAATAAAAATCTGATATTTTAATAATGGTAATGGCTAGTCTGAGTAGCTAATCACTCTTCAAACATGAGCAAAGACTGTTTGGGGTTTTTTTACACTGCAGTTCAAAAGGCCTTAACCCTACAGGATTTTTGTCCTTTTTTGTGATGATAAATCTTGATTGAGCTGCTGCTTAAACTTTGCAGAAGTAAATACTACGTGAGAATACCTAGCTGTCTACTGCACTTTGCCATGAATGGTCAGACTCGTTTTGCTAGGGAGTTGGGTACCTTTGCCTGTTGCACAATGAAGTAGATGACTGTGAGAGAGGTGCAGCTGGCTTAACTTATGTTCACTCTTTTTCCTAGGATGACACGTACACAGAAAGTTATATCAGCACGATTGGTGTGGACTTCAAAATCAGAACTATAGAACTAGATGGGAAAACAATCAAGCTTCAGATAGTAAGTAGCATTTCTCAACTGCTGGGTACTTTAATATGATGAAGATGGAATTACCGTCATAACTGGTGGTAGTTACCTTTGTACTTTAATCACTAAAGTAAGTGATATCTTCTGTGTTAAGAACTTAGGCAGTTTTTACCAGCTTAAAAGACTTCCCATGACCTGTCCTTAAGGAAGGATGTTTGTCACAGCTGTCTGAAAGATAATATGGCCTGTTACAGATTTATCTTACTGAAAAGAAAAGAACCTAAGTAATTAAAAGGCACTGTGGGCTGGGAACTGAAGAAGTGCACAATCCTGTGCTGGGGTGCTCTTGTTTCAACTGGTGTAGTTCTACAGTATCTAGTAAGGATTTGTATAAGTGGAAGGAGATCACATGGTTGTGCAAGACATATTAACTGCTGTAGAATAGACTCTACTTCACTGTCTAGTACTGGAAATGGCTTTTCTTGCACTGAACAGAACAACGGTCACACACTTGTAACTGGCCTGTCTGCCTTAGTGTTGGGTAGTGTTTCCTGGTTATGTTTTTGGCCTTTCACTTGGAATAAGCAGGGGAAGAGACTTGGCAGTTCTTTCCTATAATCTTGAAACACTCTAAAAGCGTGACTGGTGTAATGACATCTAATATCCATGCAAGGTCACACAATCCTTGTCAGCAACTGCTTCCAGCTCAAGCAGGAGGTGCTTGGGACTTGAAGGCAATGACTCAGGGATTCCATACTGTGTTGTGGAGCAGGCGTTCAGTTTATAGCCAGAAACCAAAGCGTGAATCTGAGTCTCCAGATTCATGTAGCTGTCCTGAATCCAGAGCAGCCCCCGAAGAATGGTGTCACTAGTGAAATCTGAGTGTGACTGGTTTTAACAGGCGGCTTACCCTGTTCTTGGTATGGCTTCAGGGAGTCCAGGTGAGTGCTGTTCCTGCCCCAGTGGCAGGAGAGTTAAAACATCTAATGTCCCTCCTTAACTCTCTCAGCAGGAGAATGGATTCAGGTTTGGTTTGAGTTGTTGCACTTTGCACTCTGAAGAGGATGTTGCCCTTTAAATACCTTTGCTGCAGCTACTGTATCAGGGAAGCTGAAGGGAGTGGTCGTGTTAGAGACACACTTCTGACCTTACTCCCAACAGGTTTTCAAGCCCTGACTCATGTACCTTTTTCTGACCACTAAACCATGGCCTCTTCATAGGTCAAAACTGTTTATTGTCTTCCTCAGTGAGATCTCTTGACTGCACTTGTCTGGCACCAAACAGATGAGCACTTCTAGAAAAGTACTTGCTAAAGCGTTATTCTTGGTTAAAATACCTTGATCCTCTGAAGTTTTGTGATGTATACAGTTTAAGAGCCACTTCTGTAGCTGTGACTGAGGGCTTACATGTTGAGCAGCTCATCAGCTGAGCTGTGTTTCTGGAAGCCAATGCGTAACAGTGGTACAGCAGTAACTGATATTGTTTGTCTTGTAGTGGGACACAGCGGGACAGGAGAGGTTTCGAACTATCACTTCCAGTTACTATAGAGGCGCTCATGGCATCATAGTTGTGTATGATGTTACAGATCAGGTAAGTGTCAAACCTGTGCCTGCAGAGTGTCTCCAGGTGGAATACATCAGGTTGATAAGTAATTTGTGAATGCACCAACTCAGCACTTCTTAAGGAAACAGTGACCATGTTGTTCTTCAGGCTGCATTAAGGTTTATTGAGCCAAGCGTATGTGTAGTCTCTGATTTGGGGCTAAACACAGACATAAAAAGAGCTGTGGGCTCTGAGGCTCTGAAGCAATTGTACCTTAGGCTTAATTTGCTGGGCAGGTAATTGTTCTGTGTGAATACATCTCACCTTGCCTTTGGTAGCAGGAAGTCTGAGTTACTGATGGAAGTTGTTGAAAGATTTCTGAATGTACTTGAACTTTGACTACAATAAAAACTGGCATATGGAAGAGAAAATTGTCAGCAAGTGTACAGGATGCGATTGAGGATTCTTCTCTGCAGAAGAATCTCTGAATATTACTGGTGCAGATGTGTTGTTTGAAGGGCTCTTAGGAAGTGTAGAGATGCCTAAATTAAAAGAAAAAGAACACTTGGGTTCAATCACTAACTTGAATGCCAGTTTGGGATGGCGGTTTTGTTTCTGGAGTTAAAGGCTGTTCCAGCATCTCTACAACAACATGGTTTGCACCTAACACCTGGTGCTTTGTAAATGCTTGGGATTCTGGTCTCAGCTGTGCCATGTCTCTTATCTGTCCTATGGGAGGAGGCAGAGGAAGAGTCCCAGATGGTAGAAGTTGTTGACTGTTAAAGATAGGGAGCAGGGAAAATAGGGGAGGAGTGCAGCAAGGGAGGAAAGGCTGATTGTGTAGGGCTTGAAGCACAGACTAAGGAGTTGTACAGACCATATGTTTACTTGCTTATCTCAAGGCGGTTGGGGTGTACTACCTTGTTAGAGTGCACACTCTTGTGGTTGTGAATCACATGGATAAGTATGCTGCTTTCTCTTCTTTCCCAGTCCTTGCTGAATAGTGCTGAGCTCTCCTCTTGGTAGAGGGTCTTGCTTACAGTTGTCTTCTCTCCTAGGAGTCTTTCAATAATGTAAAACAGTGGCTGCAAGAGATAGACCGTTATGCCAGTGAAAATGTCAACAAGTTGTTGGTGGGGAACAAATGTGATCTGACCACAAAGAAAGTAGTAGACTACACAACAGCAAAGGTATGTTGGTATAAATGTGTACTTGCTTGAGTGAGCACCTAGTCTGGATTTTAATGTGCTTGAGTAAACTTAGGTGCAGGGAAGTGCCTTGTAGTGCATGTAGAAATGACATAAATGCAGGTGGCTTCATGACCTATTGCAGTGCAAGTCATCAGACTGGAGTTTGGGAGTGGGGAGGTGGTCTAGGACCTTGTGCCTTATCCAGCAGTGCACCAGGAAATGAGGTGAGGTGTGAACCAATGTACGAGCTTACTTCTCACTGTTTCTCCATTTGCAGGAATTTGCAGATTCTCTTGGAATTCCATTTTTGGAAACCAGTGCAAAGAATGCCACAAATGTAGAACAGTCTTTCATGACCATGGCTGCTGAGATTAAAAAACGAATGGGTCCGGGAGCGACAGCTGGTGGTGCAGAAAAGTCCAATGTTAAAATTCAGAGCACTCCAGTCAAGCAGTCTAGTGGAGGTTGCTGCTAAAACTTGCCTCCCCCCTTTTGTCTCACAACAATGAATTTGCAATCTGAACCCAAGTGAAAAAAAAATTGCCTGAATTGTACTGTATGTAGCTGCACTACAACAGATTCTTACCGTCTCCACAAAGGTCAGAGATTGTAAATGGTCAATACTGACTTTTTTTTATTCCCTTGGCTCAAGACAGCTAACTTCATTTTCAGAACTGTTTTAAACCTTTGTGTGCTGGTTTATAAACGTGTAATCCTTGTTGCTTTTCCTGATACCAGACTGTTTCCTGTGGTTGGTTAGGATGTATTTTTGTTTTGATGTTTCTATTGGCATGTTTAGATGTCAGGTTTAGTCTTCTGAAGATGAAGTTTAGCCATTTTGTATCAAACAGCACAACAGTGTCTGTCACTTTCCATGCATAAAATTTAGTAAGATATATGTAAGATCTGATTTGCTAGTTCCTTCTTGTAGAATTATAAATGGAAAGATCACACTATCTGATTAATAGTTTCTTCATACTCTGCATATAATTTGTGGCTGCAGAATATTGTAATTTGTTGCACAATATGTAACAAAACCGAAGAAATGTTTAATAAATATTGTACTTATTGGAAGTAATATCAAACTGTATGGTGATAAATATTGTCTTAATTTGTATGGCTAAGGGGGAAATCAGGCTTGCATTGTGCACAAAACATATCTGTGTGCAGCCATGGCTCTCAGACCTCCTAGTAGACCAGAGACCTTCCCTGCAACTAAAACTAGTGGCTGTGGCCCAAAAGCTGGAGTTGTCATGGTGCTTAAGGCACATCTGCTGTACCAGAAACATCCAGCCAGTGTTCCCGGAGGCATAATGCACTCTGAATGTACAACAGTTCCCAAACTTAGTCTTGGAACTTAATTTATTTCTCAAGGACTCTATGTAGGGAATTCCTGTCTGCTTTGTGTAGTAGGGGAGGGAACAGTATTTCCCTAACACAAATGACTTCAGTGTAACCTTGAGGTGGTATAACGCTTTACCACTCATATCTTTTCTATATACTGTTAATCCCATCCTCTCTTAATCAGTACTCTTCTGACTGTGCAACAGCTTAGCTTCTATTCTGTTCTGCATAGAGGCATCAGGAGGATGACATGGGGACAGCAAGGCCCCCCAACAGACTGTTGCTCCAAGTAGGCGCTTTCTCAAACAATTTGGAACTAACCAGCAGCCAAGAGGTTTTGGACAGTGTGTGATTCTTTGTACAGAGCTAATCAAATCATTAGTGCCTGATGTCTAGCTAAAAGCCACAGGAAAGCTAGCCTATAACACTTCCTATACATGTAAAATTGTTCAGCTTTATCTAAACTCAAATGTTCAGCCTATTCTGTAAATAGTCTCATGTTTGAAAGACCATGTAACATTCCCCTAGTAGTAAATACACCCTGTGATAGTAAAAAAATATAGCCTAGTTATGTTGTGAGGTATAAACTAAAACTGGTGCAAATATCCTCTGATTTTTTTTCTGGGGGGGTGACTTTGGCTAACAGCTTTCTTCAACATAGTTGCATCAATCAACAGGCAATTGTAATACATAAAGTATTGTCATGGTTAAGTTGAACTCTTCCACTGAGACCTTCACAATAAAGTGATGTGCTTTCTATTAGAGATGTGCTTGTTGGTATAATTCATTATGTAATGTGACTTGCTCCTCTGGGTGAGCAGGAGCAGTAGGAGTGTAGGGAGTGCTGCTGACATCAGCAAGCAAACCAGAAAGGTGTATTGGAGGGTAAAACATCTTCCCTGCAGAGAAGTGCACAAATGAACTTAAATGTCAAGATGCCTGCTACATACTATCCAAAACAATGTTAATATATACAGTAATAAAAGCATTGCAAAACCAACTTGGGCTACACCAGGTGTTTGGTGGTTATTTTTTTTCCCTAAGTCACTGCTGTATTCCTGGGATGGTCCCATTAAATGCTAGTGTGTTGAAGAGGGTAGAGTAGGCCTAGTAATCCTGAGCAAGGGCACTGTGGTCTCCTACCTGTGAGCTGAAATATTAAATGCCTTTGATGCAGGTGTCAGGTCAGGCTTAAGACTTGCAAGTGGTGCAGACAGGCAGGGGCAGCCTTTCCTTGCGTGCAAACCCCATCCTGCTCTGTTTAAGCATCACCTTTGATGCCTGTGGGACCTGGTGTCGGTGAAGCTAGGGGGATGAGCCTGGCTGTAACTCTTTGCTTGACCTTTTTTGTTGAACTTAGGCTGATCTATGAATTATCACCTGCAGACTGGCACTGTAAACCCTGCCTGAGAAGGTGGGAGATGGGAGAGTTATCAAAAAAACTACAGAACTCCAGTGAATTCTTCATTCATAACTCTTGGTTTATCTCTGCTTTCACCTTCTGCTTGAGCAGGACAGGAGCCTCACTGTTCACAAGAATGGGAGGCAGTGATGCATTCTGCATAAGAACATGATGTTCACTATTTGTTTAAAGGTTAATGAAAGCCAAGTACCATCATTAGGTAGTTGGCTGTAACTTTTTTGACCACATACTTTGTTATGGTGCTGCCGAAATGCCCTTCTCTATGACAAAAAGGGTTTGGAAACTTTCATCAATGTTTTGTGAGCAGTGATGAACTGCAGTAGCTGTGAGAGGGGCCCAGGGAAACCTGCTGCAAACAACAGGTAACAGCAGTTCATATGTAATGTGGTTCTTCCCTGAGTGTACTGCCCTGTGTGTGATTTTATTGAGATTCATAGAGCATATCAGCTCTTTGTGTTCATGCATAAGAAAACTGAGAGCTAAATAGGTTCTGCTCCCCCAGGGAATGGCAGTTACAAACAAGATTTCAGTTTGCACTCAAGAACCAGGAGGAGTTGCTATTTCTTGGCTTCTAGCGTTTTGAAAAGCATAAACAAAACATGAGAACACAGCTATTAAAATCACACAGCTTTAATTATAAGTGAGTTTCACGGCACACTCTGGATTACTGAGTTACAAAACAGTGTTCATGATATTTTGCTAATATGTGGAACAGGCCACTTGGATAAAAAGAAGCTTAAAAAAAAAACAACAAAGCAAACCAAAAGAAGGCCAGCTGTACATTCCTCGCTCACTGAACTCCCCAACGTAGCCAGCCCTACAACCAGACATCCCAGCAGACAACCTGCTGTATAGCTTTGCCTTTTTCAAGTCACAGTAAAAAAACAAATCAGCCAGTCTGGCCAGACCCAGTGATTGTACATATTTAGCATCTCTGCACTAGGTGGAAGAGCTGGTTGGGTGGTTGCTGCATTCCTTCTCAGCCATCCTGAGACTGGCTAACAAAGCCCACATCTGCTACAGGCGGCACCTGAAATAAAATGGATTAAGGTTGCTACTGTGCTTTGCTATCTTAACAAACCAACCAAACTCCCATGCTATACTCCTATTGCCTCCACCCACGCTCAGGAGGGTGTAGGATAGAGTTACATTTATATATCAATTGGAAAAAAAACCCCAACCAGAGTACTTAAGATACTGTTACTGTCCTCTAAAGCACTGGAAACATTTTTGCCCTTTACAACTCCAGGTTTTATGGTGGGCCAGAGGGGAATTGACACCTGAGCTAATGGGATGGATGTTGGGGAGGGCACGTTATCCTGCAGCTCCTGAATTCCTACCTTGATGCTCAGAAGCCAAAGGCCTTCCTGCATCTCTGGACCCAACACTTTCCTAGCTCCTGTGAGCATTTCTTCCAGACAAGAGTTTTATGGTGATTCCCAGTCACAGAGTGAGGGCTGAGGGCCATGGCAGTGTGCAGCCAACCCCATTTATGCCGCTGCACCTGCCTGCAAATGCCACACACCTCCATGCCAATGCTGCTGCCATGCCCTTCTCTGTGGTTATATTTGAAGGAAGACGTTCAAGAAATTGGCAAACACAGTTTCTAGCCTGTATTTTACCCCTGAATTCACTTGCTTCCCTTTCCCACCCTGATATGACAAGCAGAACTTTTCTTTGAGGAGGGAAAAAAGCAACAAAACCCAAGCAAACAAAAAAACTTTCCTGTCTGCTCTCTGCTGTTGGAATGATTTGGGCAGAGGAGCAGTTGTCTGTCCCATACAGTCTGACCTGCCTGCCGGCTCCCTCCAAGGAGCTGCCAGTGCTTTTAGTACCCCTTTGGGTTTCATCAGCCAGTTTCCAGGCTGCTCTTCCCCTGACACACATTTAAAGATGATGGGGCATTCATTTGGAGATCTCCCATGCTTTCTTCTTCTAGGCTTTCCAAAGATCACATTAAAAGAAATAATAAAGCCTGTGTGCTAATTTAAGTGCTTGTCTTAATAAACCTTGCCTGAAAGGCAGGCTCAGCCCCTGCTTACCCACTGAGCAGCTGTCTGCTGCACCCCCTTGTCCTCCATCCCATCCTTGCCCTGCAGGGGACCCGCGGCAGCTAGAACGGACTCGTACAAGTGCTCCGCATGGGTCTCTAGCACTTCTGACTGTTTCGCTATCAAACCCAGCGTATCTTTCAGAGCTGGAAAACAAAAACATACGATGGAAGTGGTAGTAATGTGACAATTGACTATCTGTAGGAGCAGTATGAGTGAGTTCCACTCACCTGGACACACTCTGGAAGGAAACTGAGTGTTAGAAATCAATAAGGTAACCTTCATCCCATCCAGAGTTCGGAGCAGGTGGGAAGCAACCCAGGAGGCTCCAGGTTAAGAGCAGAGACACAGAAACAGGAGCTCCCAAAGGAAACCTTTACGACTATGTAAGAAAGCCCATCCATAACATTGCACTCAACCCCTAAAGCCCCTTTGCTGGCTGATGGCAGGGCTGGCCTTGGTGCAGGATGCACCACATCTCTGGAGCGACTGCCCGGCATGTGCCCAGCCACCACTCCGGCTGGGGTGTCTCCCCAGACTGGCTGCTAACACCCAGCCCAGGATGCACCCGGTGCAAGCAGGGTGTGCAAATCCCCTTCTCCTGCACTGGATGCAAGTGTCTGCTCCCACCTGCAGGCTGACGGCATCCCCCAGTCCAGCAGGAGCTGGACATGCTACGGTTAAGATAGAAACCTAAGAAGGGACTCATAAGAGGCAGAAACACATCCACCACCCATGATGGATGGCACGGTGCAAGGTAAGGGTCAAGGCTTGGCACAGATGAAAGCACTCGGGAGTATTTGCTTCAAACCTCCAAGTCGCTGGACAGCAATGGAGGTGTAAAAGCCCTTTTTGAACCCATACAGCTGTGGAATAGCAAACTATGCCCACTGCTCCTCCACTCCCACACATATGGGATCAGGGATTTTGGAAAGCAGATACTAGGGACAGCACCACCCGCTGTGTCCAGGACCAGCCCTGCTCAAACAATCCTCCTCACCTGGTGAACTCGACGCCATGCAGTCAAGGAGAGCTTCTCCCCTCTCCAGCACGCTCTCTGTCAGGCTCCGGTGCTTGGCCACGTCTTTCTTGAACTCCTGGGAACGGAAGGAGAAAAGGAGCGGCGTTCAGAGGGCTTTTTTTTGAAGAAATACACCTGCAGCAGGTTCCCTGGGAAGCAGTTTCCCTGGAGCAGGAGTGGCTTGCCACTGCTTGCTGCCCACAGCACCAAAGTAGAGAAAAACCCAGTGGCAACACCTACCAAGTAGCGGTGCAGCGATGCCTTCATGCTCTCAGCATCTGGGGAGGCTGGGACCCAGCTGTCGGCGATGTCCGCAATGTTGTACAGCCAATGAATGAGCTCTTCCAGCTGGCAGCAAAACATCTACTTAACAAAGCATAACAACAGGGGTTACCGATGTATTTCCGCAACAAAGACAGGGCAGGGATAGCCACAGCTAAGCCAGCAGTGTTTCAGAAAGCACCGGCTCCCTCCTGCGTCTGCCTCCCCTTGGCACACAAACATCCCTGCGCCCAGGAAACCAAGGGCCAACGGACAAAAGGCAAAACAAACAAACAAAAAACCATTAAAACCCCTAAACACCCCAAAACCACTGCATGGCAAGAAATGAGGGTCACCATGCTATGAAGAGGTGTCAGAAGCCAGCGGCACCCAGACTGGAGGAGGAGGTTTGCCTCCACCACTTCCCAGCTGAAGAGTCACCCTCCTCCACATTGGAGCCACACAGATAATTCGCAGTTGCTTTTCCCCAAGGGTTTGTCCCGTTCAATTAAGTGCTTTCATTTATTTTTAAAGTGTCTTGGTAAGGGATTATTTTTGTAAGAGGCTGCATGAAGCACAGGGGCCTGTGTTTCTGCCGAAACCAGACTACAGCCCTACTTGTGCTCTGAGCTGAATCTCCCTGGCACTGCAATTTGGGGCAACAGATACACAAGGACAAGAGGAAATTGCCTCAAGTTAAGCCAGAGGAGGTTTAAATTGAATATTAGAAAAAATGTCTTTACCAAAAGAGTGGTGAGACCTCGGAGCAGGCTGCCCAGGGAAGTGGTGGTGTCAGTGGCCCAGGCCCATGATGCTGAGCATGAGGAAAAGTGAGATGGTTTCTTGCTCCATCAGAGGAAATTATCTGCTCTAATGAGCTCCCCTGCATAAATTACTGCCAGCTGCCAGACACCAAATGTCATGCAGAAGGGGGAACCTTAATTGGGCCCCCAAGACAGGCACATTTTATGTAAAATCTTCCCATAATAAACTTTATTTCTTGTCTCAGCCTACCTTAACACAGTGGGCAAGGGACTCGCCCTGCTGGCTCTTCTTTGGATGCCCCCTGGCCTGTGGTTCATGTAGGTACGTCCCATCCAATGTGTCCCTGAGACCGGTTGATACATTAAGCCTCCGCAGAGGATCTCTGTGGATCCGACCACACAATTTAGTGTTTTCCCAGCTGGACTTTGGAGAGCTGCAGGGGGACCACAGCCCAGCATAATCCTCAATATTCCCTCTTTCGTCCCTGCCACCTGTGTCTCTGAAAGGGGCCAATACAGATGAAAGGTACTGCCTGCTGTCGCTGTGGCGTGGAAGGGTTTGGTGGCTGGGCCCAGGTGTCCTTACAGTTAAGGAAAGACTGGACAAAAACTGAGCCAGCCTTTCTAGCTCCCACAGTTTCGGAGGCAGGGAGAGAAATTCTTCATCACCCTCCCACTCCTTCCTCAGAGGAAGCACTCGAGTTGTGGGTAAAAGCCTGCTAGTGCTTTTCATCTGCCCTTGGTAGTGTGGAAAAGGACTCCCTCCAGTACACCAGCTTCTCCCATCCACAGCTGAGCAGCCAGACAAACCTGGCTTAGCTGCCTCCACTGTTACATCCTTAGCAAAACCACTAGAAAGATGAGAGGAAGCACTCGTTGCAAAGGGTGCATTTGCACTACGTGAAGGTTCATAGTGCAAACCCATGCCTGAGTAGCTTCTTTTTCCAGCTCTTGAGGTGGAGAATCTCTCTGCAGGGCCCATGAACCTCCAACACCCATTTTCTCTGCCTCCCTGAGCCTGCCCACCTCGGCTGTGTACACTGGTGGACCTCAACGTGCCTTCGGGGGAAACAGAAAAACTGTCCAATCCTATTCCTGAGTCATGGAGGAAAGGGTCTGGCATCTTTCCAAGTTTGTATTTTGGCTTCAGTGGATAAGCATAATCCAGCAAGTCCTCATACTCTTTATTGGGGTTCCAGTGGGGTGAGTGACGGTCGGGAGATGGGGGTAATGAATCTGGTATGGCACATGCCCAGTAATCGGCTTGGTAGGACGACATCTCTCTGACGCGCTCCATAGTGGTGCGGCCATCAAGCAGAGCACTGACAGGCTTGCGTGCCCACGGCACCTTGCCTTTTGCTGCACTCCACTGATGGCACCGGTCCTGGGCAGCAGTGGCCACAGGAGAAGGCACATCCACACTGGCTGGCAAACTCCGGGGCGGCTCTTTGGAGAGGCCGTTTTCTTCTGAAGACAGAGTGGAGAAGCTTGATGGGGAGCGGCTCTGCAGGGTGCTCTCAGGGCTTAGAGGGGTTTGGGGCTGCACGAGCTCTGGAGTGGAGCAAAATGGGGATTGAGCTCCCAGTCTTTTGCTGTGTTGCTTGGCATGTGCATCGTGGCAGTTGCCAGCGAGGATGCTCTCATCTGCAGAGCTGTGCTGGCTGGGTGGGATGGACACTGGCACACGGCCCAGTGCCTTCACCTGCTTGAAGACAAGGGGTGGAAAGGAAAGGAAAGGAAGAGAGAGCTACACAGAATGAAGCACAGCAACCAGATAAAAGGCTCCCTTGTGCCAGGACATGGAGATAAAAGCCCAGCCCTGGACTTGCCATGAGAAGAGGCTGGTAGGGGAACTCTGTTCCATCTGCGGGATGGAACATGCAGCTGCCCAGAGGCTAGAGTGGGGTTTGTTTTTACAGAAAGGCATCCCGAGAGCTTGAGAACATGCACAAGTCATTAGGCAGAACAGACGCCTATTTAAGGAGCCTTGTCCCAAGGGGCTTTCCAGCTCCACACCACAGCATAATACAGGAATGGAAGCAATGGCTCAAGTGGTGGAGCCTAAGCTCTTCCTCAGTGCATGGCTTAGCCTGAGGCTGGGCCACGCTCCAGCTGGAGAAGATGGAGAGCCCTTGCCAGCACAGCACAGACAAGCAAGTGCCCACCTCACCTCGGACCTCTTGGTGATAAGGCAACACCTGCATATACAACCCTCTCACCTGCTGCTCTTCTGAGGAGAGGAACTTTTGTCTAACATGAAGAGGCACATTGCCATCGGTGTCTCTATAACTTGACGACTCCGTCTCTGAGAGGTTTGCTCTTGCTCTGGGAAATCCAGATGGGGATCCTGAAGACAATTCTTGGTGGTAGCTTGAGCCTCCCTGAGTAACACCAGTGGCCAAGGGACTGTATCCACTCGTTGTCACACTCTCTGTCCCTTGCGGGCAAGGCTTGGCTTCCTCTGCCCCTAAAAGCCGGCACAGGCTGTCTGTTAGCTCCGGGTAGTCCGTCTCCACCTCTGTGCAGTCCCACCTACCATCGCTCCCAGCCTTCCCACTCAGTGATGCTTCAGAAAGCGATTTTCCCACATCCACAGCCATCAGGACAGAACTTCTTCTGAGAAAGGATGTCTGGCCTCAGGCTCTCTGCAATACACAACACAGTAGCAGCAATTTGCAACCCCCTCATCTCCACATCAAGTAAAGAAACTGGATATGTCTAACCACCAAGATCTAAAGTGTATTCTGGGTCAGACCCCAAAAATCATAAAGTTGCATCTTGGTGCATCAGGTGCGCAGAGGAAAGAGCAAACCTTTGCGTCTCAGCAGCGTTGTCCGGTTCTGAGGACATGACAAAGGGAAAATCTAATTAAACTCTGGCTACACTGAGAACAAATCTGTGCTTTATACCTTGCCAGCATGGTGCAACCATGAATTAATGGCCAATCTCATAAACAGTTTCTGCACCATAAGGTTACTGGGTCCAAATGAGAGACCATTAACTAGGACATAAAGGATATCTTCATGTGACTGAGCCCTGAAGGCCGCTGGGGTGGAAAGTTGAGGGTTTTTTAAGAAACACACTCAAACCTTTGAAATGGAAGCCACCCACAAGCGAAAAGGATATATAAAAAATTAGAGGGGGAGGTAGGAGGCTCTAAACCCTAAACCTGGCTCTTAGCTCTGCAGCTTCTACCCTAATTCAGTAAATTACCTCTTTTTGACATTAATTAATAGAAAGACTTGCTCAACCAGTGACACATTTTCAAGTGTGCTGTAGAGCCAAGCCCACTGCACAAAGCCCACTTGCTACAAATCCTTCTAACATGAGATATTACTATTGAAGACCGAGCCCCGAGTGCTCCACCACCTCCAGTGGTTGTTGGTGCTGGACAAACAATGACCCAAATCAAAGAGATCCAATACAGCACATGAGAGATCGTGATTTGCCAACACTAGCCAGAGCCAAGCACCTCTGTTTGCTTTTGTCAAGCTAGCAGGATTCAAAAATACTCTCCAGAGAAATGACACCTTGCGGGCTTTCCACAGAGCTTGAAAACTGGCTCTGCCAAAATCCCCACGCATAGGTTCTTCTGCGCCGCTCAGTTGGCAACAGGCATTGTCAGAGCTCCACAGCCTCTTCCAGCAACTCCAGCCCGAAACATAGTGCCAGCATTAGGAAATCATCAGTAGAGTGGTTTTGCTGGTACCTACCCAGCTAGTGCTGGGCCAGCGATGGAGCAGTCAGCCAAGGGACCATCAACAGCAAATACACCTTAAAAAGTAACATTAGGTTGGTATAAAAATAACTGCTGGTTTTAACCATCAACTTTAAAGCACTGTATCTCAGCTTAGAATAAAATATATTCATCAAAATAAGAACCATTAGAATATATGATTTTTTTGCCAACAAGAAACAAGGTTGTTTATTCCATAGAATGTGGCACATTGTTCCGGAGTCCTGGAGCTGATGAATTCTTCAAAGGTGTTTTGAGCTATGGCTTGGTTGTGGAAAACCTTCTCTTGCAGGAAGTTGTTGAGGTGCTTGAAAATGTGGTGACTGGGGGAGAGAGGTCTGGGGAGGAGGCTGGGTGAGGAAGTTTTGTAGCTCAAATCATGCAGCTTCTGCAGAGTCATTTGCAAGACATGCAGTTGGGTGTTGTCATGGAGAAGAACTCTTCCTTTTTGATTGATTGATTAGTTTTGCAATAACAACAACGTTGATGTAAACGTTGCAGTTCTTACTGCTTTTTGTTGATTCCCTAGCAGTACTTCTCTGCTGTGATGGCTTCTCCAGGATTCAAGTAGTTTCAAGGCCAGGTTGGATGGGGCAGCGGGCAGCCTGATCTACTGGGAGGTGTCCCTGCCCATCGCAGGNGAGGAAGTTTTTTACAGAAAGGGTCATTAGGCAATGGAATATGCTGCCCAGGGAGGTGGTTGATTCGCCTTCCTTGGAGGTGTTTAAGGCACGAGTAGACGAGGTCCTGAGGGACATGGCTTAGTGTTTGATAGAAATGGTTGGACTCGATCCGGTGGGTCTCTTCCAACCTGGTGATTCTATGATTCTATGAAAATTGTGTGCTGCGTGAGCACAGTTAAATAAAAGTGTCATTCAAAACAAGCATCACAGTTTATGACAAAAACGGCAGTTATTTTTGCACCAACCTAATTAAAAAAAAAAAAAGGAGGAAAAAAGTATTCCCAAACAATACTTGGAAGTGGGAACAAGTTGATACTCACACCCTCCATCACCTCTTTTGTCACAACCTCATTTTACTGTCCACCTCTCTGCTGACAGGGGTTTTGTCCATGCAAGTAACAATGAGCTGTGGAGCTTCAGTTCTCCCAACTCTCCACACAAGCTGCGCCACTACGCCGACACCCAGACTCACACACTTCATTGCTTAAGTTGCTACCAAATGCAATCCTATACACATTGTGCTACCCTAAAATGGTATTGCTCTCTCTCTTTTCCCCCCCCAAAAAGGCTGTATATCCAAACAAAAAGGCATGGGAATTGCAATAAGTGTAACCGATAAACCTAATACTGCTAAACTCCCAAAATAGTCAACAACTCTGTGTCATTAATATATCTTGTTTAAGGGAAGGTAGATTTCTTATGCTAATTGAAAGAGTATCCCAAAGCACTCGGGAACCCACGTGCGGTATTTCTTCGTGTATCCATGACACAGATTTTAAGGCCAGTGGTCTCCGAGCTCCAGGAGGCCCTTGCCAGCCTTCATCACCTCCCATTCAGTCCCTCTAAATCAGTTTTGTTTAGGCAGTCAGGCGAGCAAGTATTAGCAAACTAAATGCCAAATCCAACTTACAGGTGATTTAAATACCTAGAAAATCCCCTGAGATATATTTGTTTGCTGGCTTTGAAAGCCAGGGCCTCGGCCACAAGGAGAAGTGATGCTCAATGGTTGGACAACTCCCCTTCCATCCAAAACCAAATGAGTAAAAAGCTGCAAGGAGGATAAATTGTAAGGTATTGTATATTAAATTCCAGGATCTGTTTCAGGGTCTATGAGCCTGCTTCAAATTCAAAATTTTGGGTGCTCCCAAAAATAAGGACTAGCAGGTGATTCAGCAGAGAACATCATTAATTATCACAACATGAACAAGCATCTCACTGCCTCTAATCCATCCTTGCAGGTACTGACAGCACTGTACATCCAAAAATGATGCAGTAAATATAAACTTTAACAGAGCAGAGGGCACTGGGCATCTGCAGCTTAGGATATAAACACCGCAACAATCAGCTCTGTTGTTGGATAGTGATTTTAAGAAAACATACAAAAGAAAAGCTAAACAAGGCATCAAAGTCGAATTTAAAGCTTTAAACTGAATGTGTAGTAATTAACAATCACTTTGGTACCTCTTTATTTTTAATAAGATGCCACATTAAATTCAAACTGACATTGAATACCATTATCTCCATCAGACTTATCAGCTCGAGTCAGTAAGACCAGTAAAAACAACTATAAAAAGCATATATAAACTTGATCTCAAATCTGAAAAGCATGCGTAAGGCAACATTAAAAAAAATTACAGGTCACAACCCATCTGATATTTTTGTAAGTGCATGCAGGAGCACAAATGTTGAACTATTCTGAACTTTCAGGACTATTTGTTGATCTTACAAATGCAGCATTCAGTGCTAGACACTTCTATCACATCATCAGTCTTTAAAAAAAGAACAGCTGCTGATTCACAGGTGTGTTAAATCTCCACAAGCTAACTGGAAGCTAATGAGAAACCGGGAAACCTGCCAATATATGAGTAAGGGTAAATCTGCTTATTTCAGAACTTGTAAGGATACTCATGGAGCCACCAGGGATTTCACTGGGTTTTCAAAAGCATCTAGTTCAGGCAGCTAATTTCAATTAATTTCAAGGGGAGCCAGGCATCCAACTACACCTGGATGCAAACTATACAGGGAAGTCACATACACCCCATATGCAGAACGATCAGGCAAAAAGTCCTATTTAAAAACAGAGTGAAAACGCAAATGCCACTATGAGAAACTCTCAACTACAATAAAAGGTAGAAAATAAGGATTCTCACCATTGACCAACAAAAACGCAAAAATACAGGAGGCAGGTGGCCAGTGGTGGCGATGCATCAGGCTTGACCCTCACGATGGGAAGAAGGCAGCCCAAGCCCTTGGGCAGGATCGACAGGGCTAAGAAGAGGGATGATCAACTCAACTATGAAGAGGGATGCACGACTGCAGCTTCAGGCATGCTGGAGAATTTCCACTGGCCTTAAAACCACAGGAAAGGAAGGAAAAAATCCTGGTTACACCCGAGCTCTCAATTGTCTCACCAGCAACAGGGTGGCACAGAAACACTATCCCACCACTGGTTTTGACGCTATCAGATGAAGGCAGCAGCTGCTTCATTCATTTCAACTGAGGAAGTTCCTATGGGGATCTCTCAAGAAAAGCAATGCCTGAACTTTTCCACGTCAGCAGGAGGAGGCAGCCTGCCAAAGAGCCACACAAAGCCCAGCACACAAGAAGAGCTCTGTCCCAGTGCTGTGGGGGTCACTTGGCTGGCAGGCCAACAAGAGCAACGGACGCCGATTGAGTTTCTGTCTCCCACCAGCTTTGGTTTCACTGGGCAGGGTCTTTATTGCTGATCTGGGGAAAAAAAAACCCACAAGGCTCTCACCACTCAGGCCTGTGGGATACGAGTTTTGATACCTCTTTGGCTCCTTTTCTCGCATGCTCCCTGTCCAAAAATCCTTCCCGCAGCAGAATGACCAAAACAATGAGAAATGAAGGCCACAAAGGTGAGAACTGCTGGAGACACGGGTAAGGGGGACAGCTGCCCGCTTCCCTGCCCCGGAGCTACTCTCCGGTCAACTCGAACTCCTTGCAGCTCCCGAGCTGCGACTTGGACCCCCAGGTCCCCTGAGCTGCTCCCTGGATCCTCCCGCAGCTCCTGGAGCTGCTCCCTGCACCCCTGTGACCCCCAAGCAACCCCTCAGAGTTCCCGGAGCTGCTCCCGCACTCCTTGTGACCCCCAAGCAGCCCCTCAGAGCTCCCGGAGCTGCTCCCACACCCCTTAGACCCCCAAACAGCTCCCTCGGAGCTGCTCTCGCACCCTCTTTGACCCCCAGGAGCTCCCGAGCTGCTCCCCGATCCTCCCAGAGCTCCCTGTCTGCTCCCTGCACCCCCACCCCGGGCCACCCCCTGTCTCCCCACAACCCCTCCTGCCGCCCCGGCCCGCACCTACCGACCCGCGGCCGGAGCCTCCTGAGGCCACGCCCCCTCGTGGCGCCGCGACCAATGGGAGCGCGGTCGCTAGGTGAGCCGGGGCGCCCTCGCGGCGCGGCAGCCAACGGGAGCGGAGCGAGGCCGCTGGGCTCGAGGATCCGCTGAGCGCGGGGGCAGCACCGCCCCCGGTGCCCTTGAGAAGCGCCTTACGGCCTCGAGGCGCTTGTTTCCACCCTCTACCCCCGGCGCTGGCCGCTTCCGCTCCTCTCGGGCTTTACCGCGTGTTCTGGGGCACAAATCCATCTGGAACTAGTTTTTGTTTTGGTTTGGGTTTTTTTTTTCGCGAGCGATGGCGGCGGATGGATTGATGGATTTCAGCATCCTCGGAGGAGACGGAGCAAGACAGAGCTGGGAGGGTGGCCTGGGGTCCCGGTCCTGCCCTGCCCTGCGTGGGATGTGAGAATTAATTGATAAATTTTGCTGCAGCTGGTTTGTATGCTTAATTATCTCATCACATAAATCTGTCTTGTAAGATGCAGCTACAGCCTGTCCTAGGGCTGTGAGGATGCATCAATATGCTTAGTTGTCTTGGAAGATGCAGCTGTTGTAGGAGATGACCTGAAAGGAGTCTCCAGACATGAGTGGATAACCCAAAAAAAAAAAAAAAAAGCATTCTTCAAAGATTTATATGGTTCTATGTCTTAAACTAGTCTATCTACCTGCTGCTTTTGTAGGATGTTATACCTTTTTTTTAGAAGGGCTTCTGATTCAGTGCTGAATTGCAAAATAAAAGTATTATTGTCTGCTTCGAAGGCTTTGTCCTTTTCAATGCTTTACGAGTGAATGTTTCTCATGTGGGAGATCCTTGCCACGGTTTGAAGCGGGTGCTCTGGGGTTTGTACCTGCCAGACCTGGTGTCAGTGATGGAGCAGCCGCATCCCGACCTGTGCTTACGTCCCGTAGACAGTAGAAACCCTCCCTTTGATACCAGAAGTAGTTCCTGTTACAAACTGGGATTTTTTTTTATTTAAGCTGAAGTAGAATCAAGTTTCATCTAAGTAATTGTATTTTTTGAAAGTTAGACACAGTGTCCCTCTGAAAGCATGTTTTCTTTCAGATAATTTTTTTTTCCAGACGCTGTTCATTCTTTGGAGATGATAACATCTTGTGTGCAGTGTGAGCTGTGCTGAACTGAAGTGTTTGCTTCTTGGCACAACCTCTCTTTGCAGTATTTTGCTATCTCAAATGCAAGCTCGGGCAGAGCTGGCTCCAAACTCCAAATGAACAAAAGTTCTAACTGTTGTGAATTTCATAGTAACATTAANCTGCCAGACCTGGTGTCAGTGATGGAGCGGCCGCATCCCGACCTGTGCTTACGTCCCGTAGACAGTAGAAACCCTCCCTTTGATACCAGAAGTAGTTCCTGTTACAAACTGGGATTTTTTTTTATTTAAGCTGAAGTAGAATCAAGTTTCATCTAAGTAATTGTATTTTTTGAAAGTTAGACACAGTGTCCCTCTGAAAGCATGTTTTCTTTCAGATAATTTTTTTTTCCAGACGCTGTTCATTCTTTGGAGATGATAACATCTTGTGTGCAGTGTGAGCTGTGCTGAACTGAAGTGTTTGCTTCTTGGCACAACCTCTCTTTGCAGTATTTTGCTATCTCAAATGCAAGCTCGGGCAGAGCTGGCTCCAAACTCCAACTGAACAAAAGTTCTAACTGTTGTGAATTTCATAGTAACATTAAAATTTGACCTTGGGAAGTAATAGAGTATATATAAGACTTCTAGGAAAATCTATCCATATGTACTTAAGTGGAACATACATCCTGTCCCAGATCTTTTCTCGCTGCACAGGACTGATGGAGATCACTGCCTCACGTTGCCCAGGCCTGATTAAAGGATGCTTGCTTTCTAAAACTCCAAAATGAGTCTTGGAGCCTTTATTTGCTGTCATTTTCAGTATCACCCTTGTTTCTGTCTGTAGGCTGGCTCTGGTTTTTGTCTGCATCATTTGTTCCTGAAGCTTATTTCTCAGGTAATACTGAGATTTCCTAACAGCCACTGACCTGATAATATGCTTCATGAGCAACATCGCTGCTGGCTTTAGCCAAGAAGGATCAAAGAGACGTCTTGGGTTTGCTTAGCAGGCTGGTGGCAGGGCGAAGGGAGCAGCATAGGTCTCCCAAATCTCTGGCTAGTGCTTCGATCTGCTGCCCAAGCTCCTCAGTCCTGCAGTGTGGTCCAGCTCTGCCACCCAGTGTATTACGGTCCATATCCCCACCTGCTATGACCTGGATTTGTTCTGCTGACCTCCTTGGAACGAGCCACATTTACCATCTTGGAAGATCCTGCCTTTTTCAGGGATGTTTTGAAAAGCAGAGATGTAATGCCACATTTTTACACTGTACAGTGCTCTTGGAAGAATGTACAGCCTAGGAAAAACCTCACTGTCCTGTTTCTGTATTTGGGGGTTCTTTGATAAATGCTGCAACTGGACTTCCAGAGGGCTACACATCCCCCTGCCTCAAATGCACGCTTTTGGGAGTCAGCTTTTTGTTGGAATTCACAAAGGCAAAGCCCTTCTGAAAGAAAAGTCCTTTAAAATGTTGTTTATTCCTTATTCTCCAGGGAGCGGTTGCCTGCCAGGAGAGGCCATGCTGATTTCAGGCAAGTTGAAAGGCTGAAGTAGACATGGATGGGTCATGATTCATACCCAGGCTCGGCTGTTTTTAGCTGGTTTAAATTACTTGCAAGCTGCCAGACATTGTTCTCGGAGCTGAATAGCGCTCGGCTGCCGTCTCAGCCCTGGCAGGAAAGGTTCCCGTCCTGTTCTGCCTTGGATCAAACGAGTGTGAGGATGTCTACGAGAACAGCCAGAGCCCTGCAAAATCTTTCCCTTCTCCTTGGGCTCATGCTGAAAGGGTGTCAATAAACAAAGGAGGAATAAACTGGTGATTTAGAGGAGAGGTTATTTAATAAAATAAGGGAAACTATGCTGATTTTCTTTCACTGACATGTGGCCCTCTTTGTTGGGAACTCTGCTGAAAATAGCTTATTAGATCTATAATACAGGATCAAACCCACCCAAAGTCACTCAAGGCTGACAAACACTATCATAGATACTTTATTGCTTATTTAAGACCTCAGGACTCTTTCAGGCTTATGCTTTTCAGCAAGAAAGTTCTCCAGAAGAACAGAACTAAACAAAAATTCCCAAATTATTTTATTGCATCTGTGGATACAATAATTCAGCAGTGATCTCCATATCTATGATGTGGAGTATAGCTTGCTTATGATGATCGGACTTGAAAGCGGTGCATTTCTAGTATAGGAGAAGCTGGGACAGGAAGACTGCACTTTCTTAAAAATATTCCACCTTTTTTATGGGAATTTCCATGGTTTTGTACAGAACTGGATCCAACAAGAGTGCCAGCTGCATGTATCCAGAATTTGAATATGCCCATAACTGATGTTGTGCTATTATTCAGAGTTTTCAGTGCATCAGCTTGCAGTTTCTTCCTACCTTGAATGGTTTTATACTACAGGCCAGACAGTTAATGCTCTGCAATGAACTGTGAAGCCTGGATGTGCACCATGTGTTCTTGTACAGCATCTGCACTATCTTCACATCAAATTTCAGTCTAACAACACAAATGTTTGGGATGGATGAGATGTCAGATAATGGACCTGACCTATTTGTTCCCAGAGCATTGCTAGCACCATGCATAGATCACTATAGTGAAAAGAAAAACTGGTTGTAATCACTTTGACATCTTTTGGCCAGCAGTATGGCATTATCATATATATATATATAATATACTGTGTTCAGTTCTGTGCCCCTCACCACAAGAAGGATATTGAAGTTCTGGAAGTTGTAGAGAGGAAGGGAACTGGCCTCTTCTCCCAANCGATGATCCGGTGGGTCTCTTCCAGCCTAGTGATTCTATGATTCTATGATCTGTGGGGAGAATTTACTTGTCTTCAGAAAATTATTCCATTTCTGATGCTGTGCCTCCAACAGCCAGAGAGTTAATGTGTCACGTAACCGATTAGTACACCTACCTGTCTTCCAGCATTGAGGTGGCAGCTCTTTCCCACAAGTCCTCTTTGCTTCTGTTGGCTGCATCAAGGAGATTGACATTATTCTGCTCCTATGTTAAAACTGCGCAGGCACGGATTTATAAAAATACCTGTGTTGCAGCCCAGCAGCAGCACATTCCTTGCTCCTTAAGGACCGGCTGGCTGTCAAAGCTGTGGGAGGAGCTGTCTTTGTACAAACTGTTCAGGACTCAGCTCACTGCACATTTGCTCTGCCTAACCCCTCTCTGACCAGCATTTGCAGGGAGAGGTCCTTCTTGGGGCTAACAACACTTTCCTGTTCCCCAGAGGTCGAGATCTCCACATCTTGGTCTGTTCCCCTTGTTTTTCTCTTGATCCTCGCTCTCTGGGCTGTGTTTGTTTGAAGCTGAACACCTAAGCCTGGTCCAGAGCTCCAGCGCAGACGTGGCTGTGATCAGGCAGAACTAGTGTGGTGGTCGGGGCTGCATTCCTGTTCACACACCCTGGTGGAGCATCTGCCTTATTCACAGCACAGGGCACATGACTCACGTTTCTGACCACCCATAACTTCCTGATCCTGCTTCTTAATCTACCATTTCCCACCAGTATTAGCGCAGTTAATTACTCTCATCTGGATTAATTCTTTTCAGCCTCTGTTGCCAAGACCTTCTCAGTTTTTCCAGTGTTGCTACGAATTTTGGCCGCGTGCTTTTCCATGTTCCCAGACCTTCTCCTCTAGGTGGGACCTGCAGATTTTCATCTGTTCCATCATTCATGTCACCTTCTTGCCTGCACCTGCACTGAGCCCCTGAGGAATCCAGTAGATCAGCTGGACAGTCGCTCCAGTAATGTTTAAGTTAATAGGGTCAGACTCAGCCATGGCGCTTTGGCTTCTTTACAAAGTCATAACAAGACTCTTCAAAAGCCCACAAATTTTCCCCACACTCTTCATCACAGTTGCTACTGCACTATTACTAAGTATTTCTTAAAAAGAGGAGCTGCTTCTTTTTCTTTCCGATTTTTTTTGAGAATACGGTTTAAGCACATCCGAGGCAGCTGACGAAAGATGTAAAACGGGCTTAATGAAGGACAGAGGGAAAACTAGAGTGACATCTATTTTAGCGTCAGCATTGAAATGCAGAGCAATGAACCCCAGTTCTGTCAGCCGGGCAGTTTGAGATCTTCACCGCTTGGTTGCGCAGCTGGACGGAGCGGCAGGATTTATCCCAAGGAAAATTAGTCAAATGGAAATTGCACTTCTCCCTTCTGGCCACACGATGTACCCATCACACCATGAAGAGCCCGGCCGGCCCGCCAGCAGCACGAGACCCAGCCCCGAAGGCAGGTGATCCCCTTTTCCATCTTCCTCCAGAGCATCTCCCTCTGCCCAGGTGCCGTATATAATGGGCAATGAATAACTTGGATTAATTTTGCTTTTTAAACCTTTTTTTTTTTTTACTGTGCTGTTAGTGAGGGATGCGAGTGATTTCTTTCTCATTCTAATTGCTGGGGTGTCTTGGCCATTTGTTTTTTGTATCTTGTCCTGAGCAGAAATCGAGGGGCTCTTCAAAAGGAGAGCGGGGTTCTGCAGGAACCAGTCATCAGCGCAGAGGTTTGTAAAAGAAATATTGGGACTGATATGAATGAAAATCTGTTTATGTAAGCATCAAAAGAAATAGTAAAACTGTTGGATTACGAATAATTTGTACTCGTAACACAACACCATTGCCAGCAAAACATTTGAGACAATGTTGGTTGTGGAAAGCTCAGGTGGTCTTCACACCGATAAGACTGTAGAACATACAACTGATTCGGAAAGACCCTCTTTTCTGATAACAAGAGGATAGCAGCATATTACATCTCCCATTCCTTCTTCTGGCAGCAGAGCAGGAAGAGAGACTTGCTGCAAAGTATCACCACAAAACAACTATCAATTCCTAAGGATAATTAAAGAACTGTCCTAAAACTAGGAGGTTTGGTGAAGACTTGACAGCCACCATCTCTCGCTGTAAATATTGCACACAAGTGGTCAGGGTCAGACTACTTGAACATCCATATCTCATTGCTCGTGACTGAAATAATATAAATGAAATTGTGTGTAAATGAAATCTATAAAAGAACAAATGCAGGCAGGTAAACTCAGCTTAAAGTGTAAATAAATACCATATTCCTCTTCTGTAAGATGTCATACAGAGTTTGGCTTCACTGATTTTCTAGCTCAACAGGAATGACAAAAGAACTAAGCCAGGTGCCTTCAAGATACTCAGCAAGTCAAATTACTTGTGCTGATTAATGGTGCAGTACCAGGGGAGCTTAATCTTAATGATTTGGTTGAAGTTGGTTGAAACCTACTTGGTTTGTGAGAAGTGAGTTGCGAATGTTTGCTGGCCTCCCTCAAGCTCTAGTAGCTGTAGGCATTGCCATCTAATTTTTCTCTGGTACAATGCGTCAAAGAGAATCCAGATCTGCCTGATTGTGCACATGTTTTGGTGACACAGTAATTACAGTCATTTCCATCGCATTGCTGATCGCTGTCCCACGGAGGCAATGAAGTCATTACCCAGCCTGTGGAGAGGCTTTGCCTTGCATCAACCGTCCTGCATTTAAGAGCCAATTTGTAATTTGTCCGGTCCCTGGCATATATTTTGACAAACCCAATCCTTAATGATCATGAGGCTAACTTGCAAAATGTGGAAATAAATCCCGCCTGCCCAGTTTAAAACCACAGGTATCTTCGATAACATGACAGCTTGGCTCCAACATCCAAGATGCAAGAACTTGCAAGAACAGCAAATTAGGTGTAAGCTCACCCAGCTACTTTCACAGCTCATGAGACTTCCGAGAGGTACAAAGTAAATGTACTTGAATGCTCATGATGGGGAAATAGCAGAGATATTATTTTCAACAAGCTAACACAAATCTACATATTTTAAAGATGACCTCTTAGCATGGCTGTACCACACAACCTGTTCAACTCAAACCATTCATTTCACAGCAGAACAAAATGGTGTTGTTGTCCCTTTAACTATCTGACAGAGCACTTCCCTGTAATTATATCTAGCTTATTCAGACAAACTGGGGATTAAAAAGAGGACTAATCTCCTCCTTGGCCATAATTTTATTTCCTCAGCAAATATTAAGTTACAACAATAGTGGTGGCTTTTATTCTAAATCTCTTTTTAAATGTTTTTCTTTGCATGAACTAGACAAACGTGTGTTACCTGCCTCGAGCTTTTTAGAAGGAAGAAGTGAGGAGCATTGTCCCAAAACCTCTCTTCCTCTTAAAAAAAAAAGGTGAAATTATTAAGAAATTAGAAAACATGATCAGATTGGTAGGTGGTGGTAGAAAAGCAGAATAGAGCCCTTGAACTTTAATTAGAATTTCTTCCAACATTCATCCCTTTGTTGAAACTTTCTTTATCTGTAATAATGCCTATCTAGCTCTGATGATGTCTGGCTTGAGTCAGCTGGAACTCAGTCTAAGGCTTGACTCAGTTCTCATTAAAGACAAGCAATCGTTTCACCTTTTCGCTGTGTCTCTTCAAGACTCATGTGTCTCAAATGGTGAGGCACCACAGCTCTGACAACCACCACTTACCTCAGATTTCAGAAAACTTGCTTGTTTTAGGCAGCAGCCATCTCTGTATCCAGAGCTGATGTTTGAATGGCTAGAGGCTAAGGTTCAAGAGGAAATCTCTGTTAGCTCTCTCGTCTAGCATTCCTCCAGGTACCCCCTTGGGGTTTCAGCTAGGAAGCAAGAAGACAAAGACACAACCACTGGGTCAGATAGTCTTTTTGGAAACCACACTGACAGTTTCATAAAACTCACATAATGAGACACAGTACCAGTCACAATTTGTAAGTCCTACATGGGCAGGTCCTTCAAATTGTCATAGAAATGTTTTTGGAAAAGGCCTTTAAGATCAGATTCTAACCCTTAACCTAGCACCGGCAAGTCCACCACTAAACCACATCCCTAGGCACCACATCTACATGCCTCTTAAATACCTCCAGGGATGTTAACTCCCCCACTTCCCTGGGAAGCCTCTTCCAGTGCTTTACAACCCTTTCTGTGAAGAATATTTTCCTAATACATGAGCTAAACCTTCCCTGCTGCAACTTGAAGCTGTTTCCTGTTGTCCTATCACTTGTTACTTGGAGAAGAGACTACCACCCGCCTCCCTATATCCTCCTTTGACATAAACGTAGAGTGATATGCTTCTTTCTTCTGGTGCTTGCAAATCTTGCGCCCTTGTTTATTAGTTCTGGGACCAGAATTTAAGGCTTGAAGCTAACCAAACTAGGATGTTTTTTTTCAGGATTTGTGATGTTCTGTATTGTGCATCTCAGGATAAAATCAACCTCATGGAGATCTATGAGATTTAATGGAATTATTTTGTTATATCAAAACCACTTCAACAGCAAACCCAGGCCCTCAATTCTGGAACGAGCACACCGCTTAGACTGTGTGTGTCAAATACCAAATTACCTTCAATTTACCAGTCCGGTTGCCTGCTGCAGAGGATTTCATAGATTTCTGCCACACCTCGATCCTGCTCCAGGGAACGAAGTCCATTTGCTTGGCAGAAGAGGCAGCAGGTCTCTCTGTAAGCCTTTCTGCTCCACTATGGCATACATCAATAAACCACACCTACTATCCTGGGATCTACTAAAGCCTCTTTAGAGCTGCCTACTGTGGCAGAGGGCTTGGAGAAATGCTGTCCTGTGTAGGCTTGTTCTGGGCCTCAGGAGAATGGATTAAATTGAGTGATAAGCCCCTAATCAGCAACACCGGCATGCCGGCAAAGGGCACAACCTGGGAAAACGGACCCAAATACCAAGGGACACAAATCTCATTTAGGGGCTTTTCTGAACGAGTCGGCAGAGAGTTTGTTCAGGTAACAGCCCAAGAGCCCAGTCCAGCAAGACACCCAGCTGCCTGTGCAATGTTGATCCAGCTGAAAGCCTAGGTCCTCTCCAAACAAAGATGGAAACGTGAATTCAGTACGGGATGATTTTTATTTCAGATTGAGAAGCTACATAAAGAGAGAACAAATACATTTCCATGAGAGAAGGGAAAAAGAAAGAGAGCATCCTATTGTGTTGCCCTCCTAGTACAAAAAACGATCTCAACCTGAGCCACAGGACTGTTTTCTCCCCAGGCAGGCAGGAAGAAATTTTATGCCAAAGGGCACACTACACCATAAACATCTGTAAATATCTACTCCAGGGTCACACCTCCTCAGACACAGCAATGTGGTCTTTTTTTTGCATATATGCACATACATCTGTTCTTTGTAGTTAATAAAAAGACTGATAAGAATCACATGGGTCATACCCATAGCTTTAAAAGAGGAACAGTTACAGATGTTCACAGGGATCAACACCCGCACATGGCACAAGTACTTACTCAGTAGGGTGGTTAGTCTAAGCACTAGGTTTTATATGAAGGCAGATACCCTTGTATCAGTGATACTGGATTGTACTGGAGCAGATGGCAGTGAATTTCAGAGTTCATCTGTCCATCATTTTATTAAAGTAATTAATCAAATGGCTTAGCGTATAAAAAATACAAGAATCCTTCCTCCTAATTAGAGCAATTTGTGTTCATGTAGAAATAAAAGCACACACACATACACACATCTGAGGCAGGATTGCTGACAGAGTGCTTATAGGATAAGGAAAAGAAACTCACTTTCCCTGTCCCACACCAGGACATCATGCTTTCCCTCCTGCCTCCGGGGATAATGGAGCCTCTCACCTTTGGTGCATAGTTATATTTGAAAACCAAACAGTAACTTGGAATTTGTCCTGAAACGAATCAGGACAAGGCACCTTTAAGGATAATAAGGCAGATTGCATACCTTTGCTACAGAAGGAGACTCCATGTGTTCTTAGGGTGGTCCTACTGTCCCTGAATCTAGAGGGATTAATTAAAATCAAATCAAAATCTTCTCCCTCACGAAGTGTGAGTCCGTCCCAGTTTGCAATAAAAAAAGTAACAATTCAGAAGAAGAGGCTCATGTCCCATTAGCAGAGGTAACTCAGCCAGCTGCAGTGCTGTGCATGGTTTCCGTCCCATACAGCACATGCTTTGTGGATGACCTTACAAAGTGTGGTCAGGATAGAAAGAGAAAGTCTAAATAAGACCATATTCTTACAAAACTGGAATATTCAGGGATGGCAAACACATTACCTCCACCCTGGTCTTCAGGGAAGTACTGTCAACAGAGAATCTATTGCAGGGCAGAGCAGAAAGGCAGTCAGGGCTGGGCTAGCTCCGTCAGTTATTTGACACATTAAGTGTAAAATGTCATTAAGGTATTGCCTTAATGAAATAGGGTTTTCTTCAGCCCAGCCCCTCCTCCAAAGCTGAAGCTACATCTTTGTCCTCTCATAACAGAATGCAATACAGTTTATGTCCTCACATGGGACTAGAATATCTTTAAGTTTAATCTATGTACCATAGCAGCCTGGTCCTGCTGGGGTCTGGATGGACTTGAAGGACCACAGCAGACTCCATAAGAAGAATACAGAGAAGGAAAACCAATAAAAAATAGGAAAGCTTTGCTTTTGCATCAACATTGACCATCTAGGAACGTTTTTCTTGTGGAAGGTACCATGTCATAAGAATACTGTGAGCACATAAAATGCATCTAGTTATAGCTAACAAATTTAAAAAACGTTCCTTCACTGCTGCTTTACTGAACATGATCATCTTGAAGAGGACCAGACCAAAGCCCTGTGCTGCTGAGGAGGTGCCATCAGAAGTCCACTGAAAGCTCAGGAAATTACACTAATGCACACCAGCCAAGGTCCTGGCCCATCCGTTTTGTGGCATTCCTTCTGGTTCTTACAAAACCTACAATCCAAACTAGTTAATGCTTGGAGTACTTTTTATGGTTAAGCACATCTCTTTCTGTGGGAATGTAATCCAGGGGGATTCAGGCATGTGCAAACAGTTTCCTTCAGAGATTTTACTTGGTAATTTCTTTCTGCAGCACGTAACTGCAATTAACTTCAGTTGCACTGACATACCACATGCATGTCACATGCAGCTTAGCTTCAGTTACTAAATGTGTGCTTGCAAAAAAGAGTATTACTTTCTCAGTGTTTTTGTCAGGAGCAAGCAAAATCTATCCAAAGGAACATCTAAGACCAAAATTCTTGGTCTCTGCGGCTTAAAGCCACATTGTTAACTTTGCATTACAACAGAGTTGGCTCCAAATTCATTTCCTCACACGGGTTTCTGTTGTTAGGCCTGCTTGTCTTGCAAACATCTTCTGAGGCCTCGGAAAAGACAAATATAAATGTTTCTTGAACAGGATTTCAAGTAAGAGCAGTTGGCCTGCTGAAATGTCTGCAGCCCTCACCTCCTGCTGGCACCAAGATCAGTGGCTAAATCCAAATGAGCTATCATCGCTGTTGAGGATGATGCATCTGCTGACCTTGAGATGGAATTTGATAAGTAACCATGCTGTAAACTCCTGGATGAGAGAGTGCCTTTTTCTTTTAAAAATTACCCTAAACAGAAGATAGCTCTCCGGTGTGTACACTTCCCCCTTTCCATCTCTCCTAAAAGAGAAGTGATCATCCTGCACTCGCATGCTATCACTAAGGTATCAATACTCAAATATATTTATAAACCCCTAGACATTAACTTTAGGGAGGTGATCATTGCTAACAATGAACTTGGCTTCAGGATTCAAGATCTGCTCCTAGCATACTTGGCAACTCTTCATGTGACTGAAGAAAGCCTTTTTTCACCTTTCCTCCATGCATTTACTTCTGCAGCTGTGAAATGGTGCCTGCTGGTCACAGATGTCTGTAAAGATCCCATGTGGAGAATGAATATAATGTTAACATTAACTTCCCAAGCTGATGCTCAGATGTGAAAAGACAAGAGAGCTACGGGAGCCATATAAGGCTCTTGATAATTTCTCATCAGACTTAAAATTTTCAGTGGCAACTGTCTGAGTGTTTGCCCAATGTCTGAAAGTTTTTTTTTCCTTTTTCCTCCTCCTCCCTGAAATGCATATGCGTGCATAGATAACAAGGTCTTCTTTGTCCTCAGAGAGTAATGGCTACCATGCACTTATCTGAAGAGCATTTGTCCTAACTGTCCTGCAAGGAGGAATGTGGGTCAATCCCTGATCCAAAACTGTACCATTATTCCTCTGTGGTCATGGCTAGCAGCCAAGAGCTGCTTATCAAAGCTCCATGCTGGCATGCTGCATGCTTTGTTGTTGCTCAGTGATGATGCACTTCAGAAACATCAACAATTGGCGGCTGCCTCTCCCTGCAAATTCTGGCCAATCAGTGGGCAGGGATTTGCATCATCTACTACATGCCAAACAGATGCCTGCACTCTTTTGGATGCTACCTGTATCAAAATGTCATGGAAAAGATGTTTCAGGTTTTAGCTTCTTTATCCACTTGTTTACTCTGCCTTCCCCCGGCAACTCCAGCTTTTCCTCCTTCTTCTCCACCTTTTTCACCCATACTTCCAACAAGACAACTTGTTCTTTTCTTTGAGATGCTTTTTCTTCCATTGAAATTAGACAGAAATTAGTCTGTCAAGACTCCTAATTTAGATGTTGAATCCATGGTGAGGTCTGTTAATTTACCTGAACCTAATCTTTCCTGGCATGCCAGGTGGAGATGGAAGGAGGCAGATATAACAGGGCACTGTGCCCCCTTTGACTAAATTATATCCGCTTTTTGAAATGCGACTCATGCTGACACTAGCTGCTGAGTTCATCCAGCAAATGCATACGCTGGATCTCCTTTCCATTACAGTCATACTCTAGTACAACGCAACTCTGACTTCATGATGCATACTTTAATTATGTGATTCCTTTCAGATTTTTGAGAAGTTCATTATTATTTTTTAGTGCTCAGTGACTTAAGAGTGCTTTCCAAACACCATGATTCACTATCCTACACACTATTGCTTGACAGAGAGAGGCAAGTACCTGTAAACTCAATTTACTGAAAAGGAAGCACAGGTAGAGGATTTTTGGGACCTGCTGAATTCTGTGCTATTCATCAGTCCCAAGATCAGTCATTACAAGCAGGTCTGTAAGTGATTATGAACTGCTGTGGCCCAGTTAAAATCAATGAAGACGTGACATCATTCCTTTGGTCCTTTGATTTCTATCTTAGAGTGATTGCTCACTACCTGTGGGAGGGTCAGGATTAAAAAAGGATGATTTCCAACATGAGGATGCTTTCCAGTGGCTGCAGAAAATGTGCTGTGCTAACAGAGGACATGAGTGACCAACACTGCAAATCTTTACAGAAAGAGGTCATGGGTTTGTACCTTTGGCAAGCTCTTGAGGACATATAGTAAAACATATGGTAGCGTGGTCACTCACAAAGATACTAGGGCCTTTGACTTGACTGAAAGACAAACGCCTAAACTCGTCCGTTTTATTTATTCCTGCTGTAAAATATGGAGAAATCAGTTAATGAATCTAAGAATGATGACACTGGGTCATGTCCATCTCTGGCACTGGCCACAGCCCAGGGAAGAGTATACAAACAGTGAACACATGAAACCTTCCTGCCCCTCATATTGTCCCCCCGCTTCTCACCACCTCCAGCTCCAGGCATTGCCTCTTTGAGGCAGTAACAAGGCTGCCCAGAAAAGACAAAGCACAGGCTGTTTCACTGCTGATTTGGTACTTTGGCTGCCCCCACATTTCTATTATGTCCAAAGGGCGCAGTTCTGTTTGTCATACCCCTGCAGGGGAAGTCTTCATTTTGGCCTTAGTCTGCTCTTAACACATAAGCCATCCTGATTGCAAGAGCCACCCTCAGAAGGGTGTAGCGTCCTTTGCAATTCCTGAATCTTGCAGAGCAATTATTAACACACCAGCTGAGATTCAGCTAAAGCTCTCTTCCCGGGAATAACAGGTCTTTACTGAAAATGTCCTAATTGCAAGCCAAGTACCGGCACCCTCCATTGCTTACTATAGCTTCTCAGGCATCCACAGCCACAACTCACACCACAGAACAAGCATATTTCTCAGGAGGAGAGACCGATTCTGTACTGTACTCTCAGACAGGCTCTTTAAATTACTAAATCTCAGAAACCTCTGGTGGGATAAGGACAGGAGCAAGGCTGAATGCAAACTGCTTTTCCAAGGACCACCTGGAGCCCTCAAAACTTTGTCCACTCTCCCATTTACACCTGAGCCACTGATACATAACACCAGCATAGGGCATTCCAGAAAATGGGATGAGACCAGGCAATGATGGATAAAGCATGGAGTGGAAAGCCAATCCTGGAGAATAAATGATGGTCCAAAACAGACAAAGAAACTTCACTGAAAAACAGAAGGTAAAAAAGGAAGAACAAATGGCATCAGAGATGCAAGGCGATTGCCTATGTCAAAGACACAGACTCTCCCATATTCCCATATCTTCCTCTCAAAAAACAATCATTGTTCTAGAGAGTAAGACGTGAGCTGTTTGTAGCCTGCTTTCCTGAAGACAGAATTTGTACCTTTAAAAAAAAAAGACTAAACAAAAAAAACCCTGTGGTTTTGAGGTGGAATTTATTTCCTCTTGAAAGAAAAAGCAACTGACCAAAGGTTTCCAGTTTACAGTCATGCTGGGAGAACATAAACGTGTCTGTTCAAGAGACACTGGAGTGAAGTACCACACCAGCATGAGATGTGTGGAGTGCCTGGGTGAGAGAGAGCCAGTAGTACCAGCTGCACCTGCACTGCTGCTAAGCTCCTTCTCAGCTCAGAGCCTCTTGGAGTGAGGCTGCATGGGGACTTGGAACAGGAAGCTCCCAATGTTACAGATTGCACTGCAGGTCAAAGACAGCATTTAAAACGCGTATCCTTCAAGACCCCTCTTATTTTTCTCCCAGTTGGCCTTACCTGAAGTCCTTGACCACTTTAAGCACATGGCAAGTCTATGTCCATCCTTTGACTATAACACCAACCCCTCTATCCCAGGAAAGTTGTGGCTGCCCAATTCCTGGAGGTGTTCAAGGCCAGGTTGGATGGGGCCTTGGGCATCCTGATCTGGTGAGAAATGTCCCTGTCCACAGCAGGAGGGTTGGAACTAGATGATCTTTAAGGTCTCTTCCAACCCACACCGTTCTATGACTCTATGATCAGGTTTTTGATCACGATTCCCAGTATTACAGGACAGTTATTGGAATGTGCCAATTTTTTTACAGTCTGAGAGAATGTAATATTGGATCTTTTATGTTTGTACCTTAAGAAAAAAAATCTGAAAACAGGTGGAGAGCCCTAGAAGATGCAGCATGGCCATCATGAGGGATGGGAACATAATACAAAAATAAGAAAGGTAGTTTCTGATACATATCATAGAATCATAGAATAACCAGGTTGGAAGAGACCCACCGGATCATCGAGTCCAATGATACAGAAAAGACTGAGATGTTCTGAAAAGCAGTAGTTATCTAGTATTCCTGCTTCCATGCAAAACTCTGGGATTTCTCTTGCAGTGCATGAGCAACAAGAGAACTGCCACCCTTGTAAGTCTGAAGTAGAACTTCTGTAAGATTACAGATTACTGGCAGGTTAAGACCCAAATAGTCATGATTCATATAAACCCTATGGTACCTGTTTCCAGGAGGAGTGTTAGAGAATGATTTGATATCCTTAAGTCTGACTGCTCTAACAAGCTTCATACAGGCCTAAGAACTCAGATTGATGCAAAATGTGTGAAGCTACTAGTGGGAGCCAGGAGAGGATTTCTTCAGCAAAGACTTTGAGCTTCTGCGTTGCTGTTGAAAAATACTAAGACTCTGAAATACCAAATTTAATTTACTTTTTCCTGGGATCTACTGTCAGAGAGAATGTGCCACAACCCATGGCACACTGCTGCAAGGACCAGGCACAATCAAGCTGCAGCACCACATGGAAGACAGATCAGCATAGCAAAAGCAAGGTGCCTGTGAGAAAGCCCAGCCTCAGGGCTTGTCCAGGAGAATACTTCTACCTGTGAGCAAAAACAGCTTTGGGGTGAAAAAAAAAAATAAAATTGAGAAATGTTCTAGTCCAAGACAGTGCTGTAATGCTTCATGGGAATTGCCATTTGAGTGCTGTCCACTCTCATTTCCTGATCCCAGCTGCATGTGTCATGGTGAGGGAGAGCATGAGAGGAGCTAAATGTCTGACGGGGGATAAAATGCAACTACAGCACCCTTCCTACAGGGAACCGTTATGGTTTTCCACTTCCTTTAAACATCCATATACTGGCTTAAAATCAAAGTACTTGGGGTTCTGGTACATTCAGGTTTTTCAAAGAACTACTCAGACTTGCTTAAAAAAAAAGAAAAAAAGGTTGAGAACTGTTTTTTCAAACCACCTCTTATTGCTTGACTTCCATTGTCTACTACAAAGTGTGCTTTTTGTTCACTGAGTTGAAAGGAGTTGGGATGATTCTAATGGGAGGAAATGCAAAGTTTCAGTGGGTCCTGATCTGCTAAAAATGAAATAATAAACACTGGGCAAAGATTTTCCCTAGTGAATTGTGTTTGTCTCCTTCCATTTTGAAAATCAGCCAAGGAATGACCAAGTTTTGTGGACATAGTTATAAACAAACTGGTTAAAAAGAAACTCCACCTGCAGTTTCTCAGTGGGCTGACTAATCCTTTCCTACTTCAGTTGTTTGCATAGCCCTGCTGCGCACAATCAAACAGACAGCAATGACGCACTCATTGTGTTTTCCCTCAGAGGTAGCCACATCTCATTCCGAGCATCTTCTTAAAAAATTAATTGTGACCCTTTACTAGGAAGGATGCTTTGCAAAGGAAGGCTGCTGTTGCTATGAAATTGGAGTGGCCTCTTCCTAGTTCCATGAACATAAACATCAGCAACAGGACACCTTTCCATGATAGCTTCCTCTGAAAAGAGGAGAAAGGAAAAGGGAGACTTAGCATTACTTTATATCAAGTTTAAGTGTAAATATCGATTGCTGAGTTAAGTGTGAAGACTGACCATATGCAATAATCTTGCTAAAGTAGCCAAGGGAAAACGTCACAACTTCAGGCAAATCTTGGCATATGCACAGCCATAATTTTGTAACTATCTGCTGTCCAAAAAGCCAATATAAATCAACAGAATCTTTGCAATCAATTTGTCAGACCTTTTTCAGGTTTGTGGTGCAAATTCAGGAAGTAAATTGTAAAGGAAAAAAGTTGGAGTCAAACTCAAGAAGCATTTGGCCCAGACTCAAGTAAAGGTTACCGTTTGCCACTAATCACTACCCAGGCACAGCACCACCCAGAATTACTAAATGTAAGCTGCCACTGGCAGGACATTTATAACAGAACTATACTCTAGGCAGGAACAGATATGCAGCTGTCCCAGCACACAGAGATCACAGAACTACACAGGGTTATAAACTCACCTCTTCCCCTTTCAAGCCAACACTCAGACTTGCCTGTCATCGTTCCCACATGATGTGTGTTATTTCTTCCTCCCTTGTTCAATTTTGCTGGAAGAGGGATATGATGTAACTTCTTTGGACAGACCCAGTAAATAAATATGAGCAGGACATGGCATGCCAGCAAAGGAGCATGCGTGTTTTCACAAAGGGAACTGACTTCATAATGTTGTCAGAGGCAGGCCTCTTTCAGACATATTTACACTGGAACAGACTCTACACGTTTTTCAGCCACAGAGGGATTATTTTGACAAAATTTGTGTTTTCTCTGGATTTTTTCCTTAACAGCTTGGTTACAGAAAAGGAGAAAACCAGTCCTTGATCTGCATGAAGATCTCCTATGCTTGGTCCAAAATTCGGGAGTTACTCATCAAAGGCAGGAACACTTCGATGAGCTGCAATACAGCAGGAGAATGGAACAAGAGTCGGACCGTTATAAACTATTAATTCAGATACAAAACAAAAAATTTAGAAAGGGAGAACAGGAGAACGGGAGAACAGGAGAAAGGGAGAAAGGGCTAGTTTTCAGGATATATTTCATGTTTTTAAGGGTTCAGAGAGCAGGAGAGGAAGGGGAGTGGGAGAAAAATGTTGCTTCATATCATATCTGTAATGATTGTTAAGTGTTTCCAGGACAGAAACTAAATTGAAGCAACATTTTACTACTCCAGTTTCTGGACTGTATCTCCATTTGAACAGCAGCACAACAACCTTATTAATTCTTCCCTGCAATAAGGACATACTGGGGTTGGCTGCTTCCCCATCTCCAAGCCATATGAGCCTTTGCTAACAGAAGCCTTGTAAAACCAGAAGTCCAAATGGCACTGTTTTCACATACATGTATGTGTGTATTCGACACATATACATGTATACACATGAATTATTAAAATACTATTATAAAATGAGTGTTCTTTCTCAACACCGTTTCTCTGCCCACCCCACCCCCCCTCCCTTCCCCAGGCCACCACATTTCAAAACAGACTGGAACTGAAAACTTTCACAAGCCATCCAGCCTTTGACACGACTGCAAATGTCTAGGTGCGTCAATGAGTCCCCAGTCCACCTCTAGGACGCATGTTGTTTAATGGCCTCTAGATCACAACACTGATTCCTTGGATTCAGGGTCTGCTGTACTGCTTGCATTGGAGACTTGATTTTTGTGGGTTACCAGAGGCGATGTTTCCCCTTCAGCCTTGCTGTTAGCAACTGCTTCTACGTGGACTTCCTTTAGCTCCTGCTCTTTGTCTTTCTTTTCTTTTTCATTCAGGTAATTAAGGATGCCTGCTCCTAGGGCATCCCCTTCCACATTCACAACTGTGGTGGTTCGGTCCCTGGTTAAGATCAGAAACAAAAAGCAAAGCAGCAGGCTTTTAGCTTGACAGAGTTAGAACACAATAAAGGGAGCTGATTCACTAACATCAGTGAGCTAGACAAGATGGTGTTTTTACCATAGGCATTTTCCAAAGACATATCATCACCATTTCAGAACTAAAAATGTGCACTGGAGCTGGTTTAATATCTGTCCAACCATTAGTATCAACTGGTTGTTTTTTCTCAGTGGGTTGCAGCAATGGCACTAGTAATTCTCAGGCATCCTTCTTTTCCTAGCTCACCTTCTTCCTCTCCTCCTTCCCCAGCCTGGCATTTTTCAAATGTGAGTTCAGAACAAGAACTTAATTTGGGCTATCCAGAAAGTGAATCAGAGCACCTAGCTCTCTTTCTTAACTATAGAGACTCGTACCTTAATCCAAACACCTACTTAAGGAGTCCTTCCAAAAGCAGTCAGAATGATTGTCTTCTTCAGATTTCTTGCTAATAGCACCTATCCTAACCTTTGGTCCTACAACACAAAACTACTGTGTCCCAGGGTCTAACGGAGGAGGTTTATGGATCATAAAGAAGAACAATTTGTTCATGCACTTTCTGAGACTTCTGTTAGTCATTCTGCAGCATAACTTCAATATGTGCTTAACTTGTAACTGTGGTCCTCTCAGGTAATTAAATGGCTGGCATTTAAACAAGACATGGGACTCTTCCATCCCTCCTTCCCTCTTTTGTAACCACAAGGCTGAGTTCCTTCACTAGAATCAGTGTTGACCACAGAGGCATGTTACATATTTTGAATTGAAGGCAGCCAGAACAACACGGGCTGAGGGCAGCCCTGAATGAAAGGAAGGATAAACTTTTCACTCTTGCCTACAGGTACTTGTGAGTTCAGCTTGAGGAAAGCACAGCTACTACCTGAGGAACATGGGATAAAGTAATTCCTGAGGAAGATGGGATAAAGTGAGCCACTGCTTTGCCTGTCTCTACTGTTTTTTGGAGGTCAGCTGATCCCCAGGAGGTGACAACAAGAAAGAGTTTGATGGCCCTAAAGAAGCTGTAGGAATATGATTATGTGCCACTGACATGCGGTGTGGGAAGGGAAGGAGGCAATACAGCTGTCTCCTTCCCTAGCCTCTGGAATTCAAGACTGTCTTTGGCCACTAATTTCCACATCTGCTGTGGAAATATATCATCTATACAGAAAGGCTGTTGTTTCCAAATAGCAATGCAGAGGGATTATGAACTGTCTAAACCAGTAACTGCCCAGAAACCTGTCAACTGGAAAAAAAATGCAAAGGGATTCAGACTGCTTGACTCATACCAACTAGTGACTTCAGCCCACTAACAAATTTCAGCTACATGGTTTGAAAGCAGTTATGCTTTTAAATTAGATGATCACGTTTACACCACTAGCATTTAAACTCTAAGCATGCTATAATTCACAAGTGCTCAGATGCTTGTTTAAGGAAAAGCAGAGACATCCTTTTCCATAGGACACATCTAAGCTATAAGAAATCATCTGTGTGTGGCATTTATGCTTATCATGCACCTGTGGTCAGATCCTCAACACTCAGGGCAAAACTAATTTTCTAGACTTTCCTTAATTTAATTTAGGTAGTACAGAAGGTAAATGTAGGCCTTAACAAGGACATCACTATGCTAAGTGGTGAGATAAGCTCTTCCAAACAGAGCCAGGCAAGTAGATAATCTCCCATGTTTCAAGGAGGTGAATGGCTCTCAGAAAGAAAAGGAGCTGAGCAAAGGTCTGACTTTTTCGCTCTTCCCCACCAGAGGAAAAGGAAAGGTAGCAATACTGTGTACTAAACTTGTAACTCTCAGAAGCATGTTGCTGCTGTGAAGCTGCCTACAGCTGTGATGAGTGCCACAAACCCTCTGTGTCCCTGCCCTGTCAATGAGCAGCATCTATTTGTGATGCTTGTGTTGGTGCTTTGACCAGTCTTGAACTATAAAAATAGTTCAAGTAATAGCTGAAAACAGCTTCTGACTGCTTTACATGTGACCAAGAAAGCTTTCCACCAATATTCATACCAAATTCCCTTTTCCCCCTTCAATTCTAGTGTCCAACTAATTTCCAGCAATATCAAAACCTTCTTGAACAAACTCTTAATGATCCTTCTAAAGGGAATTGAAACCAGGAAGAAATATGTTTCAATAAAGACTAAGTAAAAAAACTGAAGAGGAATTTTAGCATACTAACTGTTTTAATTAACAAGGGACCACCTTTTCCATTATCTAACAAGAGTTACGTGTAGCCAGCTGGGTAGCCAACCATATCTTGTAAGGTTTTATTTTATGTTGCAGTAGTTTGACTACCCTGCTCCATGTTTCCAGCTGAACTTGCTACATGGTACACAACAGCAGATATATGTAGCCTAAAGTACTTACACAATCCAGTCCACTGCTAATATCAAGGAGAGATCCTTGGTTGGAAGTCCAATGGCCTCCAAGATGATAGCGATGGTGAGGACTCCTCCGGCTGGGATACCAGCGGCACCCACGCTGGATGCAGTAGCTGTCACACTGCAAATCAATTTGTGTACGCAGTTAGCAGGGGTTCCACAGCACTCCTCTTCTACACTTACGTCACACATTTCCCCATCATGGGAAATGTAAACAAACTCTACAGCATGGGACACACAGATCGTTTGCTTCCCAGGCAAACCTTTTCCTGCCTGCTGATGCAAAGCAATAGGTACAGAGCAAAGCTGCTCAGCAGGCATCCACAGCAGCTACCAAAGCAATGGCTCTGTGTTTAATACCGTGATTGTCTTTTCAGAAGAATAACAACCAACACAACTATATCCTGCTGCCTTACTAATACACCTAATTTCAATTCATGTATCAGTTCAAATATGCCGAGTACATCTCCCATCCCCAAATGTACAGAGGTAAACCCTGCCATGCAGGGTACTGTCCCTTCTCTGTGTCCCATTTGCATTCAATCCATCTGATCCTAAATCACGAGCTGGAAACCTGTGGTGCATGTGCTAAAGGGCCACACATCTTTTAATGTGCAGATGCCTACAAATGAATTTTCCTTGAGCTAACACTGCATAATCCTCAGGCCTGTGTTAACACTCAACCCACCAAAAGTACCTGAAAGGCTAACTTGGCCATGTGCAAAGAAAAGGATACCCCAGCCTTGCCTTAAATAGACAGACAATACACTGGAAAGTGCAATAAGGAAGGAAATAAAACCTGACCAGGGACAGCACAAAATGCCAGGAACCAGCCCTGGGAGGCATCTGGTGGATACAGCTATGACTTCTTGGCACAGTGAAGAAATAGAATTCCTTGTAGAATCCTTACTTAATGACTTGTGAGGAGGGAATTTAGGAGAATGACATGATATAGGATGTAGGAGGATATTTCAGGTATGGAAAGGAGAGTCCTAGAGATGAAGGCAGGACTGCGGTAGTGGAGTGGATAATGGGGAAAAGCAGTCAGGAAGGGAACAATAATGGGTCTGACCTGGGAAGCCAGTGATGTGATGGTAGGAAGGGCAGAGGTAAGCAGGAGCAGTCTTTAGTACAAAACTGTTATATAAGAACTGAGGAGCTGTCAGGAGGATTTTCTAAGACATCTAGAGGGGGAAATCAGGGGTAGCTTCTGGGTAGAGCAGCATGCCTCAATTACTCAGCTTAACGGTGAGCGGAGGTTGAGTGAGATGCTTAAGGAAGGAGAGGAATTTCATGTGAGAAACAGCTTTAAAGAGCTCAAAGTCTGTTTCAGAATTCAATTACCCCTCCCAGGTTCCACCTTGTATTAAATCAAGATTCTGGCAAGTCTTATAAAGCTTGAAAAACTCCATGCCTTAATCACTCTATAATTATGTTTCATAGCAGTTTGCAAGCTCTAGGTCAGAGATGTGGAATGCAAACTGCTAGCTATTAACAGAGAGACTACAGGCTTGAATATGTCTAGGGGGCCAGAAGGATGTGGTTGCAATAGCAAGCAACTTACAGAATTGTGAAGATTTGCCCAGCATTGAGGTCAACATTGTTCAGCTGAGCAATAAACACAGCTGCCATGCACTGAAAAATAGCAGCTCCATCCATGTTTACAGTTGCCCCAATAGGAAGAATAAACCTGCTGATCCTCTTGTTGATTCCATTGTTCTCCTCAATATACTTGATCATTGATGGGAGAGTGGCTGAGCTAGAAACAGAAAACAGGGAAAAATTAAACATGAAGCAACAGGGTGCACTGAATGGAAAGTCACTGTCTCATGGCTTTCATATATCTAACATGCCGCAGACAGAACTGTCAAGACAACTATGCCATTTTAGTCCCTCTTGTCATGATAGCACAGAGGGACTCTTCTTGTTGATCTTGAGCAGCAGTATTTAATAATCTGCTTCCATCCAGAAATAGCTGATAAGGATGTTAATCTCCCAGAAGAACTCATGACTCAACACAGATTGCAATCTAAGAGGGCTGTGGAATGATCAAGTCTCAAATCATAAAAACACACCAAAAGATGCCAAGATAAATACAACAGATGCAACAGTATTCTCTTGTACTAGTACCATCTCAAATGAACATAATAACAACAACAATAATAATCACAGTTGGACTTATTTCTTGCATTATAAATGACATGGTTTTATTCATAAACCCTCTCCTACTTCATGCACTTCAGCTCCCATGACAAACATGCACCTACTTTTGGAGATTATCTAAAATGATTTTATATAGTTATGATTTATATAGTTACGACACTAAGCTGGTGGAAGTGTCGACCTGCTGGAGGGTAGGGAGGCTCTGCAAAGGGATATGAACAGGCTGGACTGCTGGGCTGAATCCAATGGCACGAGGTTTAACATGGCCAAATGCCGGGTCCTGCACCTGGGGCACAACAACCCTATGCAGAGCTACAGAGCGGGAGAAGTCTGTCTATAAAGCTGCCTGGGGGAGAAGGACCTGGAGGTGTTGGTTGACAGCCGACTGAACATGAGCCAGCAGTGTGCCCAGGTGGCCAAGACNTCCAGCTACCTGAAAGGAGATTGTAGAGAGGAGTGTGCTGGCCTCTTCTGCCACGTGACAGGGGACAGGACAAGAGGGAATGGCCTCAAGCTCCACCAGGGAAGATTTAGGCTGGACATTAGGAAAAAAATTTTCACATAAAGGGTCATTGGGCATTGGAACAAGCTGCCCAGGGAGGTGGTTGATTCACCTTCCCTGGAGGTGTTTAAGGCATGGGTGGACGAGGTGCTGAGGGGTATGGTTTAGTGTTTGATAGGAATGGTTGGACTCAATGATCCAGTAGGTCTCTTCCAACCTGGTTATTCTGATTCTGTGATTCTATGATATATATGATACTTGATCAGGTGTTTGCCCCTTCACAGAAGTGCAAATTACATGCTTGATAGTTATGACAAATAAAAGCTGATCAGGATAGACCTTTGAAATCAATGATGTTAAGTCCCTTTAAACTAGCTAACAAGTCTGCTTGCTACTGCAAAATCAGTCTAAACTTGACCCTTCTGAACTTGGAGATCTAAACTTCTCATGTGTAGGACCTTGCACTTGGCCTTGTTGAACCTCATGAGGTTCTCAAAGGCCCACTTCTCCAGCCTGTCCAGGTCCCTCTGGATGACGTTCCATCCTTCTGGTATGGCAACTGCACCACTCACTGTGGTGTCATCTGCAAACTTGCTGAGGGTGCACTCAATGTCACTGATGAAGACATTGAACAGCACTGGTCCCACCCAGTACAGACCCCTAAGGGACACCACTTGTCATGGATCCCCATCTGGAATTTGAGCCATTGACCACTACTCTCTGAATATGACCATCCAACCAGTTTCTTATCCACCAAACAGTCCACCCATCAAATCCATACCTCTCCAGTTTAGAGAGAAGGATGTTGTCAAGGACTGGCTTTACAGAAGTTCAGAGAGATCACATCTGCTGGTTTTCTCATGGCCACTGCTGTGGTTACCCCATCATGGAAAGCCACTAAGTTGGTCACACTGGACTTGCCCCTGGTGAAGTCGTGCTGGCTGCCATTTAATCACCTCCCTGGCTTCTAGGAGGATCAGCATATTATCAGTATGTGCTGTGTATCAGGCTGCTGACAGCAGTGAGATGCTCTACACTCTTAAGTCTCTTTTTGCAATCCCAGGAACAATATTCACATATAAAACTCAACACAGTTTGGTGTTGGGATATGATCATTTTTCAGTGACAAATGGAACTAGGCTATAATCCCAGAAGAAACCCACCTGGAGGAAGTGGCAAAAGCAGTGGCAAGTGGTGTTATGAGTCCTAAGAGAAAACGATATGGATTTTGACGTGTGGATGCAAAATAAATAAGCGGTAGAATGATTCCTCCATGGATGAAGTGCCCCAGAATAGAGGCAAAGATGTATTTTCCCAAACTGGTCACCAGAAGCACAATATCTTCCATTTCCACAATCTTGCTCCCAATGAGGAACATAATGCCAATAGGTACATACCTGTATAAAAAAAATATTGCCTCTCATTAAGAACAAATAAAAAGCCTTTAAAAACAAGATGTTTTCCATTCTGAAAATAACATTCTGCTAATGACTATGCTGCTTCTACTGAAGGGTAGCACCTTATTTAACACACATCAGGTTAAGCATATTTAGAAGACCTCTCCAACACTATTGCTTGGTGATAGGCAGACAGTCAAACTGAAAAAGCTCTGATTGCCTAGGCCCTAAAAGAGGCAGCTAGGAGAGTGCTGAAGGGAAGCCAAGTGGGAAGCAGAAATGTTGGCAGAATCTTTCAGGATAAGCCACTGGTGTGGTTTTAGTCCATCATAGTCCATCTGGAAGAAAGGCAGGCAAACACCTAAAGCTAAAGTCACTGCCGAAAGGACAGTAGATGGTAGGAAAGGAGCAGTATCATGTCAACAGAGCAGTAAAAAGGGTGGAAGAGTAGGATCTTACACATGCAGTGCCTACCAGTAGGGGCAGGAAGTTAGGTCATTATAAGTGTAGACAGGTTGGTTGCCAGCATATTCAGTGTAGGAAAGCAAAAGCTGTGCCCATACCAGAGAGCTCAGCTAAAGGCTGCTGATGCGCGTGCCAAAGATAACAACTAACTCTGCTACTTGCCTACAAAAGACTAAGTTAAACAATCAGTCTTCCAGAGCTTTCCTCAAGCAAACAGCCACGTATGTTCCCCTGCCTCCTATCTAGAAACATGCCACATCTTAGAACGTCAGCATTTGTTTGAGGTTTTCTTTGTCAGGAGCACTTAGAGCTGCTCGAGGGGAAAGGGCACCTGCAAGCCACAGCCACACCTCTGGTCTCAGTAGTGCAGCTGCAAACAGCCCTGAAAAGACGGAACTGCCCTTCCATCTACAGCATAACAGCTACTAAACGAAATACAGGAATCACTTCAAGCCCAGGATCAGTTCCTTGGAAGCCCTACTTGGAACATTTGTGTCTGCGTACCTCTGCTGATAGTATCCATGCTCCATCCATTCCTGCTTCTAAGATTAACACTAAAACGTCATCCAGCTCTCCAAAAACCTGCTCCAGGCACATGTAATTACAGAAGATCTGCTTGTACATCTCAGGAATAAAGAATGCTTTTTCTCCCACTGTCCCCTCCAGAAGCTGATCTGCAGAGTCAGGACAAACTTCAGAAGGTCTGGTTAAGCATGCAAAGATTTGGAAAGGTGGGCAAGCTTGAAGGCTGCCCAGATCACTCTTCCTAGCCTGCCTCTCCCCCAGAGGTTCTGCAGCTCCTCTGTTCTGTGCAGAGCACCACCTGATGTTCCAGATGAATGTGAGCATCCTTTCTGTCCTCCCTTGGCCAGATCTCTATGGGAACCTGTTGAACCCTCCCCACTTAGCCTCTGTCAATTCTGAGACATACTGCCTTTGAATTACGTTTCTGAGCACTCTAATTAGCCATATCTCACTGAGCCCCGGTCCTGCACAAGTTCTGCAAACATGAACACCAGATTCAGAGCTGATATTGGATCCTTCCCCTTCAAGAGCAAGACTGGAGAGGAAGGAACTGAAAGTTGAGACCAAAGCACTACTAAACACAAGAGCAGCTGTTGAATGGGAACAGACATGAGCTCAAGCTGCCTTTTCTCTTGGTAGTATGATTTCACCCATTCCAAAGTATCCTTTGGGAAGTACATGCAGATTGACAGATTTGTAATAAAAACCAGCATAACACAAGAGCCTTGAAGAAGGAAAAGGCACAAGTAAGGGCTACGATGCACTGCAGTATTAAGGCTCAGCTGTGGTCCCGATAATCCACAAAGTAAAGGATTATATAGCAACTGATTGGCTTGAAGTGTTAGCACTGTAATCAGCTGAATACAAGAACTGCTTCTTATCAGTATTCAGTGTCCAAGGAATTACAATCAGGAGTAGAAGACTTAAGCAGCTTTGAGACTGAATTTTTCAATCCCTTACGGCAGCAACGAACACAGAGTGTACACACTGCCTGTGTAAAATCAGGTGTTTTGTTAAAACCTTTCTACTTCTTAGAAGGAGGAAAATAATAGGAATGAAACATGCAGAATGGAGGGAGAAAAGGTACCTCTGCTAAGGTAAGCTTATAGCTTTTCCAACAGCTTTTGGAAAGGGAGTGAGAAAATGTTAATTTTTTTAGTTAGCTGTCCTTATGAATATTTTCTTTTTGTGTGTGATGTATCAATACTGTTAGCTTCACAGCAGCAGCCTAGGCCCATTCGGTTTCACAGGAACAGCCTTGATACTGTTCTGAGGCCCAGATGCATCCTTCCTGACAGAAAACCTAGTCAGGACGCTGGTCCTACCTCAGCTGAGGTGGCCAGAACCATTCTACAAAGGTGCCTGCTGCCTCCAATACTGCTTACTTTCCTAGTGAGAAAGTTCAGTGTGCTCCAGTCCCTAACATAGACTTTTTTTGCTGCCAAAAGCATTGTGAGATTAGTCAGAGCAACATTCATCCCATAATCATGTCTGCACTCCAGTGAATTAAGTGAAATAATGGATTTGCTCACTAACAGGCTTGAAATCAAACAGACAATCACCAGGAGGAAATACCTACTTTCAGGGAAGTGAAATGGAAAAGAAAATCATACAATCATAGAATATTTTGGGTTGGAAGGGACCTTAAAGATCATCCAGTTTCAACCTCCCTGCCATCCCACCAGACCAGGCTGCTCAAGGCCCCATCCAACCTGGCCTTGAACACCTCCAGGGATGGGGCAGCCACAACTTCCCTGGGCAACCTGTTCCAGTGCCTCACCACTCTCATGGTGAAGAAATTCTTCCTTATATCAAGCCTAAATCTCCAGTTTATAGCTGTTCCCCCTCGTCCTATCACTACAAGCCTTTATGAATAGTCCTTCTCCAGCCTTCTCGTAGGTCCCTTTCAGGTACTGGAAGGTCGCTGTAAGAAACATCTCTGGAGAAGCAAGCATGAAAAAGAAAGGAAGAGTTGATCACTGTGCTAGTAACATTAATTCCTGCTTCACCCCAAAAATAAAAGAGATCTTAGAAGAGAAACAGAGATTTAAAGATCCACTGTATAACTTGTGCTCTACTGATAACAATGACATAACACTCAATAGCCAGTACTACTGTTTCAGTAGGATGGACAACATAGCCAGCCCTGGAGACTGTTCCTCCCTTCTACACAAAGGGACGCAGGTTCTCCACCATCTTTTGATGCAAGTGGACAGCCAGGCCTCTGTATTCCTGCATTCAGCAGGGTTTCTCTCAAGCCAATACTGGCGAGTGAGCTATCTTCTGATCTCATTGAACATCTTCCAGGTCAGAACAAGTAATCTTTTGACCAACAATAAAATCAAGGCATGAAGCTACAAGTATGATTTTACTTACACGCTGCATTTTCCAATGCACTCCAAGCACCAGCATTCCTGGCTTTCACATGACCATATTCCTCACTTGCTTACACCTCCTTTACTTATTCAAAGCCAGTGCCTTTATGCACATGATGGAAGCTAGCCCTGAGCTTATGCTGCTTTGAAATACAGAGTCTTCTTTCCACTAATTATTCAAAAAGGAGTCCTGGAGAGGATTTTTACGCAATCCTCTGAAGTGTTCCAGACTGACACCTTGAGCTATGTGTGACTATCTAATTACAGGGCACAAGTAAGAAAAAAAAAAGACTCCATCATGTGACACTGTGAAATTCACTTTTGCTGTGATAAGGGATCTGGTAGGAAAAAGCTGGAGATGTGGATGAGATTCCTGAACTGAGCATAATATTGTACCGCAGATGTATCTACAGCCACATACTTACCACATGATCCAGGAAACCAAAACCATAGTTGCCTCATTGAATGAATTAAAGAAGCGAATCAGATCTTCTCCTTCTGGGCCAAGCTTTTTCAATGCCACTCCTAAAACCAAGGCAAACAGCACCAATCCCAAGATATTCATCCCTTCAATCTCAGTACCTATAGGGATCTGCAAAGGCAAAAAAAAAAAAAAAAAAAAAAGGCATTAGGCACAAGACTGGCACAAAACCCAACAAAATAGTCACCTCATTATGCTGCTGCCCAACCGATCTGAAATCAACAAGCGGAACACATTTTGGGAAGAAAGAACTTATTTTGGTGAAGAAACCAAACAAGAAATGGACACAGTCCAGATACAAACTTAAGTAGTTATAAGCAGGCACAGATTCAGGAAAGGGCCTGCCACTACTACCCCTCATGCCCTTAAATACGATATGTGTGCTCTCAATGACCTTAACAGGAAACCCTCCCAATTTACTCAGGACAATCTCTGCTGCTGATGTAAAATGGCACGAGCACCGATCATACATGTATAGGAGACTGCTGGTATAAATGGCAGATAGTGGTGATACTGACTGCCTAGCTCTGCTTATTTCACCAGCCACCATTCACAGTCAGCACTATGCTATTCTACTGCCTAAACAAATCATACCTGCAAGAGGCTCACAGTAGTCTGGCCTCAAACATACTCTTTATTTCCTGACACCTCTGATTGGAATCTGCTCTCAGAACCTGCCAGCTCCACTGCTTTAGCACAATATTTATACCAAGGTGAAAACCACAAGAAAACAAACAATGTTATCAAGCAGAAAGGGGTGAGAGGGGCAGAAAAAGGTAACAACTCATCTGTCTCATCAGCTAAGAATATGCAGAAAGAACAGAGAAAATACCTGTTTCCCTTCTCAGAAATCATGTTGGCTGCACAGTAAAAATAAGAGGTAAAACCAGTATCTACATATTGGCAATAACTAGTCTGCTCACAAGTGTGTTCTGCTAGTCTTTCCGGTGTGCTGGAGCTTTTTGGCAATGTAGTATCATACGAACCAAAGGAGTGTTTTTGTAGCTACATAAAAATATAATTGTTTTGACAACCTGTTCCTCCCACCCCCGGCTTAGCAGTACAAGCTCAACATGTCAAATTGTTGTTTTATTTGGAAGGGCTTCTAAAACATATTAGGTCTGTGAACAAGTTTTGGCCTTCTAGCTAGTTTAAGTAGACACTAGCTCAACACTAGTAAAATAAAATATATTCTGAGCTAAAAAGCTTTAAATGAATATTGACTGAAGAACTCAGGATACTGATCTGCCAAAAGTAGAAAAATGAGCCTGCATGAAATTATTTTTTGCTAGAAGCATATTGATGAATTGGATTGTCTCTTAGTGGCTGGTGGAAACAAAGTACTGCACAGGAGGGGATAAAACAAATTGTACACTAAAAGCATGAAGGCTAAACTGCTGTTAACAGAAGCATTCATAAACAATGAGGGTTAGGGTTTTTTTATTTGTTAGCTACAAAACAACTAGATATGGGATCTGCAACTTTTTTACAGCTGTTCCTTGTTCATGGCTAAATTGTCAGTATTTGATTTCCTACTGAAAGAAGGGAAAAAATGGACAGGATATTAAAAATGGGGTACAGTGTATCTGCAGAGATGTCTGAAGAAATGTGCTCTTTTTTCCACACGCAGTTACACTTTTCTGTCTGGGTAGTTTTGTCTATATTCCACTTCGTACACCTGAAAGCCCAACTCTTCTGCAGTTAGAAAAGTTAGACAAAAAAATGAGACCTTGCTATTCACTGAATGTGTACGCACGTATTTTTCTGGTTTTCACTCATGTTGGTAAAACAACTCGAGGGCAGGTGATAAGGCTAAAGAGAACCTGACAAAGTTTCAGTGATAAAATATCAGTAACAACATACAAATGAATGCACCAGTCTCAAATTTTATGACTAATTTATTAGCAGGAAGAAAGTAAACATGTAGTAAAACAATGCTGCCTTGTCATTACATCAAAACTAAAGCTTTCTCTGGGAAATGTCAGCTTGGGCAGAATGCAAACATATTAACACCAGAAAAGAAACCCTTAACTCGTATACACTGAATACAATACCTTCATTTTGACACAACTTTTCACTTTCTTTCTTTTTTTTTTCTTTTTCACTCATTTTATAACATAACATCTTCTAACAGATTCATTTGATACAAGGCTAATTTGAAACTTCAACTTGGAACAGAATTTTACCATGATGGGAGCAAACTTTTGACATACACACACAAAAAAATTCCTAAAAACACTGAATCCTCATTCAGAAAAAAAAAAAAAAGATATCAAACTGATTCAGTGTTTCAAGCTACCGAACATGCCCAGCATCCTGATCTGGATGTTAATGGGAGGGAATTTCATTACAGTACTTTATACTGATGTTTTGCAAAGCCTATCCACCCTTTAAACTTCTACCAGAGACTTTCTTCTCAACTCATTAAACGAAGTGGTGTGAGCCTTAAGTCCAACAATCCGCTACCACTGGGGCTTCTTGAAGGTCTAGTCTCAGGAACAAGGCAGAAGTATACTGAATCTCCAAGAGCTCAACTTCCCACCAGCTGTTAAGGGCACATAGGATCACAGAGCAGGTCAGGGCTTGAGAGGCACATGGGAGAACAAGGCCTAGAGCTCCTACTGCTTAATTTTGAAGGTCGCTCCCCTGACTAGAGAAGTCCAGGGCTCTTCTGGGTCATTCCATCCCTGCAAGCAGCAGCCATTCCCACTTTCTTAGAGCCAGGGGGGACAAAGCCTTGCCAAATTTCATAGAATCACTAGGTTAGAAAAGACCTCTTAGATCACAGAGTCCAACCATTCCTATCTTGTTCTTGGGAAGCTAGAGGAGGGCAAGAGACAGTAGTGCCTTGTTAACTACAGCTAGGACAAATGACTTCTTAGCATTTCTCTTACCCTTCACAGGGGCCTACTGCACATAAATTGGCCAGTTCTTCCCAAACTCCCCTGTATGTCTCCAGAACAACAGTATGTGGAGTTTAATCTCCTTTCACCCTTAGAGACATCTTCACCTTGCTCCCAGCACCGCAATCACTGCTGCGGTAGTTCTCCAAGTGCTCACACCAACTAGTCCTTCTAACCTAGTTCTTGTGATCTGGAGACCTCTGAATGTGGTGGCCATCAAAAGCTTCTTAGCCGTTTGTCTCTAATTAGTGTCATCCTGCCAACCCTTCCAGATCCTGCTCTATCTCCTGAGCCAACTTTTCTACAACATAAAACATTTACCATCACTTTCCAGCACCACAGATATAGGCAGAAGGTGAATCATTTGCACAGAGCGGTAACTTATTGCAGGAATCTGCTCCCTGCAAATTAATGGGACAATCTGCAGCACTCAGGGAATTTCACCTCCTTGCAGGACAATATGGAAAAAGACCAGCAGTAAATCCTTAGCGGAAGATCCTCTCAACCCCAGCCTCTAAAACTGGCAGATGCTGAACGGTCTTTTTGTACTGTAACAGAAGAATGCATCATCCCTAAGGAGCTGCCAAACCAAGCAGCACTGTGGACACCAAACAAAATCAGCTTTAATGAGAGCTTTGTTTCTGGATAAACTACGGGACGCTTATTGTTTGCCTGAAATTATGTGTCCTGGTAGGAAGACTCATGGAACTCTTCTGGTCCTTGAATCTCTCTGAAGATCCTGTAGCATTTTAGCCCTTGAAACAAAATGCTTATCAAGGAAACAACTGCTGACATTGAGCTGTTGAAGTAGTAGGTAGTCAAAAAAGAAAATGCAGCCATGTGATTTGAGGAAGAGCAATCACTGGTTTGTGTATTTTTACTGCTGCCACAAGAGGAACTGAGAGTCCCCCATAGGCTCCCTGTGCTGCAGATGGGAAACTGAGATAGTCTGTGCCCCATAAAGCCTTGCTGCTGAAGACAGAGAGGACATAGCCATAAAAGCTGGGTAAACATGAGGGGAGACGGTGAAACAGTAAAAGGTATGTGGCTGAGCAGACATCTACACTCTCATTATTCATATCATCAGCAAGAGAAACACGGCATATTAACCAGTGGGGAGGGGGAATGTAATCAATGGAAAATTTTTCTCTACACCATTCACATGGATAGTAGAAGGAAAACATTTCTCCTCTTCAGTCAAATACTCTGCTGAAGGAAAAAAAAAAAGATAGGAAGATACGTTATTTCCCTGTAACCCAACTTCTATCACTATGGTATTTATACCACATATTATTCAAAAATAATACTTTTTCTTTCCTTCTCAAATCTAATCATCATCTATCCATAAATAATATGGTCAGACCAGTACTGAAACTGAGCTAATAAAACTAAGATGATATTTTCTTTTTATTTAGTCTACTCTTCCCTGGAGACATAGGGCGTCTTCTGGAGTTAAAGAAGCTCAGCTCTGGTGTCATTCTAGTAACTTAAGAAAAGTTTTGGAAAAGTAATGGTGGAAGTAATCATAGCTGCTGGCAAAAGCAGGCACCAGTGACAAATTCAGAATATTTTTTCTGATACTACATTAAATAGAATTCTGATCAGTGAGAAAAGGAAAGAAAACTGAAAAAATAATATCATATTTTAAATTGCCAAAAGATGCATTGTCATCTCTCGAGGAAGAGTGATGGCTATTAACAAGCATTAAAAAAGTATGTGACAGTGAAGCCTGTGTTCAGTGGATATGGCTGGCTGTGATCCATTCTTTATTGCCAAGGAGCCCCTTATCAAACTCAGTACTGAAGTGTATAAGACCCATCTAATTCATCTTCTCATTTACCCCAGCTTAAATTAAGAATAACTCTATGCTCTGTAAGCAAACACATATCTAAGTGCACATTGTTACAACCTTTCACATTGAACTTGGCTTTTAGCAGCACAATGCTGTATAGGCATATACTGTCCGTGGATATAATGGCGTGAGAAGATAAAAGCGCTCTTTTGGGATACCACGGCCCTTCTGCAGTCACTGCTGCACATCCATGTCAAACAGGTGAGCGCCGATCAGGGCTAATGCAATCTTACAGAAACAGGGAGAGCCCAGGCAGATGGGGCTGCCTTCTTTCCCCAGTGAAACTGCTCAGCAGCCTTCTAGGCATGGGCTGACTTTTCCCTTGCTCAGTTCTGGTGCCATCCAAGTCACCTGTCACTCTGCCTCCAAGGCTGGTGAAAGTTCAGCCTGTCAGCTGAAAGCAGAGTTTGGGAACACCCTGTTCTGCATCGCCTGCTCACACACCATGCATGGTGAGGAGAAGATAATGAGGCCAGTACTTCCTGCAGCCAAGGATACGCTTCAGAGACCCTCTGGATAAGCATAAACTGCTTTTTCCTTAATAGTTTTATAAACTGGTGGACAAGTCCTAGCTGAGCCCTTCCATGATAAATACCAACACTACAAGCTTCTTGCCCTAGGGATATTCAAATATTATTATATATATTGCAACGTGTCATCCAATACTGATCTCAAATAGTCAGAATGAGCCTGAAAAATAGAAGATAACCCTGAAAGTAATTCCAGTCTGTCTCAGACCTGTTTCCTCAAATCCCATCAAAGCACATGAGGTACTTCATTTGGAATGAGGGGACACATTGCAACCCGGGATACTGAGTCTGTTTCATAGCATGCTGCCTGTAAGGCAATGGTAATTATTGCTGGACCTGCAATATGTTGGCTCTGGCCAATAATAAACATGTTTGATAGCCCCATGCTGCAGAAGGGATGCCACTCAATGGGATATAGAGCACCTCAAAGTCCTACGAGCTACATATGAAAAATCAACACTATCTCAGCTACACCTGCAAATTAGTTTCCTTTTTGACAACATTGCAATAGCAACCTATTTGTAAGGCTGTCTCTATAATTTTTATTCCTTCAGATCACTTGTAACTGCTTCAAAGAAAATTTCAGCAGTGTGGCAATAACTCGAACTCTTTTTTTTGGGTAGTGTAGAAAAGCTCATTCTCTCCAAACCGCTAATGAACAGTAAAGTTGAAGGGACATATTCAGACAGCCTGATTGCTATTTAATTCCAAGTTTACAGAAAGTTATTTAGAAATATTAGGCAGAGTGACTCATCGAAATTTAGATCAAGTGAGACCAAGTCTAAGAAAGCAGATCAGTTAAGCTCAACTCCTCTACTCATCAAGGCTTCCTTGTTGGCTGTGGGTAACTCCTCTAGGTTGTGTGTGTTTCAGTTTCAGGCAGAGAAGAGTACTTGTTTCTTTCCAATGACTGCAGGAAAGGCTTAAAGATTGCAAAGTAGTCAAGTATTACAGTTTACAAGCGTCTGTGTAAAAACCTAAGTAGTAACTTTACCTTTTCCAGAGTGACGTTTCCAGAGGTAGTGTTTCTGAGTACTATCTTATAGTCTGTCGCATACTGCAAGTAAGAAAAAGAACAAACAAAACTACAATATTTGCCAATCAGATCATCAATACAACCATATCATCTAGTATTTCACAAGTAGGAAACTACTGTTAGAAAACTTCTGGAGACCATACTATGGAGGCTAACGAGGCTGTCCTGTGCAAGAAAAGGAGCAGCATATGCAGCTCCTTCCCCACGTGACAAAAGAGAATTGCTCTGTGACCATCTGAACTGGCAGGTTTGGGCAGCAGCCAAGGAATTCCCCTTTCCTCTACCCTGCTGCTGCTCACACACCATGCTCTGCACTGGCTCTGGCAGGCGGCCAGTGGCTCTTGTGCTGTTTCAATGTTAGAAATGGTGAGGCAGGCGTTAAAATTGTCAGTAAAATATCTAAAATCTAGGGCAACAGTTCGCTTTGATAAGTAAGCTAGGCGCTTCACAAAAGCAGGGCACTTTAGGCTTGTTTTCCTTCGATATAAAATAAAGAAATTTTATGTACTTGCCAATTACCTGTGACAACAGCAGCACAGAGGAAAGGAATTCTTTATTTCATCCCTGAACATACAGAACCCTGACACCTGAGGTATCACATAATATCCTTTTCTTGATGGTATTTTTGTACTGCTCCTATTTTTATTTACAGCATATTGACTTGTACTGTATTCTATATACTCTCACAATGGAATCTGATTTAAAGAGTTTGACCTCATTTTTGATACACAAGCAAACCCACAGAACACCATGAGGCAAAAAAACCTATTATTCTGCTCCTGTATCATGAAGAGTCAATCTTAGCGATATTCCCAACAGTGTCTATCCCAACATCTAAAATTAGCAATAAGAACTAAATCAAAATTGTTTTGGAGTCCCACAGCTCCTGTCCATCAGTTTAAACCACACTATGTTCTGGTGCCAGTTATCATCATACTACATTCAGTCTTCTATCAGAAGAGGAGCCAGGCTCAGCAACTAAACCACCAAAGGATTCAATGGAAAATATTGAAGAAAAGTGTCGCACAACAGGTAACGCTTACACACGTGGAACCCTTGTCTGTTCTGAACCCAACTCCAGACTTTGCACCCAAGGGTTTCCCAGATGGCTCCTTCAAGTGATAAGCAGCACAGCACAAAGCAGAGCTGCAATTGTTGCTAAACATGGCATCCAAAATATAAAATTTTAAAGTAAATTTTTAGTGGAGGTGCAAAATGTAGAGCGCAGATCTGCTTTCATGTGAGGAGTATTTTTCAAAAATACAATGTTTGTGGTGGAAGTTGTACGTCTCATTACATCAGGCGCTTTAAAAAATCCCACCTATTATAAGTAAATTAACTTTTGGTATTTTCTGCACTATCTTTCTTATCCTTTTCCAAAATGAGCAGTCACACTGTCTGTGCGCTGTAGCTCATGTCCACTGACTACACGCATCTTACCGTTCGGAAAGCTGCAGCAACAAGATTTGCAGGAAACAGGTTTCTGTAAAATACAAATAAGAAAATGAAATATTTCTTGTAGAACTTCTAAAATGAACATATCAAGTTGTTTTGCTCTCAGAAACTGAATTCCTTTTGCAAAGGCAAGCTGATTGGCATTAGTGAGGTGTGTACTGCAGAAGATATTCTGGCAGCACAGAGCAGTTGTCTTATTACATCTCCAGAGGTGNCGTGGAACCCTTGTCTGTTCTGAACCCAACTCCAGACTTTGCACCCAAGGGTTTCCCAGATGGCTCCTTCAAGTGATAAGCAGCACAGCACAAAGCAGAGTTGCAATTGTTGCTAAACATGGCATCCAAAATATAAAATTTTAAAGTAAATTTTTAGTGGAGGTGCAAAATGTAGAGCACAGATCTGCTTTGATGTGAGGAGCATTTTTCAAAAATAAGATGTTTGTGGTAGAAGTTGTACGTCTCATTACATAAGGCGCTTTTAAAAATCCCGCCTACTATAAGTAAATTAACTTTTGGTATTTTCTGCACTATCTTTCTTATCCTTTTCCAAAATGAGCAGTCACACTGTCTGTGCGCTGTAGCTCATGTCCACTGACTACACGCATCTTACCGTTCGGAAAGCTGCAGCAACAAGATTTGCAGGAAACAGGTTTCTGTAAAATACAAATAAGAAAATGAAATATTTCTTGTAGAACTTCTAAAATGAACATATCAAGTTGTTTTGCTCTCAGAAACTGAATTCCTTTTGCAAAGGCAAGCTGATTGGCATTAGTGAGGTGTGTACTGCAGAAGATATTCTGGCAGCACAGAGCAGTTGTCTTATTACATCTCCAGAGGTGCGAATGTCATAATCTTTCACTCACATAAAGAGGTCTCTGCTTCTCTGCCACACCTAACCATGTGGGTAGGTACACCAGGAGCAATCGGAAATGATGCTGTAATAGTTGTACACGCCTACCAGCCAGTGGCTACAGAAACTCAGCCACACCAGCTGAAGCAACCAACAGCTTATGGCCTCCAGGGCCAGGCAGATTTTTAACATTGCTCATGTGATTACACTTCGATCGCAGCACCAACATGAAGGACAATCCAATCAGCAAAATCCACTTAAGAGAACAGCTTAAACCTTCAACACAACAAGGTCAGCTTCAATGAACACCAAGGTAAAGCAGAACAGTATCACAGGCCAGAGTTGTCCGCAAGGGCCTAAGTGGTTAAACAGCACACATTAAAGTTCAGGCAATTCATATGGAAAGTTGCAACATATGAATTAGGTAGTGCCTGCATACAGAAATGCAAATTGAGCATCAATCTTGTGCAGAGAGGCCAGCATGCAAAACAACAAACACTCCCACTCGGCATGTAGTGTATATGTGCATCTGTGAAGCAACAAGGACAGGAAAGATGGGTACCTGGACCATATAAGGAAAAAGTTGCTTCTTGTGTTTCATGGCTGGTTTTAATGCTACACTTCCTTTCTCCCCTTATGGTGGGCAAAGAGCATGTGTTCCCCTAGTGAAACTGCAGCTTTTTTGCCATGTCAGAAAGCAAAATAGGAAAAAAAGTTGATCTCTGGGGTCATGGCAGGACCCGAGCTATGAGATCAGGAGGGCTAGGGGTACAAACTGAAAACATTGCCAGACAAATGCATCAGGGAGGCATGAAAACTCTCAGGGTAAGGAAACAAAAGACCTTGCCCAGAGCCAATTAACTGTGGCAGAAAAACCCATTTGGGTAGCTGCTCCTCATTCAGTTGAGGAATCTGTAGCTACCACCAGGTTGTGCCCTGCTAACCTTCCCCAAGTTTTTGCTTCAGTTACCTTGCCAAAAATAATTTTAAACCAGTCTTCTGCCTATGATCATTCCATGAATGCCAAGGGAAGTGTAAATGTGAACCATAGCATGAAATTGAGCAGCAGAGTGAGATCTCTGAAAGCAAGAGGGAGATTAGGATATAGCACGGATAAAGACTTTGGTCTTTTCCACTGCATAGCTCCACTATCCTGCCACACAGTGAGGGTTTTCCCACAGCCTTGACAGCAACGTAAAGCACACGGACCTTCATGAAACCAGCAGCTGCAGTGAACCGCCTCAGCCTCTCTCTGCTGTGTTACAAGCGCATTAGGAGGCAGCTGCAAAAGCCAAACTGCCGTAAGAATAATTTGGCTTCTCCTTAAAATTTGACAGTACACCTGCCTGCCTGAAAGCAGGCTCCAACTCTGCAAAGATACTTCAGAATCAGTCAAATAAGATCAATGGACAACTAACATGCATCAATTCTTACACTAAAAATGGCTAAAAATCTCCTCAAAAGCAAACTTGCATTTATCAAGAGTAAAACATTACATATACAAATGGGCCTAGATCAGTGCTAAGTTTTAAGCAAAAAAACCCCTAAAACATGTTGTTGGGAAAATAAGGATATTTCTTTTCAACTTTTCATAGCAGGATTATCACTTTTTTTATAAAAAAAAAAAGAATTGACTGGATTTTGAAGAAGCAGAGATGAAAAAAAGTTTGAAGGTCAAGTAGAAATCAATTTTTTAAAAAAATCAGCTTCTCTGTCCTGATGAAACAAAGCCAAAAGAAGAAATCCTAAAACCTAAACAATATGGTTCTCCAGCATTTAAATGAAACCAAGAAACAAAACCCTCTATAATTTATACAGTATGTCAGGCATGGACCTTGGTAAATTAAACACTAACTTAACTCCAAGCATATACTTAAAGCACATACTTGAGTGATGCCAGCAGCCCTGCTACCGCAAGGCAAGGGGCAGGTTCTTGCTTGAAGTGTGAATAACATTAAGCTATTCAAATAGGAGCATTTACCAGTCCCTCTTTATCCTTGGAATACTGATCACAAGACTCAACTTTGAGGACAGTGAAGAGCATTTTTTATAATCCACCAAATAAAAAAAAATGTGTGTCTCAGTTCAGCAGCTCAGAAGGAGTTGTGTTTTGTTCAATCCAATTTCTACACACACCTGACTGTGAAGCCTGAACAACACATAATGTTTTGCTTCTTTTTGTTTCAAATCCTGAAGTTTAAGAAAAAAACACGTTGGGTCATAAAAAGCAACCACCAAATAAATGGCTTTTCTTGGAGGCACGAGTCTGCACAGACTACACACATTGCTCATCTAAGATCAGTGCGCTAATTAAGTTAAGCTTTAATTATGGGTGTGTCAGACCACAAGTTTTTACCTTAAGACGCATTTGTGCAAGAACACCACTGCAGCGCCTGAAAAAAAAAAGGTCAGTATGCTGCACGACCCAGAGAGACAAAAGCTGGCTAGTAACCTGCCTGGGCTCATCATATGCTTGTGCCTGCAAGCTTTGCTCATCATGCACAGCAAGGCAAAGATCATCTACTACAGAAATCCAGACCCAGGTTGGTCTCTGCAAGCCAGCATTCGTCGTGTCCCCAAGTCCAAACAAAGTAGTCTCACAGGGAAGTGCAAACATCTCTCCTGTCCTGGTCAGCCAGCGAATGAGAAAGCTGATGAATTGGGTAATTGGGCATGCAAATTAAATGTGAATGTTTGCCAGTCTTTTTTCCTTGCAGACCAAATATTGAAAAGGTTTTGTAGCTTTGAAAGCCTGTACTAGATGCGAATGTAGTGTCTAAAGAAATCACCACAGTTATTTCACTGCATTGCTGACTACTGCAGCTGTTTCCAATGGCCCCATCACTGCCATTGCTATGCCCCATGCTAGAGAACACAGTTGCCTTTTGAAGCACATATGGGTTATCGCTAGAGCACACCTCTGAGGAAACCTTGATTCTGGGTGATTAGGAGCCCAGCACCAGGGTCTGGAATCAGGCAACTTTGGCCCTGTGATACAGAAAGATGAAACTTGCTGTATGTAGCAAGAACAAGACAAGCCAACAATGCTTGGGGACAGATGTGCTGCATGCAGCCAGGAGCTCCACTGCTGCTGGGACCTTATTCCATGGACAGTGACCCATGCGCAGACGTGGCATAAAGGCAAAGTAGCTGGTACAGAGAAACTTTACTCCCCTCATCAAAAATCAGGCAGGAAAGTCTCCCTGTCTGCTCTAAGTTGTACAGACAGCCCCCCAAAAAATAAAATCAGAAATTTATCCGAGAGCTGTTGAGGGTGACAGCTGCATCCAGGGGCTGGAGCAGCAGCTGGGACAAGCCAGGAAGCCTCCACAATCTGAGAAATCACTTATTTCAGATCCTCTTAAAATAGGAAACAGAAAGTGGTAGCATCAAATGCAGGCGTTTCAGGTCTGAAGACTCTCTGTTTGAATGCTGCACTCATTGCACCATCTTCTCATGTACAGCCAGATAAATGCAGCTTTTTCCTCCTCTTCAGTGAAGAGCTGATCCCACCAGGCAAGAATGGACCATTACTCCCTGAACCAAATTTAGCAGGAAAGTCTCACTGTGGTTTTGCTGTAACAGAAATCTTAGTTCAGCTGCAGCATTCACAACTGGGGATCCTAGATGACTAAGGAAACCCAGAGGTGTAAAGGGAACAAAAAGGGGCTGTAGCTCCCATCCTTCCCAATTTTGATATTACAGGCCAATTCCTCTCTTCCTTACCCCATATCCAGTGGGATAAGGATGGCACAGGAACTCCTTAATTGTATGCATAAGGGATTATTAACAATTGTTTCTAAACAATACTTTCACTACAGCCCTGCAAACAATTATGATCTGACAGCAAAAGCACAAAGGGAAACCAGGGTAAGCAGAATGAAACCCTGGAATATTACGCATTCCTCTTGCATTGCTTCTTACAAAAAGGTTTCACTTCTGAGGCCAAAATCTTTGCTCTTGGAAAATAAAATTTTGTGAGAAAGCCTAGAAAAAACATTCTTGCATTGTGTTATCTGCCGGGTTTTTTTCAATGAAGTGTTTTCAATGGTAAGAGTCCACTGAAAGCAACTTTATTGTTGTCTGTGGCAACCTGCCAGACCCCAGTTTGGACTGCTGAAGTACTTTTATTTTTCTTTCTGTCTCACTATTTTCATTCAATATCATACAGCAGTTCTCATCTGCTTTTTGATATGTGTGTGGATGCATAATACATGCTCTGGATGTATACCTATTTATAAGTGCATGCATTTCTTTAACACAGAGAAGCCTGAAGATGTCTTTACTTACAGCAGACACTTGATACTTATTTGCCTTAACAGCGCAGTCTGCAACTTTGCTTCTCAGAAAATAAAACATAACTGAAGGGAGTCAGTAGTAAAATGTAGTGAATATAAAAAACAAAAGAAAAGAGCAGAAATGTTCAGAGGTTTCCTAACAAGAACCCACCAGGCAGTGCAGGCATAGAAATGAAAATGTTGAGTTCTTCCTACAGAATTCACTCAGTAATCCCTATACTGCAAGAGAGAGTCCAGGCTCAGAAAATGACACAAGCAAAAGCGGACAGTAACATTTACCATTTTTCTGAGGGTACCCCAGAGTTAAGAGCTAGCCATCCAGCTGAGAAACTCAGTGGTCAGCCTATCTCAGGGACCCACTTTTGGTTTAAATGCAGCTATTCCCTGGTCACTTCTTATTCTATTTAGAACTACAAAGGTGGCATCTCCCTCTCCTCTCCTAATGGTCGAGTTTTGCTCTTTCCACATTAGTATTTCAGAAACAACCTCCATAGTGGCTGCTTTTGAGTGACTCACCAGGAAGACTGACACCGTAAGAAACAAGTGCTACTGGAGTGACTGTTATCCAAGCAAGGGTCACTGCCCAAGTGCTCTGGACCTCAAAGTCCACCCTGGTCACCCACTCCGCAGCCCAGACAGCAAAACAGGGCAGATGCTTGTCCCTGTGCTCAAGCTTGTGCATGCCTCCCCTCCAGCTCGAGGTGCTCACAGGCAACACACAGGTTTGTTGACAGTGCCATGGGAACTCCCTTTGGCAGCACACCTGGTAACCTCTGGCAAAGAGACAGAAAGGGCACTGAGGAGCACTAAAATTTAAGCTGCTTCTGCAGACTTGCCTGGCAGCCTGAGAAACCCCGACCTTACTGCTCAGGGCAGACACTTGGACCTCTGCATAGCCTTCCTATAAAAAGCAGATGATACTACTACCTCCCTCCCTCCCTAGACTGTTAAAGCTAGAGCTGGATTAAAAACAGAATTCACTTCCCAAAGCCAATTCCACAGTTCCAAAACATGTTTTCTTCCCAAAATTGGGCAAAGAAAGCCTGTTCCAGACCTCTTTTTCCACTAAAAAAATATTGTAAAATATTTTGTTGAAATGTTCCTTTTTGATGAGTGAGATTTTCTACTGAAGTCTTTTGTATAAAATTACAGCAAAACATTGACCTCACTGAAATGAAATGCCAGGATCACTCACTGTTGGAAATTCTGTCAGGATCAATATGTTCCTGTGAAACTCTTTAATTTTGTTGAATCAGCAAATATAAATCAGAGTGAAAACAAAACTCTGACCTTATCAAAACATGCAGTCTTGACAACTGCCCATCAAAAGTGCTAACAAATCAATATATTCTTGCAAAACACTTGGTCCTGCTGTTTGAGCCACTCTCCAACAAGCTGTAGGTGGACTGTGCTAGCTGTCACCTCCTTATCACCACTTCTCTCCTCTTCACCAGTTTCTCCCTGGTTAGATGCCCAGTGTGATCAGAGCCAAGCTGGTGCTCTGCACTGATACCTACCCAGTTGGGTGCCAAGCCCCAGAGCTACCTTCACAGTTACTTTCTTCCTTCACCTCCTCCCCACTTCATAGCCAAGCCCATAAGCACTCTTTATTGTCCATTACCTTGCCTTCGCACCAGAACTGAGCAATGGAAGACCCTAGCAATTCCAAAATTTACCTTCATTCTTCTCGTCTTCTGCTGGCATTCAGAGCTCACCCCCCTATTTGACACAAATGACCCGCTCTCCATGCCAGATGCTCTGGAGATTTTCACAAGGTCCATCTTCATCTAAGACCATGTGATGCAAGAGTGTTCCTGAACCTGGATTAATGTAAGACCCTGAACTGGGTGCTTTGGAGAAGCCTGTGTTTCTTCATTAGCATGGGACAGAGTTAAAGAAACGCATGGTTTCCCGCTGCATTCAAAGTACACCCCACTTTTTGTTTTGGTCTGTGTTTTTTTTTTTTCTGTTTAAGCCACCAGCCTTGTGGAAGCACCTCTGAACTCTTGCTAGATTCCTCAAATGATCACTGAGCTGCAGCCTCTCTGTGCCTTTGGTCATGCTTGTCTTTCAGGGAGCTCCAAAGAGCTGCCTGTA
>WAAB01007954.1:127690-184297 GCA_013389865.1 Piaya cayana
GCAATCCGCGTTTCCCCCTCTTTTTGTTTAGGCCTGGGTTTTTTTTTTTTCTGTTTAAGCCACCAGCCTTGTGGAAGCACCTCTGAACTCTTGCTAGATTCCTCAAATGATCACTGAGCTGCAGCCTCTCTGTGCCTTTGGTCATGCTTGTCTTTTAGTGAGCTCCAAAGAGCTGCCTGTACGGCAGACCTGAGATGACCCATCAGCATCCCTGCTATGAGGCACAAAGGCACCTCCAGGACAGATCTGCTGTCCCCATCCCACATCATGGGGCAGAGGACAGCATGCCTACTGCATGCTCCAGGCTTGTCTCCTGCGTTTACCGGGAGGGAAGCCCGGAGGGTGTTCCAAACACATGCAGCCAGTGGAAGGTAGATAAATTAGACCCAAAGGTTGTGGTCAATGGACAAAACAAAACAAAACACAGACAGCAGCTTGGTCCACGAGTGAGTCATTATTCATTTGCTACCAAAGCCCAAGATAAATCTCTTTTCCAGAGTTCGTTTCTGCATGCATAGATGAAAGTTTGTGTGGGAGCTTTAGTCTTGGAAATGGAAAACTGTGATGAAGAATTAAGCTGGCCTCCTGATATTACTGCAACAATGGAAAGCAACATCTTTGGTCATTAACCAATACAATTTCCAAAAGCAGATCAGCACCCTGGGAAAGGACACTAGTGAATACTGGCTCATGGCTGTTTCCTCCTTGGGCTACATTTTACATCTGCTTTCTAGTGCTGTAGGGGAATTAATTTACACTCATTTTCCCCTTTCCTCTGACACAACTGAAAACAAAGTTTTCTCTCTACTAATAAGAAGTTTCACAACCAAAAGAGAGAAAATGAAAGGCAAAGTGCAGGATGCAGCAAGATCTATCCACACTGAAGATAACGGTTTCAGTCCACCAGGCCCTAAAGACTTGAGGTCTCAGTAACTGAAGTCCCAGGTTAGCTTGGTACCAAGACTGGTGCTCAGACTGGAACACCCATGCTTTCAAGAACAGTGGGGAAAAATGCAGAAGGAAAGAGATATTTTCAGAAAACCACATCACTCACTCCCGTGTCTTGGTCTGTCAAGGATATGTGCTAAGACTGGGAGTTTTAGTGATGGCTGTGTCCAAATGCACCTTTTCTGGACTGGATTTCACTGTCACTGCTCTGACAGCTGTACTGCCCAACACTGTAGCTGCAACAGCCCTTCCAAGGAAAAGCTGAATTCACAGCCTACTGTACGTGCACTGGGAAAATGCCCCTTACCCCTCATTTCCCAGAGGGAAATACCCCTGCAGCCCACAGGCTTGACCCACATTACTTTGTTACGAGCATTACTTTGGATTTAAGAACTGAACCTCTTCACCATTATACCCTTTCAAAGATGAAGCCTGCACCCACACATACAGACCAGAGCAAGAAGCAGGCTTCTACTGTCAGCCTCACAGATGTTATCCACAGCCTGAAACTCAGTGGAACTTTGCCCTGTTTCTCAGCTACATCCTACTCTGCGCTGTGTGGCAACATAGGAATGAAACACCAGCTACAGCAGTCACGCTAGGATGTACTTGTGGCAACCACTGCTACAGTCATCTTCCCAAGTCTCCTGGTTGTGCTGACTCCTTTTTTTGTCATCTTCCTTCACGTGCCTACACTTCCATTCAACTCCATGCCACCTTTACCACCAACAGCTACTCCCACTGTCCTGTTATTACTCCTTAATGTGCTGTCAGGAATTGCTGGTCCTTAAGAGAGGTTCTTAATTGTTAGTCCTTAAGAGAGGTGGGCTGAGGACACGAAGCACGTGGTCACCAATGGGACAAACCAGACTTACTTTCCATCCAAAGGGAACATAACGTCCTTTTCTCCCTCGGAAAAGTAACATGGATTTGTAAATACAGTTTTATTTTGGTTTTTTGTTTAGAACTTCTTTTATCTCTGTTACCACATCCAATTACCTAGAGACAGCAAAACAAATCTTTCAGCTGAAAAACTGAACTCATAAAAGCAAAACAAATGATCTAAATAAAAATACCCATTAAGCACACAACTCTCCGGCTACCTCACTGGTATGCAAGTCACCTCTGTCGCTCTTCTCTTTGCATCTCGCTAACATGTACCACCTCCAAGCCATTCATTTCCAGTGTTTCAGGAAACCTTCACGCTGTCTATTGATGCACTATCCATTCATATCATTTCCTCAGCTGCACTGCCAGGAGAAACCCTGCTGTTGCTCCCCCCAGTTTTCCTTTATGCAACCGCTTTTCTCAGGAGACTGTAATACACCCTTCCGTGACTGTCCAACAGTACTCAGGTGTAAAAAAGTGACAGAGCCAGACCTAGGAGAACAAAACACATCAGCTATTCACATGTGGGGTTCTGCACCAAAATTCATCAAAGCACAAGAGGCTGTATTTGGAAGTCCAGTACTCAAAAAGCTGACTAGATGCCTGCCTCACTTGTGGAAGTGTTCCTCTCTTATTTAAAGAGCTGGACAGATCTCAACAAGACAAAAAAAAAAAAAGTGAAGCCTGCACCTTTGCAAGAAGTAATAAGGATAAAACAAATATTATGATCAATTTAGAAGTGGAAGCCTTGCTCTCAGGTCATTTTAGGGAATGTAAGTCTTGTCTTTGCAAGGTGCAGAGGTGGGATGGCAAGCTCACAGGGTGAGCTCATGCTGGACTACATTGGAGGGATGTGCTTAAAAGAAATGCGGGGTTGCATTTCTATGCCCACTCTTACAGAAGGGCGCTATAAGAGGCAGGTAGGCATTTCAGTGAGGAGACTGAAAAGGGAGGGGGAATAAAAGGTAAAGGTGCATATGAGGGGAGAGTTGCCTTGCCCTGCCTATGGAAGACAGACAAAGGTACCAGGCAAAGACATTCCTGTCCCACAGAGATTACCCTGGGGCCACTCTACCCCCAGGAGGGACCAAAAACAGGCCCAGGCACCCAGAGCTCTGAGCAAGCCTCAACTTACACTTGCAGCCACCCAGCCCAAGTTAAAAATAAAGGGGGGAAAGGTAGAGCATCCCACAACCCTACAACTGACTGCGCTGTGGGTAACTAGGCAGGAAGCTGCGCCTCTGGAGAAGCAAGGAGACGGAGAAAGGGGGAGAGAGGAGACTTAAGGAGGAGAAAGAGGAAGGAGAGAGAAGGAGGGGGGGGCTCCCCCGGCTGCAGCGTGCAACACCGCCGGGTCTGTCATCATCCTCAGGCGGCGGCGAGGAGGCGGGGAAGGAGGGAGGATGCGCGGGAGCGGGGCGGCCTCACCTGACGAGGTCGAGGAAGGAGTCCACCGTCTCCTTGTTGGTGGGCACGACGCCCGACAGCCCCAGCTCGGGGGCGTTGAGAGCGGAGGCGCCGGCGCCGGGGCGGACGATGAAGCCGAGGGCGACGGCGAGGCCGGAGGCGAGCAGCGTGGTGCCGAGGAAATAGGCGACGGCGATGCCGCCGAGGCGGCCGAGCGAGCGCGTGTCGAGGCTGGCGGCGCCGGACACCAGGCTGCACACCACGAGCGGCAGGATCACCATGCGCAGCATCCGCAGCAGCATCTCCCCGGGAAACGCCAGGTACGTCACCTGCGCGGGGCTCAGCGCCGCCCGCCGCACCGCCGCGCCCAGACCCACGCCGGCCACCACCCCGGACACCGTCAGCAGCACCAGCGCGTTGCGGCGCAGAAAGCCCCGCAGCCGCCTGCCCCGCTCCCCCCGCGCGGGGCCCTCCGCGTGGCCGTCCGGGCCGCCGTCCGCCTTGCCCTCGCTGCCCGCCGCCGCCTCCTCCATGCTGCCCGCAGCGGCAGCGGCACCGCCAACCCCGTCACCGCACGCCGCGCGACTGACTGGGCTGCCGCGCCGCCGGGACACGCCCCGCAGCGCGCGAAGGGGCGGGCCCCCGAGCCATGACCACGCCCACACGCGAGACGACCACGCCCACTCACAGGACATGCCCACGCCCACATGCCTCTGGCCCCACCCACCCCCCGTCGGCCTCGCAGTGTTTTAGTGGCAGCACGCGCAGCCCTTCCGTGCCCCTTGTCGCAGAGCTCACGCGTCTCCCTTCAGCCGCCTCCTCAGTGTCCCCACAGCTCACACACGTCCCCCCCAGCGTTCCACTCGGAGTCCACGTTGCTCACAGGTGTCCCCTCAGTGGCCCCACAGCTCACACGTATCCTCCCTGTGTTCTGTTCAGGGTCTATGTTGATCACACACGTCACCCACTGTGTACACAGCTCACACATGTCCTCTCAACGTCCCCATTAGTCACGCACAGCCCCTCACAGTCTCCCTCAGGGTCCCACAGGTAATGCACACCCCTTCAAAGGTCCCCTCAGTGTTTCCACAGGTCACACACATCTTCCCAGTATTCCACTCAGGGTCCCCGTTGCTCAGGCAGAGCCCCTCAGCCTCTTCATGGTCCCTACATGTCCCCTTGGTGTCCCCACGGCTCACACACATCCTTCCAGCATCCCACTCAGGGTCTTCATCGCTCACACATGTCCCCTCAGTGGCCCCATGGTTACACACATCCCTATCAGTGTTTCCATAGCTCACACAAGTACTCTCAGTTTCTCCACATCTCTCATATGTACAGTGTCCCCACAGCTCACATATGAACTTTCAATGCCCTCCTCAGTGTCCCCACAGCTCACACATGAACCCTGCATGCCCTTCTCAGTGTCCCCACGGCTCACACGTGAACCCTCAATGCCTTCCTGTGTCCCCACAGCTCACATATAAACCCTCAATTCCCTCCTCAGTGTCCCCACAGCTCACACATGAACCCTCAGTGCCCGCCTCAGTGTCCCCATGACACATGAACCCTCAGTGCCCTCCTCAGTGTCCCCATGACACATGTCCCTTCAGTGTCCCATGGTTCACACACATTCCCTCAGCGTCCCCCCTCCTCTCTCCAGGCAACTTTTGGAGAGGCAGGAGCCATCCCGTGCACCAGGACACTTTCTCACTGTGCCCCTCATCTCCACAACCAAAGCTGTGCAGCAGCTAGCAGGCTCACCAGTGGCACAGTGGCAAGAACATACGGGGTCCGAGCACGCTTCCTTGGAGAACTGGGCTGAAATCCACATTTGAGAACACAAACAGGTTGTCTGGGGAGCAGATGATACCTCTGATGGTACAAAGTTTTCATAAAGGACATCTGGGACTCTCAGAGGTCCAGTACTGTTTGGTTTGCTCACAGAGCCAGTTGCACGAGCTTCAGCTGATGTTTGAATTTTAGAAGGGGTTTCATTTCAATTCATTGCCTTGACATCAGCAAAGCACAGCCTAGCAGAAAATGCACTGTGAAAACAACCAGCCACACATTTGCTTTTTTGAGTAGACTGGATTAATTAAAGAGACTGACTGTGTGTGATAGGGCAATAATCCTGATTTAATAAGACTCTTTTCTGCTTCCCAGCCTTGTGCATAGACTCAAAGATTCCTTCCTACACTGTGGCTGGAGCTCCTGGGAATTGTCTCCATCTAAATAGATAACACCACCACCGACAAGCAGCTGTGTCCACCACAACCCACCTCAGAACTCAATGCAGAGTCTTCAACTGCAGTTTGTTCTTGCACCAAAGTTTGACTCAAGATGCCAGACATACTTTATAGTTGTTTTTCCAGTAACTTTCCCTTTGAGGATCACTTGGTTTGTGGAAGTCCAGGACGAATGTTCCACCAAATTAGGGTAAGCACAGAGAGGAAACAGAAGCTAAACTAAACAGGAAACAAGTATCTGCACGCACTTTCAAAGACATTCAGTGCCACCAACCTCAAAAGGAACAAAAAGCTACATGGGTCTTTCAAAATAGTTTTGGATTTTTTAAAATACATTTATGAAAAACAAACAAATAACTCTCAAGAACAATTATTTCTTTTCCCACCAGAACTGTGCTTGAAATGGATTTTTAATTAATATATTGAGAGTATTCCTCATGAAAATGTCATCCTTTGTTTTTTTCCTTGCATTTTCCCTTGCTCTTCTCTCTCAGTTTCACTCTTTTTTCTTTCTTTTTACCTGTGAAAAGGAGAAAAGAAAGGACAACAAAAAATTATAAAATAAATTTTAAACAAAAAAGAAGGCTTCATTCTCTGTTTCAGTTGAGGAAAGATTCTAAAACAAAACAATAAGCAGATATTCTCTTCCCATATGCAAACTGAAAAGCAAGAGGAGAAATTCAGAGAAGTGTGAATAAGAATGTTATGAGATCAGGAAACTCATCTATATCAGCACATGCACAAGACCAGCACAAGAGTTAAAACAGAGCTTTGTTTCACCATATGGATCAATAGTAAGGTCCTTCTGTCTGGGAGGAATGCTCATGTCCTTGTGGACACACTCAGAGAGGTGCCACAAGAACAGCTAAGTGACCTGCAGGAACACAGACCTCCAAAACTGTAGATTCCACTCCATATTTTTTAACCCATGCTAAGGCTGGTTGGTGATAGTCAATCCTTTGAGAAGAATGCCTTGGCGTAAGGGTGTTTGTATCAAGTTTCCTGGTCCATAACAACATAAGAATTCACATTCACAATTTCCCCTCCCTTTTATCCCCTTGAGATTTTCTGATTTAAACACAGATTGAAACAGTTAATCCTTCTTCTCTTAACATATCTTCAGATGACAAGGCTTTTGCCAAGAAGACAACAGAGAGCATGAATCTCCCACCCTACAAATGGACAACATTCCAAAGACACTCTAGGCAAAGCTAGAAACTGTTTTTTCCACACTCTGTGAAAGTTCATGGATGGCTGCAGTGATTAACTCCGAAGCTCGTTGACTTATTCAGTAGTAACTGTTGACTGATCCATTGTGTCATGTTTTCATTTCAACGCTTGTAGGTCTTGGGAGCTTTCCAGTGAGTGAGTCTGCATGCTTCCAATGTCCATCCTGCTGGTGCTTCTAAATTAGGATTTTTGACTTTCCCTGTTGCAACTTGAAGAATTTGTTTGTCTTAAATGGCTTTCATGTGCATAGGGTGAAAATTGCTCCAAAGTCCTTCCTTCAGAAATTGGCAGAAGGATCATAAACAGACAAATAAATTTTAAAAAAAAAACAGAAAAATAATCCACTCCCTTTTAAATTAAATTTTTAAAAGCATGGCTTTTGTTTTCAATGAGGAAACAGTCAACATGGTTTTCACCACTAGCCCAGGAAGGAAGATGTCCTGCTGATTTCCAGGTAAATTCTGCTTGATACCTTTTTTTATGGATATCTTTTTTTGAAATTCCAGTCTCAGTAAAGGGAATGAAAAAAATCTTGATGGCTACAAGGGAATCATATCCTTTCCCTCTATGTTTGAGCACCAGGCAAGCAGAGTGCAGGACTTACTTTGAGATACATCCCTCAGAAAACATCCTGCATTGTTCAGGGATGTTGATGTCAAGACCTCTTGGAGGAAAGCCTTACAATTCCTTTTCCTACTACTCATCCATTTCCACTTTTAACCATTACCACAATCTTGCTGCAGATCAGTGGGATGGACGTCTACTATGGGATCTGTGTGAACTAGCTGTTGCCACCTGGAAATTTAATGTCTAATTCTTGCTTTTTCCATAGTCAATAAAGATGAAGGGAAGGTGACCTCCACTTGGCCTTGTTGAGCACCCCATCTTGCCCCTGAGTTATAATCCAGGTTTTACCAAAACCAGACTGTACAACAATATCACAGAAAATCATTATTTTGCTCCCCCTATGACTTCTGTATATATTATACTTACCCAACATGACAAACTCAAGATTTAACCTGGCATCTGAACTGCATCCTACTTCTCTTCTGCCCTGACCTCCAAAATATAAAGGCACCCTTGCCCTGAGTACATCCACATCTACAGCTATCTCTGAACTTCATGGTGGCCTCTGTAATAAAATAAAGGCCCTGCATAACAACACTGTGATCTCTGGAGAAAGTGAGACTTGACCATTAACTGCACAGTGCTGCTTATCTCAGCCAGAAAAGAAGGCATTTAAGATGGCTTTTGCCTTGTGTTTTTTGGTTTTGAGGAAGGAAGAAGGTGGAACCCACTCTGCATTATTACATGGTATCAGTGTCTTACTGCACATTATGTATTTTTATGTACTACTATGAAGTAAAAGCATAATAGACTATGAATAACAAATACTTCTGGAAGAACAAAGCCCATGAAACAAAGTATCAATTGCTACATCTTTAGCTTTTGATAATCTATCTTCATAATAAACGTACGTTGTGTGTTTTCTCCATCACCCATAAAGTTGCATCGACACACTTTATGTTACTGGCATGAAAGTGCTAGAATGACATTGGCTTCAGAGTGTGGGAAACCCCTTAAGAAACAGAGGATGAGGTTTGTGATACCTGAAGAAGGTCAACACAAAGTCTGAAAGAAACCAGACTTGAGTTTCTTTGCTAGGGGAGGAGAGGGAGGCTTTTATAGAGCTGTTTGCAGCCCCTTGAGTCTCACACCTAATACATGCCCTCTTGGCACCAGTTAGAATAGACCTCAGGCCTTTGTTTCCTACAAAACCACATGCCAGCTTTGTGCAGCAGGAGTACAGTAAACACTCATCATGCCACCTCTACTTCCCTGTGTCTTTCTGCCACTATCCTCCTTTGTAAGACCAGCAAGATCAGGAGCTTTCCTGGTCTGGCTGCTGTTTACCCTCGGTTCTTTGGAGACAGAGCAGAAACCTCTGCTGGCTTAGAAAGATCTCATCAATCAGCCAGTCTCCTGTGAGTGCTTTGATTTGAAGAAGATTGAAGGCTGAAAGTCTTGATGGGGGGAAGAAGGACCAGATGAAAGGGAAGAGGGCAGGAAGGGGCTGAGTTTTATGTTTGTGTCTTTCAAGAGAACAGCCTGCAATGTCCCAAGGGACTGTATCACACAGTAGCCTTTTTCTGAGGAGAATACATAAAAAGCATGTGGGAGACAACTTGTTTTCCACCAGGCAAAATGAAGTCCTCAGAAGAGCCACAGCGTGCTGTCTGAGGCAGGAAGGCCTAGAGCACTTTCTTGGTATGCAGACTTTAGTTTGGCAAGAAGACTTTGTTGGGCATGGGACACCAAACAATTTGGACAGACTCCATCCCCATCACATAAATACTCTCTGGCTGCCTCTGGGAGCAACATGAAGTGTGCTCCTCAGCTCTTCCCAGCACCACAGACTTGCTCACCTCATTGCAAGCTGGATGCAGGACCAGCCACCCACACATGGCTACCTGGACCTATTAGAACAAGCCTGATTTCAAGATACCCAAAACGATGCAAAGAACCCCCTCCTGGCCCTTAGTGATGCCACATCCCAAGAATATTCCCCAAGTCCTGCTGCACATGGGTACCTGGCTAGTAACCAAAATAACCCAGTCCCAAACACAATTCTATCACCGAGTCACATGTATATTCATCATCTCTCCAGGCGAGGTAATTTCCCACACCTGATTTAAAGTATTCTGAGGATGGGAAAAAAGGCCTTTGTGAGTGTGTTTTCTAACAGCAGAGACAGGCAAGGAATTTTGCAAATACCACCTTCTTGCCCCAACTCCAACAAAATATAAACTCCGCAGGCAGGGATGGTTGACTTAGGGTAAATATTTAACTTTATCTTCCAAAGGCACATGCAGTTTTACCAGCAAGAAGATGAAAAATATAGAATATCCACACATACCTTGTTTACTCTAAGCCTCCTTTGAATGCCTCTGGGAACAAAGTTGAATTGTGACTGGAGTAATTTTAAAAGTGGGTGTGTTGTCCCCTTTTTCAAAACCATAATAATGTACAAACATGAAGAAAAACAAATTGGTACATGCTGGAAAAGAAGGATCCCAACTCACATCCCAAAAATAATGGCATTTCTCCTTCTTAGAGTCTTTGTAGAGATTTCTTTGAGGCTAACGTGAGGAAAAGCAGGAAAAAGAGGCACCAATGAGTGCAGATGTTTAAAATCTTGGACGTGTGACATCCTGTCCTAGCAGGGGACATTGCTTCTAGCTGGTAGGGGAAATGCAGGGTCAGGTTTTTTAAAACAAGCTGGGCTGATCTGAAAATAAGTTGTATGATCTCCTCTCACGGTGAAGCTATGCTACCAAAGAAGAGGAAGAAACGATCAGAAGGTTTCAGCTATGAGAAATATGCTTGAATGAAGAAACTGAAAGTGTTTCAAGTAGAAGTGCCTGCTGATTTCTCCCACAGTTGTGGGTTTACAAAGCACCTCGCGGGTGGCAGGAGGCCAGTATGTTAAACAGCTGAGGATTTGCCTGGTATTCAAGGATTAATACACAAGTAGAGTATGCCTTGAATTGTTTACATCAGCTGTATGGAATAAGCTGTAAAAAGCTATGTTAGGAGAGAAAAAAGGAAGATCAGCATCTGTACATTGGTAGTGATTCATTAGCTGGAAGGAGCAAGGGGACTGTCTATCTTTACGTACTTTATCCCCGATTATGGTATGATAATGAATACTGTATCCCTGATTATGGGTGTCAGTGAATTGGGATATCAGTAAAACTTCTTCCAAGGGCCATAGGGAACCTGCTCATTGCCCACTGGGCTATAAGAATATCTTCCCTTTCCCTCAGCTTGCTGCAGGAGCATGGTGGTGGCCACATCAAAGGGCTGTGGGAGAACATGTGTGGAACAGAGAGATCTCTGAGAAGTAACTACAACTTTAGAGATATTTAGAGCCATGCAAAAAGAGCAGCAAAACATCAGAAGAAGAGTCATGGAAAGGAAGAATAAGCAAAGCAAGAATGTGTGGTATTTTCTGAGAATACTTTCCAAGTATCCAGCAATCTGCAGCTCAGATGTTTCCAGGTGCAGTCCTTTGGGTTTAAAAGCCTTCTATGTGTTTTCCTCTTGCAAATTTGTCTGCTGTTTTTTTGAAACCCATCATCTCTTTTCCAGAGATGTTTTTAGTCCCGTTAGAACTCACTGAATGCTTTTATGACCCTCTGCACCTTTCCCAGTTCTTCTGCACTCTCTGAGACCAGAGCACAAGAGTGTGGCACAGATTGATGACAGGTGAAAACTCTTTCCCTGCCAGCTACAGCCAAGGCAGCAGAATCAGCAGGCAGGAGCTAACGAAGGCAGCCTGTTAACAACCAGGAAAATTGTTTCCCTACTCTACACTGCGCTTCAGTAGTAACACTGCTACATGCACTGCTGCCAAAGTCCGTGGCCCAGCCAGTAGAAACAAGGTCCCTGACGGCTGTGCGCTAAATAGGCAGGAAAGTAACCAGCCTAGAGCAAAGAGCAATTGTGTGTGCTTGAATGTTGCAGTAGTGTTGTAATAGGAGTAAAAGTGTCAGGGAGAAAGCAGCTACTTCCATTTTTCAGACTGCTATTTTAGCATTGCACCACTTTGCCTGAGACCGTTAGGTGCAGTGTTACTATAACAACTCTACTTCATCATCAGGGGTATCCAAAATAATGTGTATATCAATGGTCAGAGCCTTCCTCTCCTCCCTGAAAAATTAGGTTTACATCTGATTGGTGTAAGAAGTAGAGGCTATTGAAGAAAAGAAGTACTTGGTCATTTATGTGAAGACCCCAGGACTGTATGGGTCTCTTACAGGGCAGTGAGAAGCAGGACTCATCTGACCTACTGCAGAAGATAGCATCTGGCCAGCAAGGTATTCTGACTTGATTGATTGACCAGGTGGGTGTATTAACCACCTGTGTGAAGTACCAAACTACTAAAAACTTGCTGAGTTTGCTATATGCATGAGGTACAGATCTAGCAAAGCATTACAACTTCTTTGCCTCTGCCCTCCAAGCTGTGGTTCAGCCACTGAGTGCAATTCCCTCCCTTGTGATGAAGGGAATTTGGCATTCAGGCCTGGGAGATGCCTAAGATCAACCCGTCTAATGAGGCTGTAGTCTCCAAGGCTGTGAATACTCAGATTTCTGCTCAGAGTATTCTCAGAGAACACCTCAGTGGCAGTTTCTCTTCAGCCAACCTGCCTATTTTTATTAAACTCCCAGAAATACACTTCCTTTGAGATGTCCACCCTTCAGTGAATTTTTTGTGAAATTACATACTAGACTTGAGAGCTATTAATGAGGGATGAATGGAGGAAGCCACTCAGAAACACGTCTTCCAGCGTGTGTGCCAATGTACAATTTTTTATGAACAAGGCTAAAACTTATCTTGTGTCTGCTGTTGTTCCAAGTCTCTGTGTGAATCACAAATTAGTTGTCCTAATATCGGAGAAATGGAGGATGTAGATTTTCTCTCTAATCCTGAAAAGATACATAGAAATATGTGGAAATGTGGAGGAGTCACAAATACAGAATTAAATTGGTAAACACATACTCAGTGCTTTCCTAGGCAGCAAAATTAAAAAAAACAAAACCAAACAAAAAAAAAAACCCAACAACCAAAGTTAAGAGAAAGGAGAAATACAGAAATTCATATAATGAGACTACAAGCTAGTATGAAAATAACCTAAAATTCTTGAGAAGTCACAGCAGCATGTCACATTGCCACTCTCTCCCTTTCCTCCCATCATGTCTTCATCATGGAAAAATGATCTTTTTCCTACCGAAATCCACAGTTTCAGATGTTTCTTAGCCAGACTTAGAAATGTAAGCACCTTATGTTTTTCTGGGGTTGTAATTCTCATTGATCTCAAAGCCTTTGAGAATCACAGCTTCTGTCATCTATGGTACAATTCTCAAAGCTGTCTAGTGTACTTGCTAATGTAGGCATCTGAGATAACTGCTGGGAGATGCAAAGGCTGAACCAAAGGCTGAGCCTGAACCAAAGCAATTGTCTCCCTAATTAAGTAGCATTATTATGAAATCCAGGAGAAAAAAAGCAAGCAACAACATACTTATGCTGAGTAGAATACGCATTACTGTGGCTGTGTAAGAGTCAGAGTAACAGCCCTGCTGGGAATTAAGGTGAGGAAAACAAGGCAGGAGGGACATGCACTTTCCACCTGCCTGAAATCAGAGCCGAGATCTTCTGCACTGGGGAGAGTGTGATAAATCCCTGGCACAGCGCAGCCACGGTGCAAGGTGGCAGCCCCAGGATGAAGACAGCTTACGCTGCATCAAAGCTACTGACCCAAAAGGGCGTGTGTACAATTTTAGGGGGGTTGGAGAGGTCCTGACTCAGCCTTGTAGCCTCCAGCTTGTAAAGAAGCCTCGAGAAAAATACACAGAAGCAACGCCATCTCACATGCCACATCTTTTCACAGGTAAAAGAGTGGTTCTGTTAGCAACAGAGGATATGCTGAGCAGAGCCGCTGCATCTTTATGATGGATAAGGAGAAGCAGCAGAGGAGGCAACTGGAGCAGGCGGAAAGCTTTTTCTGAGTGCCACAGGAAAAGAAGACATTATGCGAGCATGCTAAAAGCCTATTCATTGCTAAGGAAAGGGCTACTGAAGAATGTGGGACACACTCCGAAAGCTGCCAGCCAGAGCAACAGGAAGATTATTAAAGCCCTTTGCGGAGACCCCTGTCTCTTTCCCTTGGCAGTGGCAATTCTGGACATGGAGTCATTTCAGACTTAGCCATTGAAATCCTGTAAATAGCTGTCTGCAGGGAGGGAGAAGCTGGGTTACAGCTAAGGGGGTTTCTTCGTGGGAACTGTAGGTGAAATGCCAATACCGAGGACAAATACAATTAGGAAAGAAGGCGAATGCTCTCCCTGGAGCAGCTCTCCTTGAATTATCAGACATTACGGAGAGTAATTTGAACTTCTAAAGGGAGCAAATGTGGCTGTTTTCAGCTGTGCTCCTCATCGGGGAGCAATGCCGATCTACTCTGCACCAGCTGCTTGGGTGAGGTCTCTGCATGCAGGAGGCTGGGGCTAAGAAAGATTTTTAGGTCTTCAAATATTTTGCCCTCAGTCAGCAGCTACCTGTTCATACGGATACAAGAGCTGTCTCCTGCTTACTGTCTCCCAGTTTCTGTTTTCATTCCCTGCCTGCTCTTCCATTTCTTTCCTTTTTCCCCTTCTCAACTTTTTATCTCCTTGGAGCTGTTTGAGAAGATTGCCTATAAAACAAGCCTTAGCCGAGGGGCACCCATCCAAGGAACAAAGACCCTGAGAAATTCCTCCTACAAGCCAGGCTATCCCTTTTGCTCTCTAGTGGTGATGCTATTCCCATGGCTCTTGAATAAAATGATATGCCCATAACTTTTACTTTTTAGGAGGTGATTCAGTCCCCCCCAGCAAAGCACAACCTGGTGGGAACCCTATAGTGGTAGGTACTGTATATGGCAGTTAAAACTGCCAACAAGGGTTTCTGTGGGATGAGAAGAGAAGCGAGGTAGTAATGCGCCTTGCCCAAAGTTATCCAGTATATCCAATCCTTTGATCTGCTTTGTCCCATGCTGTCCGCTTGCTGAACCTGTACCACATATTAGGAGGTAATAGAGCTCCAGACTGGAAGCGTTGCTTTCTTGCCTTTAGGAACGGCTTAGCATGGAATTAGGCATGAAGGAGGAGGTGAAGTACACTTGTGGTGTTGCAATGGTCTATTGACTACTCTTGGTTGCAAGGAGATTCCAATATCACTGCCTTCATACCCAAGTGCTTAGAAGTCATGAGACTAGTCTCTCCAAAATCATGAGACTTTACAGTTTAAAAAACACAGGGTTTAAAAGAAAAATAAGTGCATATTCTTCATTTGCCTTTGGATCTGGAGCCCTTGGGCCATATTTTTTAGCTCCCCCCAAGACCACAATATTTATTCTGCCCTTTAGTTAGGGAACACAGAGCATCCTCCTTGCCTGATCACTCACACATACTCATGAGACTTTTCAGAACCTGAAGTCTTTGAACCCACTAAATCTCCGTCCACCTTCATTAAATTTGTCCAATAAGTTCGAGTTTTGAGGAAATCAACAGGAAATCAACATGCCCACACATAGCACCATTAAATAAACCTTGCATCCTTATAAAACTGGCTAGAAGTAGAGACATAAATGGTTACTACTACTTTTTTAAAGGATAAAACTAAATCTTCTTGGAGTGGAGGAGAAGAAAGACATGGAAGCATTTAATGTGCTGGAAAAACAGCCCATAGGCTGGACCAGGAATCTCTCTGGAAAGAAGAAAGTACATTCAATAACCAAGCTCAGCTAAAGCAACACCATAGAAAGCAAACCGCCGGGAATCTGGGGAAAGGGCCAGTACTGGGAAAGGGGGAGAAAAGAGCACAGAGAATTATTTAGTTCAAGTAAAAACAGAGCAGTACATCTGAAGAACATAACAGGGAGGGGCATGTTACAGCTAGTCAGGATGAAAAGAACCAAAAAAGAAAGGAGAGGCAAACAGATTTAGAAGTAATGACAGGGAAATCAGATTTTCAGGCAGAGCTCAGACATGTCAGCTAAGTGGAGCCTTGTGAGCACTGCATGATGCTTAATCCAAAAGGAATCCCAAATTCCAGTAACAATATCCACTTCAAGCTAGCAGATGCAGTCTCACCTATGCCCTTGGGGCACAGAAAAACACTGGTGTTTAGAGTCTGCTCTTCCATGCATCCACTCAAAATCCTTACTTACCTATGCAGGCTCCACAGCTCCTAACAAGGCAGGAAAGGAGATGTTCAGCTGGGCACAGCTAACAAAAGGGTTGGAGATCTGCCTGCAAAAGCCTTATGGCGTTTTCAACCCAGCATGGCCAGGAGACAAGTGGCTGAGACAGGAATGCAGGTCACTTTGATCTCTCTGATTTCCTTCCCCAAAATTAAATCATTGGGTTCTTATCAATTCTCCTCCAGGGGACCACGTGTGCTGCCAAGGAGAGCACAGATACTTCCAGTGCTGCAGCACAATTTTGCAAATGGTGGATGTGCAGTGCTTGGTCTCATAAAGATCTCGTGCTGAGCAGAAAGAAAGAGGAGCAGACACAGAACTCCAGGCCCTGCAAAAGGGTGAGCTATGGCCATGACCAGAGATTGGGTGCCCCTTGCAGCCATCTGAAAAGAACCAGAAAAGGGGGTCAGGGCAAATTACAAGATTGAGCCTGAGCTGAAAACATGAAGTTCTTGGGGACTGGGGGACGAGTACTGTGGGTCTTGCAAGGCAGGAAATTCCTCTGATAAAATATTGCTGCCTCCTCCTTCTGCTCAATCCAAAGTGAAGTGTGAGTGGCCAGGCACAGCCATGTCCCGCACTTTGTGGCACACTTGCCTATCTAGTTAATTCTGTTCCTTCCCTGTGAGACAGGATGGAGCAGGATTTGGCCCTTTGTCTCTCAATGCCCACACAGTCTGTGGGTTTGCAAGCAGTGAACTGTTAAAAATGAAGAGTTGGCAATTAAATGCTCAAAATCTGCTAGGACTTTGTCCGAAGTGGGCTAAGCAAACAAGTACAGATGGAGTGACCTATGATCTACACAGTTAAGGGTGTACTCTACACTGCTTCATTTGTTTTAATCATATTAATTTATGACCCAGGGTTTTTTGCTTAATTAGTGGGGTGAAGAGTGAAAAGTGAATGCATAGAAGTAAGTCTTGACTTGTTCAGCTGGCATATGGCCCTCATTACTGAGCTGGGGAAGTTGTGTTGATTTGGTGTCTGAAGCTTTAATGTGGTCCAGAATATGTGAATATTCTGTCCATGTGGTGCAGAATATGGTGAAGAACTGAACACACAAAGAAAAGGATTGAGTTTTATTATGGCCCTTAGCCTGCCAGTGAAGACCAAGGTAGTGACCACTGGATGTTTTTGAAAGGACTAATACAGATATATGCAAAGATATATGTAAGACTTCGAGGGTCTGCAAGGCACAAAGTTTGCCCACAGAACTGGAGCAAGGTTCTCACTTCATCCCCAGTAATTCCCCCAGGAACAAACAGAGATCATCAGAGCATGGTGTTTTTCACAGAGGAGCATCACTGGCCAGCTCCAGCAGGTTCTGGATGTATTATTCTTTGCGGGACATTGATCACTGTTGATCCTGCTCATGTGGAACAAGGTGACACCATCTCTCACGTGTCTCCAGGCAACTAAAGAGGACCACAGGGAAGACAGCAAAAAATCTTCCCTGGGTCAGCATTTTCAGACAGAAAACTGTTTTCAGGGAAGGAGTTCTGATGATAAGGCAGGATTGGTTTTTTCCACTTCTCAACCAATCTTTTTCTAGCTTCAGAGGGTTGTTCCATCCGTACTGTCAAACAGGAAAAGTAATTTTTAAAAATCCTGCTGCAAATGCCTCAGTGTTATTCTGCCCTCCCTTCTTTTTCTTTCTGCTGCTTTTAATTTTTGGACCAGCTCTGTTATTGGATAATTGTGTTGCCTAATTACATTTAAACAGCTTTAGCAAAATGGGGTAATCAAATACAGAGCAATTGGGCTGAAAATGCATAGGATCTTGTAGAAGTATTTAACAAAAGGCTGAATCAGACAAAGAAGAAGGGATGTTTTAGTTTGTGTGAGGAGACATGCATACACTTAGGGTACACAGCTCTGACTCTGAAACAGGGAAATATTGTATTTAGGCCCCCAAGCTGTTCCCCAGCATCTGGGTGTTATAGAAAGAAATTCTGTCCAACAGTGGGAGAATTCATAAATATGCCCAGATTTTCATAAACACCAGATAAACCAATTCCAAAAGTGAAAACCACACAGATGTCTTAAGAGGTTCTCTTGTCATTGTATTAACAGCCTCACTGGCAAGTACAACTTTTATTTCTGAATACACTTGGTGACATTAAAGTTTCTAGTAATTAAATCGTTGTAACCATGTGTGTAATGGTACTCTTGGCCCTCTTATAGACATCAGGAATGCAGCAATTACCCTTTAGCTCTGTCCATATTAAAAAATAATCTCCTGGGATCTTACAGCCCACCATTTTTAAAGCAGTTATCTGGCATGAAGGGAACATGGGATGATTTTATCCAAATTCTTGTTGCTAGGTCCTTCTTTAGCTCTCCCTGCAGCTGGCTACCACACGTAGAATTCCCTCCCCCAGAACTCAGACAGGTGGGAAGGTGGGTGGGAAATGCTACAGATTTTGGTGGTTTCCAGACAAACCCAGAGGTTCCTCAGCCATGGAGAGCTGTGATGGAGCCCTAGACATGTTGCATATGGTCACAATACCTGCCAGAGGCCCATTGCATACAAGCACGAGGTGTCTTACCTTCCTAACACTGTGCTTCAGTCCTGACAAAGAAATCAAATCCCCTCATTTTCTTCTCCCAGGGAAGGGTTAACCGAGAAGCAGGCAGGAATTGCATGTTAAAAGCCCACTAGCAACATCTCTGATATAGCTGAAGCAATTTGTGGGGATGAAACCTGCACCAGTCTGCCTATTTACCCATCTTCATCCTATCTCCCTCTCTCATCTGTAAGAAAGGCATAAGTTCGTGAGTCACAGTAGCCTAATTTGAGAAAGCTGAAACCATTTCTGACAGCCTCAGGCTCATGGGCGAGACTGTGGCCCCACTGGAACAAACCTCCCGCCAGTCCCACCAAGGCATCTGACTGAGATAAAACATGGCAAAATGCTTCTCATTAGATGATTCTGGCAGAAATGGTTTCATGAAGAGCATTTTGTTGATGCTTAGTCCTTCAGGCCAAGGCTTTGAATCCTCCACATTAACCATAATGTTCACATCCTTCATGAAGAGGAGGGATGGAGGGCAAAGCTGGGCGCACAGGACTGAGTCAAGAGGTTCAGCCTTGGGGCTTTCTAGGCATTGCAGCCTGTATGGGCACCAGACAGGCACAAGTCTGGCCAAATCTTGACGTCTCCCAGCTGTATAGGCAGAATTTGATTTTGCTACTGAAAGGACAAGGAACTGGGGCATGTGCCATATGGGAAGGGAATGGCAAGGGGTAGCCCTGGGGCAATGAGCTTCTGCTCCAGTTGGAGGAAGAAAGAGGGAGCCTGTCTGGGCTTATTTTAGGGGAAACTGTCCCCACAGTCTCTAGTGTAGGCAACAGGACCAAGGCTGACTTGCCTGATTTTCCAGAAAACCTCACAGATTTCACTGCAAGGGCAGAGCTTGGCTTTTTCCATGAGTTTATATAGAAAACACACTGACAGCAAACCCTGCAGTGGCAGTCACTTGGTGCTCCCCTGCTCTTGAGCACTGTACATCCAAGTAGAGCAGGTGCCATTAAGGAGAGGGTGAAAGTCTGACCCATGTGATTAGTACCCTTGAACCCCAAGGCCTCTGCCAAAGGGAGCAGGAAGGCTGATATGTTGAGGTTCTCCCAGTTTGGATGCTGAGGTGCTTAAAGACAGTGTGCTTCAGGGAAAATGGTGTTTTCTCACATTTGGACAACTGCCCTGGGACAAGAGCCCCTTGTTGCACCATCTGGTCCTTGCAAGATGAATCTTGCTGGAGCTACAGTAAAGCACAGAGCATCACAGCGAGCAGGCAGGCTGAGCAGACTCTATGTCGCATGAGGTAATGTAAACCCACTGGTGTCTGAAGCTAGGCTGATGCGTAGAGACTAGAGAATCTCAAGTCCTAGCATGAAGTCCACAGAGTCATTTGCTTTAAAGCAAAGAAGAGCAAGCGTATGACCTTGAGACAGCTGTGAAAGGAGAAACACAGAGACACATACAGTCAGCGCAATGTAGTTGAGATTGGTCATGAACTGGTGTCACCCCTTTTGGTGGACATAATGATACCTAGAGACACTGGTCGCATACACTGGTCTGGAAAATTAAAGTGTGCTTTGTAACAGCCAAGAGATCTCCTCTGGAAGCAGAAAAAGCAGTATTCCACCTGGCACAGTTATGTCCTTTATTTGTGTAGCCCTTATGGGGTCTGCAATGAGTGTTTGCTATGTTGCATGAACCCTGTGTATGCTTGCCCAGCCTCTCATTGCACTTCAAGAGGATTTGACGTCCATTGCAGTTTCCCCAGTGTGCAGGGACCAAATTCCCAAATGCTGTGAAAGCCTCCTTTTCTCTAGGCTGAACCTGCAAAAGAAGAACAGCTATTCTCTGCAGAACTTCCTTCAAATATCTAAGAGAATGAAGAACTAATTCCAGGGTAAATTATAGACTTCTGAGGTGCTGGAGGTGCTCTCTCTTTGGAGGGAAGCTTGGTTCCACATCACCACTGTAAGCAGAGGCACCCCAAGCCCTCCTGGCAGCTAGTGCTAGTGCAGACCACATTGCGTGACACTGACCATTTCCAATTGACAGGATGTCTTTGTTTGCATTTGATTTCCCAAGCGTGACTTAGATCCTTGCTGATGGATGTGTCCACACAGTCAGCATGCCAGGCCAGGCGCTGCCTGTCCTCTAAAACGAACCTGAGGTGCTGCGTGCACAGCCAGTGGCTCCCGGGGTCAGACAATGCTTTTGGCTCTGAAGATGTTTGCATTCCAGTTTCCTCATTTGGGTCTTCATCTGCCTCAGGGAAGTTGAACTGGCCAAGATGTGACAGAGTAGAGTACTCTTAGATAAAATACCCTCCAGGGAGACAATGTATTGTTGTTTTACATAGCCTCTATCACCCTGATTTCAGCAGGTTAGCACTGTTACTTGGGCTGCCTGAGTAAAGTGTGAGTACAGTGTTTTGCTGGTATCATCCTATTCAGGGGTTGTTTTCATTTAGGGTGAAACCAAGGCTTATATGAATGTGGTTGTACCCCCGTCCTATTTGAAGAACCAAACAGAAGTAGTAATTCCCCTACTGACCTCTTTAAACACTGCTGTTGTTGAAAGCTGGTCCCATTCCTCTGCTTAAAGTAGGGCCAACTTCCCAACAAGTAGATCTTAGCAGAGCATCAGCCCGACTGCAAACCGTGAGCAGCTCCTGCCTTAAACTCCTCGCAAGAACACAGAACAGAGATGGGAGACACTGACACCTCCTGGTATAATGTATCACTTGGAAATAATTCACCAACCTTCACCTGAGAAACTCTAATTTGGGATATACCTAACCCACAACATTGGATTTTGCTCTGGTGCATGGGGCATCTTGAACCCAGGTCGTCCTTTGAGCTGTCAGGAGATTTTGCATTTTTATCATGAACACGTGGGTTTTTTCTCATTATTTCTTTAGCATTCCACTGTTTCCCTGTAAAGGGTATGGTTTAAGTAAAAAATACTATTCACCTTCTAAACACAGTTTGCCATATCTTTGATAATATCACAGAAGCTTTATTAATTTATTTGGACACGTCGTTTTCATACAGCTCAAGCGTTCAGGGCTCCTACCAAGTCCAGCAACCTGGGCAAACACTTCTGTGTCTTTTTTCCTCATGAGGAACATGACTGTACTGTTGCTTATGGACTCAGGGACTGCACCATCTCGCTGTTGTTCACTCACAGTCGGTTTGGTTAGGCAGAAATTTTGCAATGGGAGCTGATTAGAGAGAGCCTTCTGATGAGAAAGTCCTAGGGGATGAAAGCCAGACCCCACTACCTCACTTGCATTTCTAACAGAAGAGAAACACAAACAAAATTTATTGCAGCAGGTGCAAATCATGTTCCATATCCCTTGTTATCAAGATTGAGTCACAACACTGAATCCCAATACTTTGAAGTTATTTGTAGGAGAGAGTGTGACACAGATTAACACTGTCCTGAAAGTGGATCAGTGATTATTCTCTGTGTTTTACAAGAAAATAGCCACAATGCTTGATTTTTTTTTTTAATAACAGACATATCCAGTTCCCTAAATTAAAAAAAATAAATTGATGAAGATCAAAACTGAATCCAGGCTCAGCCTTCAGAGTAACTTTGCCATTTCTCATTTTCCTAGGGAAGCATCCTCCAGGCAGTCCGTGGTTTGCTGTATTAGTTCCCCCCTGATAAACCTCATCTTTGAGATGCTGTTGGTGTGAAACCCATGGTCCCTGCACCTCTGAAATTCCACAATTCAAACCTCACCGGCCTGGAAGATTAAAATAGTGGAATAAAGGGGAAGCAAAACTATTTTGATTGTATAGTGCCACCCACTGTCGGAGAGACAGGCAGCACCGTGGCTGCTCCTCAGGCATGAGCTGCACATGGATGAATAACTACAATAAGACGTATCATTCAGATGTCTAAGACAGCTCAGATAGCTGGAAGGCAGCTCTATCAATGAAGTGGGATTTATACACACAACTATACGCACACTGCTAGGGCTGGCTCGATGCAACTATTATGCACACGACTGTTCCAAGACTGGATGAGGCAGAGAAAGATGATGTGAAGTGAGAGGTGCTGCGCAGCACAGGAGATCCAGTGGGGAGGAGGCTTCACCAGAAAATCTCTGAGTGGGTCTGGGGGTCATGAGCACTCTGGAAAAAGTCAGTTGGGTGCCAGCCCCTCTTGGTGCCCTGCAGATGTGGAAGAGTTGGGCAAGCGGATTGGGATGGGATGGAGATATGGGGAAACAAGGGGTCATGCTCTTGTTTCTTCATTGGAGTTGCTTAGTTTGTTGTTTGGGTGTGATATGTGCCTTGATTATCAACTACTTATTTGCATCTGTATGGAGGGAATTATGTGAAGAGTTTCCTCTGTCTGGGTGTCAAATAGAAAATCACCCAAAAAATCATGCCATGCTCTGGGCTATTTCATTGTACATGTACAGCAGTAAAGGAGCTCAGATCAGAGCTTTCTGCGCATCTCCAAGCCTGTGAAACAGAACATCCTGGGAAAATACCAAGTTGTAGTTCTCTATACATTCACCATCACTTGCTAAAGGGAAGTCAAGCAGTCAGGTAGTGGGGCATACTCTGAGGAGCCCAGAGCTCTTGCAGCATGCTGTACTCTTCTGCAGAGATGCCCTCAGAGAAGAGATCTTTCATTAAGATTGTCATTTGCCACCATTTCCATCTCTGCAGAGGCTGCCTCCTCCTCAGCAGTCACCATCCCCAGGGAGGGAGCACTTGTGAAATATTCATACATCAGAAGAAATTGCATTTGTAAGTGTAGCCTGCAAGGTGACGTCTGGCTGGAGGGGCCAGCAGGGAAAACAATAGGAGTGAGAAAGTGGGGAAAAAAGGGCAGAATCTGGGAAATAAAAGGTGAGTTGTGATTTGCCTCTGCTGAAATGCAAGTTGAGTCACACTGTGGCAAGGAGTCTCCTGGGCTCTGCTGGAGTTCACTTCTGGTGGCTGCAGAGATGCTTACAGACCCTTTTGGGTCGGAGACATAGATGGCTCTGAGCCTGTGAAGCGAGCACATTCAAGAAGCAAAATCATCCCCCTGGGTGGTTTGGGTATCTCTGCAGGGGTTACCCCAGTTTTAAAGAACTTTAACCAAAAAGAAAAAAAAAAAAGAAAAGAAAAAGCAAACCCACATTTCAGGATCTTTGGTCAAATTAGATTGAACAGTGAGGAAAAATGCAAAATCAAGCTAATTTACTCCTGCACAACAGGAAGTTTCAAGTCCACAATGTGCAGGACACAGCTGGATGCATGGTGCAACTCTTGGGTATCTCCAGAACTCAGCTGCAAATCTTTGACATTGTCATGGATCACTATTGCCCCATGAGCAAGATCTCCTTGAGAATTGTGTATTCCATCCTAAAATACCTGGTTTCTTTTCCTCTGCTCTCTGAGTTTCACACTGAGGACTGAATTTCTTATCAAAGTCTGGAGGCTATGATCTCTAGCAGGGACAATAATAGTAAAACCAGAAGTAATCAGTTTCTTTTAGTGCTGTGATCATTTGGATCCCCTCATTGCTGCTGCTGTCTGTTACTTGCTGCTTCTTAATTTACCAGGATACCTATAAGGAAGGAGTCTGGAAGCATCCTATAGATGCTTTCTTAAGGAAATTGTTTCCCCCTGTGTAGGAAGAATCCTTACAGTCCTTCTGCACCCTCCTAGCTTGTTCCTTGCCTCTCTGCAAGAAGCATACGCACACTTCCATGATGCAGGAGCAAGCTTTGACTATTTTAGGGCCTGAAATTTCTCTGTCGGCATGGCAACTTTCAACTCCTCACCTCTGACGGAAGCTGCTTAAAATAGAAAATCCAGAAAGCAGACATTGTGCTCCATGCTCAGCAAGCCTGGTTCCAGAACGGCAGGCAGAGTAAGATCTGGACTCTTAGGGCCAGAGAAACTGCAGAGTTAAGGAGGACAACCTGCAGGCCACCATTGCCCACTGTCTGCAACCGCAGTTTTTAAAACACCACTCAGTCTTCATAATCCGTGTGGCCTAAAGGTATCCTCTCCCTGTAAGCCCTTCTTTGCTCAGCATAGTGTTGTCGCAGTATTCTCAAGTCCATCCACAGCCATGAACCTTCGTGTTTTCATGGGTGATGGCTCCATCCTAGATATATTTTCCCCTGGAATTCTAAGGCTATTCTGTGCCATGGGATTGCCGTTTTGAGAAAGTCACTCCAGCTCTCCAAGTTTTATTTTTATTATTGTTTTTATTATTTTGTTTTGGAAAACCCATTAATTTTTACAACCATATTTTTCCAAAGCATTTTTCCCCAGCTCACACATAAACAACTGTGACTGCATGGGGCCAAGTGGGCATGTGGTGTGTCTCCACTAATCCCTGCTTAACCTAATTCATTTTCTGTCTAAGAACAAAACTCTGTGAGATTCATTCAAGGAGCCTGGATTATGTCTCTCTCAGCCTACGATGCTCATATAGGATTAGGGAATAAAAAACCCTAGAAGTCACTGGTGAGCCACTAAACTTGAAACAACCCAAACACCTATAAAATCTCTTTCTATGCCTGGGTTTAAGCTAGGAGCTGGGGTGTGCAGGAAGAGCCTCTTCACTAAAATGTCATCGTCAATGCACAGCTCAGTCCTCAGTAAGTTCTTGGAGGATCTAGGTCTTGCTGTTGTATTTTGTTTCTGAGGGATTTTTTTTGTTATTTTCTCCTCTCTGTTACCCAAAGATTTCTGGAGAGTTCACTGGGGGGAGTTGGAGTGTCTGGAGGCTTTTACTTGTCTTTCTTGTGAGAAAGTAGGTGATCTGAAACTAGAAAAACAAAACTAATCTTTTGTGTAGGGAAGAAGGTCTTGTTTTGCACAAGCACAATCACTGCTGCTTCTTGTTTCTTCTAGAAGAGGTTGTTGACATTTTTTCAGTCAAAATACTTTCCATTCTTCCTCCTGCTGATGTCTTCTTCTTTCATTTTTCTCTTCCTGCCCTTGAATTCTGGCAGGTAAATTTTCTTTATCGCATGTATTTTAAACAGTTTATAAGCTTCTACTTCAATGTGGTTTAGGAAGGCCAACAAACACACAAGCATTTCCCCCTCCCCCCATCTACAACTACGCAGTGAATATTAATATTAGGAAATTCTCTCTCCCTCAGTTTTATTTTATTCATTCCTATCCTTTCGCACCACTTCTCTCCCTCCCAGCTGCTCCAACCAAGGAACGGGAAGCCGTCCAGTTCTCCAGAGAACCTGAAGCACCCCACCAAGCCAAGCTAGACCAGTAACCTTTGCTTTCTGGAATAAAAATCAAATTACTTCTTAAAGGATTCCACTTTCCCATTCTATTTCATAATTTGGGATCCACCTGAGCCACCTTTAACAAGGTATGTTTTGCAAGACCCTGCTGCAGACTCTTGATTCCAAGGGGAAACAAGTAGATAACTAGGAGAAGTATATCCAAGAACAGGGATGAGCTCTGGCCAGGAGCAGACTGGGGACACTGTCCCCTCCGGTTCTTTCCAGCCTTTTAGACTCACTGAGAAGCTGCCACTGGAACTGGGGACCACTGTATTTCTCCTGGTTTGTGTTTCTTAATCTCAGTTTTCAGATTCCTTTAGAAGAAAACCAGAGATGCCTGTTCCCCAGACAAGAGAGAAAACCAGGGTTGCAACTCTTACATGTAACGTCAGAGGAGATTTAACGCTTAATTACCATGGGTGTGAGCTCTTGTTCGGCCTAAGAGGCAGCAAATCCTCATTCCCCAGGCAAGGCTCTTTCAGAGCTCTACTTGAGGCAGGGGAGCAGCTACAGCCTCTGAGGAAGACAGGGAAGAGTCTGGTATATCAAGAAGCAGCAGCCAAGCTGGGCAAGCAGGTACTAGATGTTCGCCCAAGAGACCAGTTGATAAGAGAGAAACAGCAAAAGAAATTTCAAAAGAAGAATATGGGGAAGGGAGGAGGGGAAATAGACTCACAGCCCCATGTCCATGCTGTCATGGTGTGAGCCCTGCCAGAACAACAAATTAGCTGTTTGGGAGAGATTTACCATGGTGTACTCACTACAAACATAAGCTTTCCTGGAGCTATTGAACAGCAAAACAAAGTTAATAAATTCATAGTTGCATTTATATATGGGTCCACTGTGCCATCAGTAACACAGTTGATCCCAGGAGTATTTTTCCTTGATTCCCCTGAGAAGGACATGAGTCTCAAGGTGTCCCGGACATGAAGCCTGTCAGCCTGGAGCTGCGAGTGGGTTTCCACAGGGGTGGGAGGAGTACAAAGGCTGCCTGTGCTCTGGCTGCCCAAGCAGACAGGGTAAACACCCTTGGCCCCAACTATTATAGGAAAGGGCGAGCCCACAAGTCCTGACTCACTCCCTGAGGGACACCCAGCAGTGGAGCTTGCGGTCACCCACAAATCCCTTTGCCATGTCTGCAGCTGGCCCCCTCCAAACAGCTGAGCCTCTCTGACCTCCATGCCCAAGGGAGTGCACCCTGCTTTCCCAAAGGCACCCTGTTTGCCTCCTGCTTCTCTTCCCATGCAGCCCCAGTTCCTCCTTCAGGTGCTCCTTTCTCTCTGGCAGGTACCAGAGGTGATGGAGCTCTCTCACTAGACCAGCCCTGGGCTGAGAATAGCCCATTGCTCCCTGCTTATGGTGTTAATCTTGGTATGTGTGAGCTGGGTTGGAAAAAACTCATTCCAGATAAATCAAAGGTAAACATCTAAGACCCCTCCCCTGTTTCAAGCTTGTCCATTAACCTCACAGCCTCACCAGCTAATCAAGTGATGGCCAGGCAATCGTGTTGCTTCGAGATTTGGCACAACAGCTGGGATAGAAGCTTTAGTGTATGTGTGTGTATGTGTGTGTATGTGTGTGTGTGTACAGAGGAAAGAGGATGGTCAGGATGAGAAGAAAGGATCAGGAAGTTGTGCAGCAGATTTATTCCAACAAATAAAGTTTCTCCTCTGCATCACCTTTGTTGCTTCTTCCCTCCTCCCTGCCCCTCATCAGCCACCAGCTGAAATCCAGACTGGTTTGGGTGCTCAGGCTCTATCCAAAGGAACAGAAATCTACTGTAATTCTGTGATTCTGTGATTCTGTAAGAATCACAAATGTTGGGGTAAATGAGGCAGGATCTCTTAAAATTATTTAAAAGTCAGCTCTTACTTAATTTAGAATATATTTCTAATGAGAATTGCCTGGGTAGGCTGCACAGACTGCGACAAAGTCCCTTCAATACCTCATCTTTAATCTGACCATTTAAAATCCTCCCTCTCCCTCCAAATGCCCCCCTGACTGCCGGTGCTTGCAGGACATCTGCCAGGGAAAGATGATAAGACAAAGAAGCAAACATAAATCACAGCTGCTAATTGCAAAGCCGTATGTGTCTGTCCTTGCCCTTTTGTGCCTTCGCCTTCAATCCACGGCTTGCTCATCCAATCCATCTCCTTGTCATTACTGCTCTTTCACATCTCTCTATGCTGGTCCCCTTTATGTTTTGAAGCACAGCCTCTTCTCCATAATCAGCTCGATTTCTTGTGTTTCTGTCCTTGAGCACCTCTGGTTGCCTTCTTCCCAGCTTGCTCACTCATTTTATATTTCTCCTCCTCTTCCCCTAGCATCGTCACCTTCCTTATCTCCCTACTTGTTCCTCTGAACAGACATACATGAAACATTTGCTGTTGCCATGCTTTTCAGACAGAAAAGAATTATGATCTACAAGCTGGCGGGTCAGCAGTATCATCCTTATTTTTGCAGCCTTGATCCCACTATATCAATGCCCACACAAATGTGCATGGAGATAAGATGGAAGTCTTTTGGGACATGGTCAGAACCAGCCACCAAAAACCTGTAAAGCCAGTAAAAAATGTCTGGTTCACACCATAGAAGCACTCCCTCACCAGCACAGGCTGCTCTTGGTGGTCGAGAGAAAAGCCACGTCAGTGTCAGGAAATATTCTGGATGCAAAGCTGCCAACCTTGGAGTCATCTCCTCATCCTTAAAATATTAGTCAGCCCCCAGATTACCAGGGATGGGATTTTTACTGGCCAGAAGAGTGTTAGGAAACTTATATAAGAGTCCATAGTTTAACTTTCAAGTAATTAGAAAACAGCATCAGTAATAAATCCCAGGGGATGGAGAAAACCCCTCAGGTATGTTTTGGGATTAGTTTAGTGTTTCCCTGGTGGAAAAAGAGATTGCTGGGCAAACCAAGAACTGACTGCCTCTATGACAGTGTTTGACTACCTGCAGGAAAAAAATGCCTGACGTTTGCTGTCAGTACCTTGTTCAAACCTGAACTACCTTCACCCAAGCAAGCTTGCTCCATAAGTTTCAAACTCTGAAAAATGAGAGGGAAAACAGGATTAAAATATTTAGGAGAGCAAAGCAAACCAACAGAGATGTTCATAAGCCGTGTATTGTTATGTTTTGCAGTATTGGTGGGAAACTTCTGGGCTATGGGAACTTAGCATTAGCAAATCTTGTTAACAAGCTTCTCAAGTGTTTGTGCGAGGCACCAGAAGAATGGATTTCATGTCTTATTGATTTAATGACAACTATCACTGCTAGGAATTGATGTTTTCATTAGAGAAAGCAGATTAGCAATAGGCTTATGGATGTTTGGCCAGCTCTGGAGATGGTAGGATATAAATGGTTTCCCCTATTAAAATATAACTTACAGGCAAGATCTAACAGAGGAAAACCCTGTTAATATCATGGTGCTCTAACACAGTCTGCATTTATTGGATTAAAAAATCCAACAGTTCCTGATACCCACTGAAGATTATGATTACAATACCACGCTTTTGGAGAAGAGTGAAATACTTGGTGAAATGTAGCACTTGTTGCTTGTCTCTGAAGCCCTGGGAACAGGATTCAGTTTCCCCATATTGGAAACTTTGGCTGGCAGTGTCAAATATCTTGTCTGATGATGCCTAGAAAAATATAGGCAATGTGAGGCAGAGAGAGCTTCCTCAGTTGGAAAAAAAATCAGAAAGGGAGGTGGGAAGGGACACCTTGAGATCATCTGGTCCAGACTACCTGCTCAAGCAAGGTCATATAGAGACAGTTGTGTAGGACCCATGGTCCAGACAGCTTTTGAATATCCTGAAGGATGGAGACTCCATAACCCCTCCCGCACAACCTGCATTGGTGCTCACTCACCCTCACAGTGAAAAAGCATTTCCTGATGCTCAGGAGGAACTTTTTGTGTTTCAGTTTATGCTCATTGCCTCTGGCCCTGTCACAGGCTACCACTGATAAGAGCTTGGCCCTGTCTTCTTTCCAACTCCCTTCAGGTATTTATACACATTGATGAGATTCCCCTGTGCACATTCTTTACTCCAGCTCTCTCAGCCCTTCCTCATGTGAAAGATGCTGCAGTCCCTTTACTGGCCCTTTACTGGACTCTATCCAGTATGCCCATGTCTCTTGTATCCTTAAGGACCCCATAACTGGACCCAGCACTCTAGGTGTGACCTCATCAGTGCTGAGCAGAGGGGCAGGATTACCTCCCTCCACCTGCAGGCAACAACCCTCTTGATGCAGGATCATTTCTTCCCACCCAACCCGTTGGCCTTCTATAGCACAAAGATGCATTGCTGGTTCACATGCAACTTGGTGTCCACCATGACCTACAGATTCTTCCCTACAGAGATGTCTTCCAGCCACTGAGACCGTAGTGTGTAATGGTGCCTGGGGTTATTCCTCCCCAGAGGTAGCACTTTGCATTTCCCCTTGTTGAACTTCATGACAGCTCAGTTCTCCAGCCTCTTGAGGTTCCTCTGGACAGGAACACAACCATCTAGTGTATCAGCCGTTCCTCCAAGCTCTGTATTGTTTGTGAATTAGCTACAAATGCACCCTGTCCCATTGTTGAAGGCATTAATGAAGATGTTGAACACTGTTGGTCCCAGTATCAAACCTTGGGGTGCACCACTTGCCTCTACCACTCACTGTAACTCTCTGGACCCAGCTGTTCAGCTGGTTTTCAAACTACCTCACCATCTACTCATCTAACCCACACTTTTTTAGCCTGCCTGTGAAGATGCTATGGAAGACAATGTCAAGAGCCTTGCTAACGCCAAGGTAAATAACATCCACCACTCCCTGTGCACCCACCCAGTCACCTAATTGCAGAAGGCAATCAAGTTGTTTAATTGTGATCTCCTCTTTGCATTTCCCCTTTTCTGCTGAAATAACAGCAGAGCCCAAAGACATGGTATTTCAAGAAAATGATGAGATTAAGAGAAAGCCACTAAGTACCCAAAGTGCTTCTGACAGAGATAAACTGCAGTATCTGTTTCTATCAGATTGAGAGCATGCGGCCTGCACTTCAGGGGAGAGGATTAATGATTTAATAGGGTTTTCCCAACCCTCGCTAGCGAACTTCAACAGCACACACAGGTAGTGAGCACCAAGCAGAGACAATAGTAGATGTAAATAAATAATAAAAAACCCTAATCCAGAGACTAAGAGCTGAAGAAGTTGCTTGGGCATATTTCATGCAAAATGCAAAGCAGGTTTCCCTGTGCTGGGTTATGTCCCACATCTCCCAGAGAAGGGATAAAGTTCAGCTCTCTTCATTCTTTCTACCACCCCTGAGGTTACAGCCTGTGTTTTGTTTGGTGTTTCAGGCTGTTTCACTGGCACTTAATGGTCATGGGAGTGTACGGTGATCACACATGTAGTGGGAGAGGGGTCAAAGAGCAATTCTCTGGCTTCTGCTTCCTCTCTTTCTTCTTTTTCTTGCCTGCTTCACCTCTCAACTTGGGCCTCAGTTTCTGTTTCCCCACGGAGCCACTCTACATTACCTTGACAAAAAAGGACATCTCACAGTATGTCTTTGCAAGTTACCATCCATCTGTAGCCTTCACTCTGACATTCGATTAGGTGGAAACCATGAATCTTTGATTAGATGGAAAACGAAGATAGGAGAGAAACTTCCATGGGGTTGCTTGTGGCACAACCTGTACCATGTTTGCTGGGGAACAGGGATTTAAATCTCTGGCACCCACTCTGACTTCATTACTGAAGAGGGGTTTCCTCTGCATCTCAAATTTCACTGTATAATAGTGGCCACCAAGGGCTGATGTTTAATCATATAAATATGAGAGCATACATGGATCCAATAAGACCTACCAAGTTTTGTACATAAAGAAAAGGGAAGCCTACATACAGCACCAAATACTCCATTTCCTCTTAACTCAGAATTATCACCATCTATTTACTGTGGCAGCTAATAATCACGTTGTTTATCTTGATAAAATTAAGGAAAAAAAAAGCAAGAAGAACACAGTTGAAGATCAAGGACAAGTGTACACATCACAAAGGAATAGTCTTGAAAATGCTATAAAGCCTACCAAGCTTCCTTATTGCTGCTCCAGGGGAAGAAGGATTTTCAAGTACAATGGTATAACAGATGGCAGCAAATAGACCAAAGAAGGAAAGAAAAATGTGCTTTCAATGACTCCCTAAGAAATCCTCCTCCTCGCAGAGGCCTATGTGAATCTTCACCTTCCTACTTATTTTTCAACATCCTGCTTAGACCACTGTACTGATTATGAACTTTATAAAGTTGCTCCTCAAAAATCACCATGTCTTCATTAATCTGCACCCCAGGAGGATCTGGTCCCAAATCCCTTATAAAAGGCACTCACACCCACAAGCTGCACATGATTTTTGGGTGTTCACCACCTCCCAGGCAGGGTGTATCCTCAAATGACAGAACTGAGGAGAAAAAAAAAAAAGTTAAAAAATACAAGTAAAACATGCTTCTGATGCAAAATTAGCATTTGGCAGAGAAGTGACTCATGGTGACTGAGGGCTTTGTGCTTCCCCCCTCTGAAGCAGCCAGGATCTTTTTGTGGCTTGTGAATCACCAGAAAATGGTAGATGAGCATGTCTTGACCTAAGCAAAAACTGAGGGTGTTAAGGAAGAAGATGAATGGTTCTGCTCTGCACTCCAAAATAGCACTGTTGGCAACTTTGTAATGCCAGGAGGAGAAACGGCTTTTTCAGGAGTGGGTTAAAACACAGAAAAACTCATTTACAGTGAGTTGCGGCCCGGGCAAGGAGAGAGATTGAAATACATTTCATTTGTGATTGAATAGCTGTCCTGACTGGATTTCCTGGTTGCTAAGGTGAAAATATCAGCCTTTCTTCTGCTCCTTGTTTCCTAATTATCCCCCTTGTCATGCTTCATTCCTACTCTCCAATTATTTTTTTAATCCAATTGACTCCCCACAGCAGCATCCCTGACTCAAGCAGTCTCTCATTCTGGAACACAGAGAGATGTTGATGATGATCTTTGGTTTTCCTCGCATCAGGTAGAATTGAGGGCCAGCTCTCACCACAGCTACAAAACATTCCCTTCTTTCAGCAGAGGATTCCCTTTGGATAATTGCTCATCACAAAACAGTACCTTCCCAAGCACCCCTTGTTAATTATCCTCCTGGTCAAGGTTCCCAGGACCATCCTACTGTAGTAACACCATGACACTGATGTCATGGTTTCACCTGAGCTGATCTTAATCAATCTAGCTCAGATTTTGTGAGAAGTGTAACCATGACTCAGGGTGAATATTCAAGGTGGTGCTACTGGAAATCTTAGCTGAGCTCTGTTTTACAACAGCAGTAGGATGTCAGTGATGCCAAAGGCACCTGAAGGATGCCTGGGCAAGTTGCTGGGTACGATGGTCCTTCTGACTCCAGCCATCCAGGTGCAAAATCCATGTTTGCCACTTGTGCTGTAAACTCTGGCAACTTCAATCTTCTGTAATTCCCTTCCTCAGACTTGAAAGGAAGGTAAAAATTTCTTCCCTCATCACAGGAGAACTGTGCAGTGCTGGTGATAAAAGGCACCCAAGGTGGAGCCCACAAACGCTTTCTGAAGGGATGATATGCAATAGGATCATCCACCTGCATCAAGGTACCTGCTGAACCTTACTGTTGAGTGGCAAAATAGCGCGAGCAGCATCTGTCCAGGCATGCGGAGCTGAGTAGAAAACATTTCCTTAGTGAAGCTGCCACGTGGAGCTCTTCAGCTAAGCTGGGCAACAGAGATGGGTGGGAAAAAGAAGAGTAAAATTCAAACACTGCCATTGCTTTTACAGTAATCAGCATAGCATTATGCAGAAAGATTTGTAATTTTACACTGATGGCTGTTATCTTCTGGCAGCCACCACGACTTAAGGCCTTATGAGGAGCGGCTGAGAGAGCTGGGGTTGTTTAGCCTGGAGAAGAGGAGGCTGAGAGGAGACCTCATTGCTCTCTACAAATACCTGAAGGGAGGTTGTGGAGAGGAGGGAGCTGGCCTCTTCTTCCAGGTGTCAGGGGACAGGACAAGNTATTACAAGGGGCTGGGGTCTTTGTGCCTTTGACAAGAACCTCACCATAATAAGAAACCCAAAGAGAGGGAAATGCTTTTCTGCAGTCTCTGTTTCCCTCCTGATGTATGAATTGTGGCAGTTCTTCCTCAGCGCTCATTATACCCAGTGTTTGTGCACTTTGATATCAACCTCGCTTGAAGTACCTTTTGCATAGCAAGGGAAGAAATGCCCTGTGGACTTCGTTTGTAACAGTCTCCCCTTTCTTATAATAGAGAGGTGCTCAGAGTAAGGGAGGCAGGGATAAACTTCACAGCTTGACCCAGCATGACAAATTTTTGATATGAATAAGTAATGCTGAATCAATATCCAGGTTCTTACTTGAGCAAAACCATTTTATTATATTTTTATGCCTTCTAGATAGGCAAAACAGGTAGCATGTGCCTGGGTAATGAGTGCTTAAATTAATTTTTGGCTGCACACTTTCACAGCAAACCATCTAATCTTCCTTAGAACTCATAAAACAAGGGAAGTAGAAAAGTAAGAAGCACAAAAGAATACAGAAAATGAGAAATACTCTGTTTTACTTTGATTTTTGTCTTTTCAAACAAATCTCTTAGAAATTCAAATCCTGAACCAGCCAAGTGACGGGGTGAGCTTCAGACTCGTGAGTCGTCAGGTGCTGGACATTGAATGGGCTCAAACACAAAATGGGACAAGGTTCCAGAGCTGGAATTCTCCAGTTTGGGTTCATTCATAATATTAATATTTCTCCTGCCATCGGGTCTTGTTCATTCAATAGATCTGGGTTGCTCAGACTCTCCCAACAATCACAAGAACACCCTGCCAATCCACAGGGACTTCCTATAGCACTGGTTTAAAAAAAAAGAAAATTTATTCAAAGAAAAATTACTTAGGCCTACATTCCATTTGTGTGAGACCTGGATGATTTTGGTTTTCACTTTTTCTTCACTAAATTTTCAAGTTTTGATTGAAAAAAAAAAAAGGAAGATTGAATACACTCTCTAGGAAAATTTTGTAGGGAAAAATTTTGCCTTTCAAGTAAACCAGCTATAATTCGCCCAAAGCCGATCCATATGCACAGGACTTCTTTGGTTTCTAGGGATATTTCTAATTTTTATCTGGCTACTTTTGATGGTTTATTTAAGGTGTTGTTGGCAGGAGTGAGGTATTTCTGGGCACTTCTCAAAAGACTTTTTTTGCTTTTATTCTGGAAGGGTTCATATGCCCAACAGCTGAAAAGCTGTTTCCAGCTCTAGCGGCTTGTCCAATAAAATATATTAACATTCCCTATGGCCTTGATACATTTCTGGGACGCTCAGAAAAATAAAGGGCTGCCTTTCTCACCTCAAAATCTTTTAGTACTCTGCTTGATATGTAAACCCCCCACTGTCCTGAGGCATTTGTATTTTAAAGTTGAGTGGATATAATGTAGTATCCCCTCTAATTCCTGATGGACCAGAATCAAGCCCATGTCCTGGTACTTCAGAAGACTGCCACAAATCCGTGCCTTCTTGTTTTATGATTATAAGCCACTTTTAAGAACCTTGCTTGATACCACCCAAAGCTCCCTAGCCCAAAGATAGATGTTTCTCAAAGGGGTTTTTTTGCTTGCAATACTCTATTTTCTGGAGCTCCTTTTTTAGGGCAGTGAGGTGTTATCCAGCATCTTATTGAGATGTTGCATACTGTAAAACACATGAAAGCCATAGTGAGGTGGCAGAGGGACAGCCCTCCAAGGTGGCTTCGGCATATCTGTCTGGGTTTTCATACACAGTGGCCCCTTCATCCTGGAGGCACATGAGCCTGGCCAGCTGGTTGATGAACATCAAACCAGCCCTATCCAAGTAAAGCTATTTCTATTTACATACATGACCACTTTCCTCTGGCACCAACAGCTTGGTAGCTTCTCCAGCCCTCTTCGCCCTAAGCCCTAGCTGGGCCCTAGGGTCATCTTATGTTTAAAATCTTCCTTTTGATCTCAGATTTAACCTTGAGAAGAGTAAACTCTCTGCCACCCTCCTGGAGCCAGCCAGGAGCTACTACCCAATAAACATCACCTCCTTTGTTTTGCTCAGGAATGTTATCTAGGTCATTGTTTTACCTTTCCTGCTCAGATCTGCTCAAGGTAACCCAAAAACACATACAAACCATAACACTGGGAGCTCCTAGTTTTTGGAGTCTGTCTTTACCCATTCTTTAGAAGCCCACTGCTCCTTCTCCATCTTATTACTCACCGCGCTAAGAACTTGTGAGATTACTCACTCCATCATGGTGATGTCCAACTGATCCCCCTGTAGGCAGGACTTGTTGGGGTAATTCTGCAAGGAGGATGTGACCAGATCCTCATCCCTTATGGCATTTCATGTGGAATGCGGTGTCCCTCATTGACCTGAAAAGGAACCTTCCCTACAGCTCAGCTGTGTACCAGTGAGTAGGTCTGTAAAAATAAAAAATAAAAATTCAGAGAGTGTTGGCTTTAATTTCTTCACTCCGCTCCATGTTTACCTCTGAACATCGGCACTCGTGGCAGGACTGTGTTTCCATATAAAAAACACACCACCACCCTTTAGATAATTATACTTAATTGCTTGTGTCAGTGGCTCAAATGTCTGTCAGACTCTGCTATGATTATGATGAGGATGCTGAGAGCCAGGCAGGTCCACCATGTGTGGTCTAGGCTGCACTCCGAGCATGCATATTGTTGCACACCCCCCCACCCGGCTCCCTTGGCAGCGCTGGAAAAATCAAAAAGACCTATGATCTGTTACAGTGAGATGCAGAGCTCTGCCCCAGTGTTCAGGCATCTTGGGCCAGTAGTTATCCAGGAGGAGGAAATTGTGCATTTCTTCTCAGCAAATTAACTCTGAAGGGTAAAGATGATGATGGAGCCTAGAGCAGCTGAGTTTATCACAGCTTTTAATTTAGGAGAAACAACCTGGTAATGTGTGCTCTGAGCAGATGGATGTCACACAAGCCAGGGGTTTAGGAAGCATTCTCAATTTTTTCAGACTTCTCTTCTTAAGACCTTCCCATTACCTTTTTTTTAGCTCCATTGGAGATCATGGAATCATAGAGTCATAGAATCAAAGAGTATTTTGGGTTGGAAGGAACCTTAAAGATCATCCAGTTCCAACCTCCCTGCCATGGGCAGGGACACCTCCCACTAGATCAAGCTGCCCAAGGCCCATCCAACCTGGTCTTGGACACCTCCAGGGATGGGGCAACCACAACTTCCCTGGGCAACCTGTGCCAGTGTCTCACCATTCTCATGGTGAAGAAACTCTTCCTTATGTCTAGTCTAAATCTGCCCCTCTCCAGTTTATACCCATTGCCCCTAGTCCAATCACTACAGGCCTTTGTGAACAGTCCCTCTCCAGCTTCCCTGTAGCCCCTTTCAGGTACTGGAAGGTTGCTATAAGATCAGCAAAGGGCCAAAGTGGGATAATGGTGGAACGACAACTAGAGAAAGGTAGGAGGGACTGGACGGAGCCCCTCTGACCCAGGATGGGCATCACTAAGGTTGATAAAACTTCTGCTCTGTGGGAATCCACAATGGATAACCCTCTCCCTTGACCAGAGGATTTGCTCTTGGAGCTGTTGTTCCTGTGCTCATACTCCTTTTTTTAAACCAAGAAATACCCTCTTTGAGGGAAGGATCTCAGAAGCTTTATGAAGGCAATAGTCTGACCCCAGCAGATAACTGAGATGCCAGATTTACAAAAGCCTGTGAAGCACCGTGTTCTTTCCTTGAGTGGCATATAAAGAGAAATGCTGGTTTTCTGTCTTATTTTTCAAGCCCTTTGCTTCCTCTTAGATTAGTTTCCAAAATACCCAGCCCTCCAGGAAGGTTAGCAAAGGCTTAGTGTTTACCCGTTAGAGTACAAGGCAGTGTAAGCAGGCATGCAATAACTCACAGCCTGCCTGCCTGGCTGCTCACTTAGGGATCTGTTTGTTGGTGTGCACAGCACCAGGAGTAGGGGGTTATGGCCAAATAATCCTTCATTCCTGAAAATCTTCTACCCTGGCATCCTGAAATATCAGGCGTTAAATGCTAATCTCAGTGATTCCCCGAGACACATTCACAGAGCTTGTTCACAGTGTTTATCTGTATTACTTCAGCCAAAAATTGTCATAATACTTCTTGGTAATTATTTGAAAAAGGCGTTGCAGTGTGCCAGCTGCCCCCCTCCCGGCAACGTGCCTGTTCTGTTCTTTTACTGGCAGCTACAGGAACCAGATGCCAATGTGTGGAAGATAATTACCCCATGGCAAGGAACATCTGGCTTTTTGGCAAACTCAAAAGACCATCAAGTCGACCAACCTCTCCAGCCCTGCTTTTGTTTGTACAATAAGGTGGTACATTAACTAACAGTAAAATTTTGCTCTTCCAGGCATCTTCTGTCTTCAGGTGATTTTTGCATGTAGATGATCTGTTGCTTTCCCCCAAAAAATTTGGGCTTTGGAAGATTTTCATCTTATCTATGTTGTCATTGTTTCTCAGATGAACTTTTTCTCTAGCTTCAGAATTAAACCACCCTTCTGCTATTTACAGAATTCTCTTCTTTCCTTGTAAGAGGTTTATATTATGTACACCAAGACTTACTGACCTTTTCCCCATATATCTCACATTTGCTTTGTGTTTGTCTCACCTGATTTCAAGCAGTCCTCCCAAAAAAAAACCAAAAAGGAGTTTTGTTATCCTGGGTTACTCCTATAGCCAATGACGTAGAAGAGGCAAGAGCCATTTCTCCCAATAGGAGCTACAGATAGGCAGGATTCTCCTCTATGGGGTGTGTCTTTCCACTGACTGTAGATGATGCCTTGAATGACCATGGTTCTACCTCGGACAGCCTAGTGATGTGATGACACCAGCGATGCTTTGTCCAGACCTCGTTCGGCCAGGCATCATACAGGTATGCAAAAATGGTTACCACTAAGAGCTGGGCTATGGGGCAGGGTGGGATTTCCCACATCCCAGATCAGAAGGACTCTGCGGGATATCTGCTTTGGGGAAGAACTAGGGGTGTAAAATTCATCTCAGCTTTGTGGTATGCTTAGGGCTCAGCTTGAGACCCAACAGCCACATGAGATGCGATGTTGCATTAGCCTTCCACTGAAGATATTTTTTGGCTGATGAAAAACTTGCCTTTTGTCTTCCATTAAATGCATTAAAATGTAGACATGTTAAATTAATTTCTGCCTCCTTTTATTTTTCTTTTATAGCCAGCAGTTCTTTTCATATATTAACACTTGCTATAGTAGAGTGGTGAATTATTGTGGTAGAGCTAAACTACTGTGGCTTGAGCAGTTTTGTAAAAATAGTTGTTTTATATTAGACAAACATGGATTTTTGGTTAGTCTGAGGTAGCAGCAAATGAGGCAGAAATAAAAAAACTCAGAAAGCTAAGAAACTGAACTCTGTTCAGTTTTCTACTTATGTCAGAGGTATTCTTGATTTTATAAGAAACTTTCTTTATGCCACTCCTTAATCTGATGTTACTCTTCACCAGGACCTGGAATGTAAAAATTAAAATAATGGACCATCCTGCATTGCTCATGATATATTTACACCTTGCATGCAGCCTATTGCTATTTTTTAATCCATTATTAATCATCCTTTTCCCAGTGCAGATTGGGAAAACCAGGTTGCTTTGAAAACAGGCTTCCCCAGTGTGTTGACGGATGGGGAGATGTTGAACATGGTTTGGGATCCACACCTTGTCACTCCAGGGGCACTTCTTGCCCATTACTCCTGCCTGCAGGAGAGAAGAGTCCAGGAGTGCAACTGCCAAGCCAGAAGTCATGGTCTTCACCACGTCCCTCCCCAAACCCACTGAGGTGCTCATGCAGGAGGTTTCTCCCTTGGGGCTTTCATTTTGGCAGCACTAGCTGAGCAGAGAGGGACCACCATGTCCCTATCACAGCCACGGGCAAAAGCCCTAGGAGAGCAGGTTAGTGCAAACTTAGGTGTGGGACAACTGCTCTTATGAAATGTCTGCGGGTTGTGTCTGAGTGGAAAATCTTCATTAAGAGGTGCGTTGTGCTGCCTAAAAATAACTACCAATCCTTTATCCAAACCACATCCCTCTGGAGAGCTTCGGTATTTAAGTACATTTGGATGCTAAGAGGAATCCTAATCAGTGAGACATTTTGCTGTGCCTGCAGACTTCTTGGAAGTCACTGGGAAGCATCTGCAGAGGCTATGGGAGAACTTGGCTGTCACCCATGCCTATGCACTGCAGCGGCAAGTGTGCTGTTTTAGTGATTTCCTTTAATTAGGGTGATCACTCGCATATAGAGAAGCAAATTAAAATCCCATGAAGTAGGCTATATAAAGAAGGTCATGGCTAGACAGACGAGGCTGGATAGAGTGACATGAGCAGGAGGTATCGCATGTCACCCCATCTTCTGCCCCGTGGGAAAAGATCTGCCCCCTGGACACTGAATTTGCCTTTTCAAGAGTGTTTACCTGGAGGGAAGAGAGTCCTCAAGATCTGACGTCTTCCCACACACTGTCAATGAGGACACTACGAGCTGTCATGCTGAGCCTGAGCCTGAGCCTCTAAGTTTGCTTCCTGTCTGCCTCCTCCATTGGCAGGATCCCTGCATCTTGCACTCAGACAGCCAGATGGGGTGTTGGATGGGAAGGGTCAAGGTCTAGTTGAATCCAGCAGCTCCCATTCTTCCACCACTCTCATCCTGCTAAGGGCTGCCCTTCATGGAGCTCATCTTTGCTCCTTCCATGACAGCAGACAATTTAAATATTATTTATTAAAAAAAAAACCAAGCCACCATTTCCACTCTCGGAAGGTCTTCTTTCCTTTCTTTCCCAGTGACTCTCTTTTTTTAAATTTAACATGGTGCCGGTCACCTTTACTCCAAAAATACACAAAGCCGCTGCATAACTATTTTCCAAATAATTAATCTTTCCAGTGGAATAACTTAAAGCCCCACATTTCCTGTTATGTTATACAGCTGCAATTTGTAATGAGAGATCCTGCGCTGTGCTACGTGGGCAGAGGGCCAAGGACGTGGCACTTTACCTACACAAGAGCCCTACATAAATAATCCTTAGCCGCAAGTTAAACAGTTAGGTACTGTTCAGTTCAAGAAAAATGGAAAGGGAAAACAAAAGCCTTTCTACTGGTTGTCATTTCACAGTTCAGCCTTAAAATTTCAGTGGTATTTTATTTTGTAAGCTTTGGTAGCTGCAAATGCTCCATTCTCATGTGCCAAGGAAATAGCCGCTCAGTTTGACCACCAAAGAGCAGTTTTATCGATTAATTCATATTTCAAACAAATATTCTGTCTGCCATAAAGATTATAGCCTCCTGTTTAGCTGGGAGCTCAATATACGACAGGCATAAGCATAGCAGTCGTTGCTTCTATGCCCAAAACCAGGCTTTGGGTGGAATTCATGGGAGATGGCCAGGAGATAAAGGAAGCATCCAGTGCCCAGGCTGGGACAGCCCTTCGAGGCTCATTGGAGTCAGGCATAAATCAGAGCTGCCCTTTGACAGAGAGAAAGGGTGCCAGGAGCAGCGCTGGTCCTCTGCCAGCTGCAGTACAGGGGCAGCCCCAGGATGATATAAAGCCTCCATTGGCAAGTGTTCGTCCCTCTGCCACCTGGCACAACAGGCAGCACCGTCACGCTGGAACAGGGCAGGTCTGCACTCCCAAAATAGATGAGCATCGTTTACCACGTGCCTTGTATATATAAATAATAACTTCACCATAGCTATTGGCAGGGGGGATGCTGCAATAGTAGCAGTGCTTATAGGTATTACAAATCATCGTCAGAATCATGCATACTGCTATTATACTTTCAGGGTTATAGTGAGAAGGACTGAGATATGACAAAAACCAGTCGTTAAATGCCTTCTCAAACAGAGGCAAAGAATTTCAAAGTCTTACCCCTCTCAGGCTTTAATTCAGCAAAGCAGGTATACACAATGTACATGCCCACAGATCAAACTCCCAAGGATCAAACATCCCCAAAGATGCATCAAAGAGCTTGGCAGAAGTTTGTTGTGGGATGAGAAGGTCCAATACCATATAAGCATCTAACTCCTTGTGCTATCAGTGGGATTTTTGGCATCTATTTCACTTTCAGGTCCCTAAATACACTTGAAGCATCTAACTTGTGGTTAACAGAGGATAATATGAGCCAAATGGGATGGAGTAGAGGATGTGTCCCTTGTAAGAGTGGGCACTGGTTCCTTGCTTCCTCTTTTGGCAAGGACACAAGGATCTGAATGCAGTCCCTAAAATCACAGCTCACCCAACCCAGTGAGGAATCGCGTCCAGGAAGATTTGCAGGAGATCCTTGTCTGTTCTGGGGGATATTGTCAGACCTCCAGCTGATGGAGTTTACTTGCTGTTAAGAGTGAGCAAGGAGTTCTGTGGCCAAGGTTTCCCCTTGGTCCTATCAATGGCCCCTGCTCACACCAACGGGACTTATCCTAGCTGATGGAGAAGAACCTGATGCCTGTGTCAGGATGAGTCCTGGCTGGTTAGAAACATTGACCTGATGTCCAGGATACACATCAGCTGCTAAACACAGGAGTAAACCATCAAAAAGAAAATGATTTGAAATTAGGCAAACAGGAGAAAGTCTTATAAAAGGCATGGAAATTATCTTGTTTCATGCTTAGAATAACCCCATTACCACAATATCCTGAATGAATTATACAAAAATTTCCATGCACACACATACACACACAAAATATTCCCCTTTGGGCTACTTAACAACAGCAAGAAATTTCAGAAGGGGAAGCTCCTGAAAAGAGGGAATTTGAATAAAAAATGTCCTTTGGAACGTAACTACAAAGTGGATATCATCATGCTTTGATATTTATAATGGCAATTGTTCTCCTCATTGTGAAATACATTCCTTTTGTACCAGCAAATTCTTGAATAAAAGCTTAATCTTGCACACATTGTGCATTAGGAAATTACTCAAATTAAGACCTCTTTGAGACTCTGATCAAGGCAGTAGATAGGAAGGTCAGCAGAAAAAAAATAAAGAGGTCAGAGAAAATTATTTCCTCACAGCGAGAGAGTTATTTATTGTAAACACTGATGGGGGTCACTTACGCTGCATTATGAGAGATTATATTTGTGTCTTAATTTCTCCTATCCAAGACCATAGCTGGTGGATTTGCATCCTGACAAGGTGCCTATAGAAGCAAATGCACTTCAAGAGCATCCAATGTCCTCCTTGCATGGGGGTAGATACCTCATGTGCTGTTAAACTCTTGAGTGTCTAAAGAAGCTGATATCACAAAGCTGGAGAAGTGATTAAATCACAGTGATCAGTACATCGTCTCAGCAGCCTATTAGGCTGTGATGATGGAAAAGTGAAGCCCTTGCAAGTGGGCTGCAGAAAGAAATGATCACGAAAGAACTAAACCTCACCTTGTTTCCTTATCTGGCTCTTGGCTGCCAACAAGAAGGGTCTACCGCACTGGTGCACTCATCAAAGCTTACAGGTGCTGCCTAAAGCTACCAAAGTATTGATTGAACCACAAAAACATGTGGGTTATTAACTCAAAGAACTCCTCAATTTGTAGAAAGCTAATTGGGGGGGGGGTGGGGGGGTGGGTGCTAAGAGTTCAAGCTCCTGAGGAATTGACAGGTATGGTTGTGACCTCTTGATTGTGACAAAAAAAAGAAAAATAACAGTGGAGAGGAGATGTCTTGGAATTAACATAATGACCCCACATGGGTAAAATCAACCCCTCAGGGGTGCAGGATAGATCTGGTTCCTGTGTCGTCAGTATGTTGGAGTGATGTGAGAGCCTTGCATTGCATCCTGCTCTATCCTGGGCTAAAATACCACCAGTGGAGACAGATGGGCTGGAAGAGCTCCTGCTGGAAACTAATGGGAGCTGAGAAGAAGCATAATGTGGCTAGTGATGAGCAAGCTGGTATCGATAAGTAAACAAAGGTTACCTTTAGTTATGCTATGGGCTCACTTTAGAGATATGCAGCAGGCAATGTGTTAAGGAAGGATATGCCTAGTAAAATAAGATGGTGAATTCAGCTGAAACACTGCAAGCCACCTTTGAGGTCAACCATAAAGGTACATTCTTGGGGACTTTTTGCCATTTGAGCTTTTCAGGAAGTTTTGCCACAGAATAGCAAAGGTCCTTGACTGTATGTCTCTCTGCTGACATTCTTCTCTCTCCTTTTAGGCATAGAATCATAGAATGATTTGGGTTGAGGAAGACCTTAAAGCGCATCTGATTCCAGCTCTGCCATGGGCAGAGACACCTCCCACCAGACCAGGCTGCTCAATGCCCCATCCACCCTGGCCTTCAACACCTCCAGTCCTGTTCCCCCAGCCGAAACCAAATTCAGCACATACAGAAAGGACCCAAAGGCTGTGTCTGTGCCATGAAATGAAAGAGGAACAGCAGTGGGACACCCGTCTGGCAGCACTGTCCAGTTGTTAGCTGCCCTCCTGCCCCAGATGCTGTGAATGCTCTCCTGGAACAGAGATAATCTTATCTCTGTTACTACTGGCCCCCATCCTCCCACATTTTTGCAGTGAAGTTCTGCACCCAAACACCGTTTTCATGCCCCTTCCTTGTCATTCCATGAAAACCTCATATTGGCGGGCTGCAGCAGAGAGCTGTTGCTATATTAAATACTGAAAAAAATACCTATAAGAAAAATAGTAAGAATGGTTCTGCACTTCATGGAGTGCTGCACAGGGAACACATGGCCAGCCTGGCACCTGGTTTTGGGGCCAGAGGCTGCTCTCTGGCTTTCTTATGTAGCCATATATAAGATTAATGCACAAAAAAAGGGCTTTTCTCTAAGGTTTTGGGGTAGAAGAGCCCTACTGAGCAAAAAGTTAATGAATCAACACCTTCCTGTCCCTTAGGGGAATCCCACAGAGTTGTGGTGTTGCCTGCTTTAGGAGTGACTCAGGTACAGCTGAGCATTTTCCCATGGCAGTGATTTAGGTGATGAGGAAAATGCCACACGCTTCAACTGCTGCATTTGTAGCATGAAAGCAACCTGAGCAACAGCCGAGCAGCACCTGAGGATATATGGGCAGCTTCAACTCAATCAGCTGAGTAGCATCTGAGGGAGTTGCCTAGGTTCCAGGGAACCTGTGAGTTCCCCAAAGTCCTTGAAATTGGTGTAGCAACCTGGGGGGTTGGCTGGCAACCAGGGCAAAAGCTATCTTTGGTGCTACTCCTGATTACTTCCCACAGATGGTGAGGGCCAGAGCTAAGTAGGAGGATCTGGCCAAGCCCCTGAGCAAGCCCACAGGCAGAGCACACTACGTGGGTATTCAGTTTGTGCCTGGAAATTACATCTAAAAGGACTATACAAGAAGCAGGGGTGCTGGTCCATGCTATACTTTCAATTTAATTGAAGTATTCTGGTTTTCCGTGAATTTTTTCTCAAAGGTAATCAGTTTTTATTTATTCATTTGTTTGTTTATTTTTGCTTTTCTTTTTCAGCATTAAAAGCTGCAGGAGAAAGAGACCAAACCAGGTGAATAAACAGAAACTGAAATGCTTTAAAAAGCTGTTCATGAACATTTTTTTTTCCAAGCAAGATAGTCACAGAGTAAAACATGAGACTTGCATTAAATCCTTGCTTTTTCCTAATTCTTGCTCTTAATTTCTTCTTTTCATCTGACAAAACCATGAGTCCACTTTTCTTCATCAGGGTCATGTCAAAGACTGGGTGCCATCTGGAAAAAGAGCTCTCCTACCAGACATCAGAGAATCCCTACCAGAAATATTGCCCTGACTCTGGGAAAAAAACTTCTATCAACTCTTGCATATTGTATGACATGGAAGAGAAATAAATTGAGGGTGAATTTGGCTTTTTTTTTTTTTTCCCCACCATTCACAGTTTGGGTGGTTTCTTCCAAGTTTGAGGCAATACGTGTCAAAAATGCAGATAAAGATGTTGAAATGGAAAGGACAGGATGAGAGACCACATACAGCTTGGGGAAAGGGGTGTAACAGGAAAAGTGATGAACTGGTGAGAAAAAGCTAACGAACCCAAAGCAAAACAAACTTAGAGAAACGTGGAGGAGTTCTTGTAAATGGAGAAAGAGAAACAATCTGCAAACAATAAGCCATGATATGGACAGATTATTTAGTTGAGCTATTGGCATTTTCCTCTGGTGGGAAAAGTGACAATTGCAGGGCTTAGGTTTTAATCCAACAAGGGAATTTCAATGTGGGCTTATTTTTAAATGTGCCAGTAATACTCATGGTTTCTGTTCCGAAAGGTACAGCCCAGCTCATATCAAGCTTGTTAGAAAGAAAAGGGAATGTATTTTCAACCTCTTTTAAGACACATGCTTTATTTTTACCATGTAAAGATGTAGATATTCAAACTTCTTCAGATTTATGTAGATGTGGAGGAGGTTGGTATGAGATGGGGAAACACGGTTTGAGGTTCCCCCAGGATTTAGAGAGGTCTGATGGCTCTGTTTGTGTTTTGCTGAGACCAGAGCTGGGGACCAAATTAGGGTGATGAAGACATTTCCAGCATGATGGAAAAATGCAAGTGACCAGCAAGACACAGGCACCCAAGACATCACATCCTCTGAATAGGGTTTGCCTGGTGCAGAAAACAGAGGGCAGGATACAACCGTCTCTGTCCCAGGCTCTTGAAACCCATATGGAGCTTAGCTTGGGTGCAAAGAGAGGCAGATCCAAGGGTGAGCCTGGCTCCTGCATTCAGAGCTCAATTTCTAATAATTACAATTTAGATGATGTAATATTTCTTGTATTATAATAATTTATTGATTATTCCCAAATCCACTGTTTCATGTTAAAAGTCAGCCCAGACAGATGTTTCACTGCATAACTGGATTTTAGGGTGATTTTTTGGAGGGGGAGGCAGGATAGCTAGTTCTTTCTGTGCCCATCCTTTAAGAAATGCTCACAAAACCAAGTGTCTTAAAGCTTCAGCTTTTCAGACATTAAGAAAATAGTGATGCTTGGAGTCAAACACTCAGCTTGGGAGTGAATTGTTCTCACACAGGGGTGGTCCCATTCTCTCTCAGTGGCATTTTATCACTTACTGTAAGTGCTGCAATTACCCCTGACACAGCAGAGCCCACCTAATGCTGTTCCTTAAGTGCTGTTGACCTTCATCAATACCCTAACAGGTTAACTATAAGCCTCATTCCCCTCTCTCTGCTGGGTTTCATACTGATAAACCCACAAATTGTTCAAACATCCACCGCGAGCTGTGCCTCCTCTTGCACAGGCTGCTCTTAGCCAACTCTGTACTGCTCCAGGGTAGGAGTTAGCAGTTAATATCTGCAGGAAATTTAGGGAACTGAAATGCCTGGAGGGGTCTCCAGTTGCTGGATGCACTGCAATTTCATGGAGAGAGGATTCCTCCACTGGACATTGATGTGGCACTGGTGAATTTCACAGAGAGGCCCAAATCTGGGTGAATTTACCATCTCCCTTGAAAAGGAGCAGATCTCATGGCATTGGGTCAGCTGCCTGTGTCAGCCTAGCACCTTTTTGTTTAACTGGTCTATTTTTGAGCAAGTAGATGCAGATAGAATTCACCAATGGGTTACTATACTTCTTTCCATCAGATTGATGTGAGTAACATCCACAACATTTCACGATGAAAAATTTATTTTGGAAGACAGTCGAAACCTGTGAAATTTGGCCAGTCCATCCTTTGATTTTCATCAGTGGCATTGTAAGTCGTTGAAACTGTTGCCTGATAAAGAGATCTCTGTTGAATGGAAATCTACATTAAATCGTATCTGAATTTGCAGAACCTTCCAAGAAGCAATGAAGGAATAGAAAGCAGATGGAGAAGTGACTGAAATAAAGCAGGTCAGGATGCTCAAAAAATATAGCAGTGCTGCTGGAGTCTCATTTTAATTACTGTTAAAATTGCTCCCCATATTTATGCAAGCATTTTATACTCTCTTAGATACAGGCTCTTGCAAGGAATGTTTTACCATAGCGTGCTGCTATGTGGATGACAGTAGGAGCTCAGAAAATGATGGCACCACGTCCTCTAACACTGCAGCCCTGAAACCTGGGTTTAACAGCAATGGTTTAAAAGGCCAGGCAGAAGCCTTATTTACAAAAGGCTTATATCCAGTGGTGTAGGGTGGTGGTGACACGGAGGGGAAATTTGGGCTGGAAATCCTCTCTAGCATCCCTCAGACTTTTGCCTTTAGTTCCCTTCAAGAGCAACATTTAAACCTGTGGAGAAGGGATCACTGGCTGGTGGCACTGAACCCACCTTGTCTAACTTACACCATCCTCTGACCCTTACTATGGGGTGAGGAGGAGTGAGGTGGGAAAGCAAATAGGATGGCAAGACTTCAGAAATTCCCCCAATTTCCAAGTCAGAAGGCACAGACCTCAGATGCCATTTATTCTAGGAAGAGATGCTGGCTGGGCAGCCAAGAGAGCAAGAATTAGAATACGCTTTGCAACGCCCGGGCAGGGCAGCTCATAAGGACATGTAGCTCATTCCCACCCCCTCTCTCTCCCTGAGACTGACTGAGCATGCAACCCCTTTTGCACCTCCCGGCCTCCCTCTCCCAGCTCCAGCCGTGCCAAGCCCAGCTGCTCAGCTCGGGTGCTGCTGCAGCTCCCACTCCCGCTGGCACGGCTGCTGCTGAGCTGAGCTGGGGAGGGCCATAATGACGCACCCAATTGGTATTAGAAGACTTCACCAGCTATTTATAGACCCCCACTGACTGCAGAAGGCTCTCGGTCTCTCTTTTTCTCCCTCCCTCTTTCTGACTCGCTCAGCACAGGAGAGGGAGCACAAGAAATGCTGTAAATAAACCAGTGGGTCCAAGCATGACATTCCCGAGCACAGCAAGGTTTCTGCCCCTCCGCTCTCAAAATCACCCGGGGGTTTCAATCTGAATAAATTATTTCCAGCACACCAGCTTTGTGCTCTGGTGCTGGCTCTGGTGCTCTTTCCTCCCAGCTTTTCAGCTTCTATTTCTTTCTCTTTTTGCTTCCTGCCCCCCATCCCCCTTTTCCCCTCTGACTTTCCAGTTCCTGGCACTGGCTCAACTGTTCCTCAGCAAGGTTGGATGAAGCCCAGAGAGGGGTACACCTCTCTACTGAGCCTGGCAAATTTCCCCCAGTTTCCACCAAGCCCTTCCCCACGTGTCTCTTTCCACACCCAGGTGGAGCCTTGACCCTTGTATTGGCCTCGTGACATCTACTGATGCTCTCCTGATGGCAGGACTAGGCTACAGCTCCCAGGATCACTCTCTGAAGGCCAGACCCACACGTTCACCACTCCTGTCACCTACAAAGCTCTCCAGCTCCTGCTTTGTCACCGTGCCATGGGTGAGCTGATGAAGCCCAAGCTGAGCTGCAGATGGAAACAGAACCTGTGCATCCATCCTGGCCACTCCTCCAGTGTGGATAACCACAGTGTTAACTTTGTGTTGCTGTTGCAGGAGCACAATCTGACCCAGCTCAGGGCAAAGGCAGCATTTGGAAACGGGAGTAAAAAATTCAATACACCTGGAAATGGGCAGTGAGGTAAAAACAATGAACAACGTCCACAGTAAAGGCGTTAGTGGAAAAGTAAAGTCATTTATAATCAATTCAGTGAAGTGAAAAATAGAGGTCACTGGAGGTGCACATCCATTCTTTTATTAATAAAACAATGCTGATTTTCACAATATTTATTGTCAGAAGTATTTCTAACAGAAAAAATCCTGCCTGCATGCAGGCCCTAAGGTTTACAACAGAGGTAAAAGGACAACGGTGAGAATTAAATCTGTAGCAAGGCATTTTCCTTCCACTTTCTTGTTGAATTAACCATTGCCCTGCCTGAGAGACTCCATCCCTTGCAGCTCCATCAGCACCGCAGAGATAAAGCAATCAAGGGGTGGGGGTGTCCTCATAGGGGAGAGGACTCTTATCCTCAAGTAAATCACTGTACCACTCTGTTTTTGTATGACACCCTGCTCCAGGCTTATCTGTTTGGACTTGCAGGCTCTGGGTCTGTCTCCCACTGGCAGGGTTGGAGGGTGTTGAGGCTCACAGCGATGCCAGCAAGCAAATAACAAGGCCAGTGTCCTCCTCTCTGGAGAAGAAATGCATACCCAACTGCAAACAGCTGGAAACAAAGCTAATGCATTTTATTATCATTACTTTTATTTTTAGAAAATAGCTTATTGGAAAAAAATACAGAATTAAAGAGTTATAGTTGAACTTTGGGATGGTGCTTATCATTCACCCTCAAAACAACAGCATGTCACCTTCTCTTGAGCAGCTCATCCCTTCACAGCTTTCTGATCACATTTTTAAACCTCAATGTGCATGAGGCTCTTGCTAAAGGTGTCTTACTGGGAGCAGTGTCACAACCTGGTCTTACAGGCTATGAGGGACTGGGTCTGAAAATCACGTAAGAGAAATAAAATTCAAATTAATGTGACACAGCTCCTTTAGAGTCCTCACAAAATCTCATTTGCTGTCCCTGCTAAGATGAGCAAGCTGTCACCAGTTAAAAACAGGTTGATAGAAAAGGGATGGGAAGCGTCCTGGCACAGGGAAAGCCTACCTTCCCAACCTGACCACAGCAGAGGGTGCACAGCATGATACCAAGAAGCCATGTAACCCACTGTCCTTTCTCCTCACACAGCTCCTCTGCAGATCTGAAAGCCCACAGCCCATTTTTCAGAGCTGGATCAGCACATTCAGATTCTCCTCAGCACAACAAACACTGTGCCACAAGCCAGGACACTTAGGTCTTGCATCCTTCTCAACTTGGAGATGCTTCAGCCCTGCCTTGAGAACTGCATGTTCACCCTGAGAATGCAGGAAAAACCAGTAAAATTTCAGGATGCCTCTGGAAGGCTGTTTTAAAAGCAGAGGAGAACCAACAGCCTATACAGGAAGATTTTGTTTTATCCTTCAGGTCTTGGGTCTTCAGTTTTGGAGAGACTCATTCACAAACCATGAAAGCTAATTATCCCTCCACCGGCATGGGTCCTCCCTTGACCTCTCTGCAGCACAATTAAAATGTAAAAGTGCTTTGCTAGATTGCTATATGACGAATTTTTTCCCTTTCATTTATATTGCACTTTCTGTGAGCACCAACATGTAAAGAATCGTTGGTCATGGCTCACAATATGTGTCTGGTAGTTCCCCTATGATAAAAAATCTTGACTTTCAGAAATTTGCAACACAAGCTGGACAAACACCTCATAGGATATCATTTACTCTTGAATTCAGCATTCTTGGCCACATGCACCTTCATTTTCTCAAACTCTCACTGGCTGTTTTCTACAATTCAATCTTGTTCTCATGGACCACAGAAAACCATCCCTGCTACAAGTACTTGACACTTGGCATTTGACAGAGGAATTGTGCTTGGTTCATTGCTATTATTTATCGTATTTTTGTCAGCGTTCCAGTTCTGCCACTCCATTCCTAAGTAGCAAAACCCACAGGACCTCTGTCCCAAATAAGTAGCAGTCTGGTGACAACTGGTGATGTCGAGGTGCTGCAGATAACAGAATCACCGGGTTGGAAGAGACCCACCGGATCATCGAGTCCAACCACTCCCACAAAACACTAAACCATGTCCCTCAGGACCTCGTCCACCCGTAACTTAAACACCTCCAGGGAAGGCGAATCAACCACCTCCCTGGGCAGCATATTCCAGTGCCTAATGACCCTTTCCGTAAAAAAACCTTAATGCTTCTAGCACACTTGGCTGTGGAAGTTCATGAACAAATATCCATGATGCATCTAAGAGGCCCATGTAAAATTTCTGCTAGTTTCCACAGTGAGTGTAAGGAAAAAAAGTAAAAGGACATATTTAAACTATTGTTTGGACTTTGGACTCAAGAGTGGAGTGTTCAGTATTGTATTTTAATATAATAAATGTCATGTGGTTTCCAGTAAGGAATAATACAAGCAACTCAGTGCATTATACTTTCATGGATTAGACCAGAAACATTTGCAAACCAGGCAATAAAAGTGTTTGAGCAGAAGTACTTACCACATACCAGTGAAGTAATTTGAGTTCTGAAATTACATGACAAGTTGGTGTTTGACAGTGCTGTGTGGGGACACAGTGACATTGGACCACCAAAAGCATCAACTAAAAGCAGCAGCACAGTGCAAGGTGCTGTAGCAGCTTATAAACACATGTATAAGTGGCATGCTTCAGGCAAAAAAAGAAATTACAGATTTATTCAGGCAAATTAGGGTCTGTTTTCTTGCAACTAGAGCTCTCAATTTCTCTCCTGGTGATTTGCTAAGCAAAGGGATCGGGAATGTGATACTAAATTGCTGGAGCATGCACATTAGCCTGCTTATGTGACATTAGTAATGATATTAAACTTGAATCTCACCCTTTAAAACCACACAATTATACTGTATGTCCTGTAATAAACCTGGTAATTTTTATATAACTATTTAGAAAGATGAACCTCATCTAAGTTAAGTTAGCCATGTTACACTGATATACCCTTGTTCCCAGTTATATTTAACTACTGCCAACAAAGAATGAAAAGTATCTTAAGATCTACATGAAAGGTTTAAGACAGCAAATTATTTGACCTCAGCACAAAGTATTGTTGTTTCTTTGCTAAATTCAGATGGTCTCCAAGAATCTATAAGTTCACTGCAGCTGGACAGTGTTTATAGACATATGGCAGAGGATGGTTTTCAAAGGAATTTAAATATTGCAGGCAGCGGTTTTATAGTCCTGGGCCCCAAGTTTGCTTTGTGATAGTAGCTTACTTTCACTGTTGCTCGAGAAAGGAGTCCTCTGTTCAGAGGGAAAGGCAGAAGGTATAAAGCGAACAAATAAAACATTACATTTACCAGCCCTGGCACAGCAAAGGAATATGAAGCAGCACAGCAGAAAAGAGACCAAGACTGGATAAACAGGAGAGATAGGCAATCTGAACAACTCGGACATATAATACTGGTTTGCATTCCCAGAGTCAACGAACATAAATTAACACCCAGTAAGATGACTGAGTTTTTGAGATAAAATTTTGCTTTCCACAAATACCTTCTAAAATGGGCTTAAAATTCTTTCCACAAACACTTCTAGCCACTAATCTAATTGACTGGAATGTTTTCAAAAAGTAAACACAGCTGAGCAAAATTCACTACTTTTATTCACATGCAAGTGAATATTTGCAGGTTTTTTAAGGTGTTCCCCCACCATCAACCAACTTATTTTGTAAAGAGCTATTGCTCTGAAAAACCTAGGCTCTGAAATCTTTGCAGAAAATTATCTAGCACATCATCTCAATTACACTCAAAAGAACAAGTACTTTTAGCAAGAGTTCCCCTGAATGTGATACACACCTTCTTGTGCTGGCTGGTAAATGTAGTTGAAAAACAAGTTTATGTCACCAGGGCACCTGCATGGGGATCAAAGATTTCTGAGAAGTGCATGAATGCAAGCAGGGATGGATTGGGCTTCTTTTGCCAGACCTTGATTTGATTTACAAGGGCGGGAGAACTGTATCAAGCTCCTGGGACCTGCCCTGGCTACAGGCACACTACATCCCTAGAGCAGATCCAGATGCCCAAGTTTTTTTCATTCAGGTTTTGTGGTTTGTTTCTTTACCGACTTCTGTAGCTGTGGAAACCTGTAAGTAAAGCCAGAGCCAAACCCAAGACATGCAACCTTCCTCCAGAGTTTTGCATGATGCACAAATTATGGAGGGTAAGCTACTCAATTTCCAAGCCAGGGACAACAAGCCTTGTGAGTTGATCGTCATCCAAGTGGCACTAGCTTAGTTGTGAGAAGTTTTGAAGCAGTTTGGTAAAAATGCTGTTAGTTCTAAATGCAATCTAACTGAAGAGTAGTTTGGCTCAGTTCAGTGGAAGCAAACACACTTCTAAACAATCAAACTCAAAACCTGAAGTAAATCACCTCAAAGAGAAACCACCTTCAGCAGAAGGCCATGTTTTCAAACTTTTCTCTGTAACTGCAAAATTGAGATTTTAAAAGCAAAAGCTTAGATCTTCATATGATACCTTCTTCACCCATGCTAGCCCTGAAGAAAAAGTGATATATACTGGGAAAGCTGCAGCATCGTGACAATTTAAAATATTAGCTCAGTTGCTGTCTCTGGAAGCCTGGGTGCAAAGCCCTTGTAGTAAGTCGTAGCAGCAGAGCAGTTTGATTGCTTACAGAATTTGACCCTTTAGAAGCAATCGTGCCCAAAATCACGAGCCCAATTTTTGCCTCAATTCATTTAGAATAATGCTGTTAAAGAAGATACAACCACAAAAGGACAAGCTACTCTGAAATTCCCACCCCCTTCAGTTCTCTGAAGAAGGGGTGTGTATGTGTATATATACTTCTTTACCTATGTATCAGTAATACTCTGTTCTTAATTTTATTTGCAAAATTGCACAGGATCTGATGCAAAGCCCCCTTTTTTGTGCGGCATTCAAAAGTCACTATGCACAAATCAGCTTGTGAGCATTGCTGAAGGTTGCAGAACCTTACAAGTATTTTAACCTATGGCAGGAAGAAGAGGACAGATCTTAAATTCTTTGCTTTTGCTATCAATTCAAATATGGGGTTCACTTATAAAAAGCATTAGTTATTCCCAATGATTAGCTGAAATTAATCCCTTACGCCAAGTTCTTGGGTTTCAAGGGAAGCAGGTCTGCGCCAAATAAAATGCACATTTGTATTCATCAACTTTAATGCCAACAGCCAATCACTTGGACGAAGAGCAAAATGCAGTCTGCATATAATAAAATGCAATAGATGAGCAATAGGGTGGATTCAGCTTATTCTAATCCAAGTTAAAGTAAGAGCTCTTAAAAGAGCAGAGCTCAGCAGATTCCAACAAGAAAGGACATATTAGTCAACAAATCCTCAAAGTTTTATGAACATGCCAGTCGGGGTTGGAAGCCTTCAGACACTTCCAAAGCAGTCTGTAGAAATAGGGAAGATAGGGTAGCTCTCAAAAAATGTTATTTTCCCAATATTATCTTAGAATTGAAAGATTTATGGTTGATCAGCACAGCACTGCCACTGCCCAAGGCACTTTGAGTGTAAGAAACTCCCTGCATCCGCAGCATGATGAGGAAAGTGTCAGGAGAAACCACAAAGGCATTAAGCCAGGTGTATTCCATAGTGTTTGGGGATAAAATTGTAACATAAAATATTACAACAAATTTCTTAAAATTCACTGTGTGCCAGTGCTGGATGCTCAGGAGGGCATAACACTTCACTTCTGCTCTTTCTTTGATGGAAAATCCCACTTAAGCCCTACTAAATCTGTATGCAACACTGTTTCTCTTAGCTTATTTATTTATTTATTTATTTATTTATCTGACATGGTCTTATTTTTCTTCTCCTTTCATAGCAGAACAATTTGAGTACTGATCATCCTGGATTTCTTGCAGGACACTATGGGCTGTAGGACAGCTGGCAGGATGATGTCTTAGATACTAAAAGACAACTTTGGATGCCATTTTTTTGGTGTGTATTGTAACATTCCTNCTTTACCGACTTCTGTAGCTGTGGAAACCTGTAAGTAAAGCCAGAGCCAAACCCAAGACATGCAACCTTCCTCCAGAGTTTTGCATGATGCACAAATTATGGAGGGCAAGCTACTCAATTTCCAAGCCAGGGACAACAAGCCTTGTGAGCTGATCATCATCCAAGTGGTACTAGCTTAGTTGTGAGCAGTTTTGAAGCAGTTTGGTAAAAATGCTGTTAGTTCTAAATGCAATCTAACTGAAGAGTAGTTTGGCTCAGTTCAGCAGAAGCAAACACACTTCTAAACAATCAAACTCAAAACCTGAAGTAAATCACCTCAAAGAGAAACCACCTTCAGCAGAAGGCCATGTTTTCAAACTTTTCTCTGTAACTGCAAAATTGAGATTTTAAAAGCAAAAGCTTAGATCTTCATATAATACCTTCTTCACCCATGCTAGCCCTGAAGAAAAAGTGATATATACTGGGAAAGCTGCAGCATCGTGACAATTTGAAATATTAGCTCAGTTGCTGTCTCTGGAAGCCTGGGTGCAAAGCCCTTGTAGTAAGTTGTAGCAGCAGAGCAGTTTGATTGCTTATAGAATTTGACCCTTTAGAAGCAATCGTGCCCAAAATCATGAGCCCAATTTTTGCCTCAGTTCATTTAGAATAATGCTGTTAAATAAGATACAACCACAAAAGGACAAGCTACTCTGAAATTCCCACCCCCTTCAGTTCTCTGAAGAAGGGGTGTGTATGTGTATATATACATCTTTACCTATGTATCAGTAATACTCTGTTCTTAATTTTATTTGCAAAATTGCACAGGATCTGATGCAAAGCCCCCTTTTTTGTGCAGCATTCAAAAGTCACTATGCACAAATCAGCGTGTGAGCATTGCTGAAGGTTGCAGAACCTTACAAGTATTTTAACCTATGGCAGGAAGAAGAGGACAGATCTTAAATTCTTTGCTTTTGCTATCAATTCAAATATGGGGTTCACTTATAAAAAGCATTAGTTATTCCCAATGATTAGCTGAAATTAATCCCTTACGCCAAGTTCTTGGGTTTCAAGGGAAGCAGGTCTGCGCCAAATAAAATGCACATTTGTATTCATCAACTTTAATGCCAACAGCCAATCACTTGGACGAAGAGCAAAATGCAGTCTGCATATAATAAAATGCAATAGATGAGCAATAGGGTGGATTCAGCTTATTCTAATCCAAGTTAAAGTAAGAGCTCTTAAAAGAGCAGAGCTCAGCAGATTCCAACAAGAAAGGACATATTAGTCAACAAATCCTCAAAGTTTTATGAACATGCCAGTCGGGGCTGGAAGCCTTCAGACACTTCCAAAGCAGTCTGTAGAAATAGGGAAGATAGGGTAGCTCTCAAAAAATGTTATTTTCCCAATATTATCTTAGAATTGAAAGATTTATGGTTGATCAGCACAGCACTGCCACTGCCCAAGGCACTTTGAGTGTAAGAAACTCCCTGCACCCGCAGCATGATGAGGAAGGTGTCAGGAGAAACCACAAAGGCATTAAGCCAGGTGTATTCCATAGTGTTTGGGGATTAAATTGTAACATAAAATATTACAACAAATTTCTTAAAATTCACTGTGTGCCAGTGTTGGATGCTCAGGAGGGCATAACACCTCACTTCTGCTCTTTCTTTGATGGAAAATCCCACTTAAGCCCTACTAAATCTGTATGCAACACTGTTTCTCTTAGCTTTTTTATTTATTTTTATTTATTTAT